>JAEIGQ010000261.1:0-402623 GCA_018904275.1 Lordiphosa clarofinis
GAGACATATACGACGTTGTTGCTGCAGGTCTGCAATTTGCCAATAACAAAACTTCTTTAGCTAGAAAAGAAAGAGAGGAGAGCACGCATGTGAACTTTTTTGTTGCCTTTGCGCCCCTGTCAGAGCCTTTTACGCGCCAGCTATTGCTTGGGTAGAATGGGCATGGCACCCCTGATGTACACCTTCTATTGACCCCGAATGTTTTGCCGTTTTCATCACAATTTAAGCTCTTGATGAAATTTTTTGAAATTTTGCAAAATTACCCCTCTTATTTACCCGTCGACAACCCGAGAACATTAATTTTGTTCTGCTTGTGTATTGCCGTTCGATTCTAGCATTCACAATGACTCGCCCTTGGCCCCTACAAACAAAAACAGCGCCGTAACGCTCTGCTTCACCTTGTTAATTCCACCATGGCCTAAAGAAGCTGAATAAGGAAAACTGCAACTATGTTTAGAGTGGGTGATAACGGCTCTTTCGTGTGTCGCAAGTGTACAGGATATTTCGGAGTCAGTTCACTCGACTGCAACTCTCTTACTTGTTATACTATGTATCTTTGAGTACACAGTACAGACCAGCATGTATTAAATCAAAGTTAACTTCGACTTTGTTTCTAATTTGTTATATTCATGAACTTCTACTCAAAGCTCAAAAAATTATTGATTCATTGAATTATAGCTGAGCCATCAACAAAGAAACTAGATTAATCATGCTCAACTCAAGAAGCCTTTTTGTTTATAACTTAACTTTAGCATCAGCTGCTCAAAGCGAAATTGGGTCCAGAGCCTCTTTACATAGATTCCTCAAATGAGGCAGTTAAGCGAGCATACAGCACGTTAAGTGTGTCGAAATCGTCAAAAACATTAACCAATTTTAATGATTTCCGATTTTATGGATTCATCGGCTTTTTTCTTTATCGGCAACTTTTCTTTAAATGTTCCAAAGACTGCGAACCTGACAAATTGTTCATATAAATTTACAATGTTAAGAGGATTGAATAAATATGAATTGTAGACGGGTAAATAAAAGTCAATCGGTCCAAAGAAAATCTAAAAAATTTCATAATGAGATTAGATTATTGTAAAGATTTCATAGTTGGAAATTGTTGACGGGTAAATAGGAGGTCTAGGCGAATGGAAAAGGCTAGCAAAATTTTATAATATTCGAGCTAAACCCGCTGCGACTTTGTCCGCGTGAAATTTTTTTTAGAAATTGTGGTATTTTATATTGAAGACTGTTTTGAGTTCACTGTTAAATTTTTGCCCATGCCGTCCTGAAGGATCCAACTATATTCCAGAATTATGTGTTAATCCCTTCCGTCAAGTGGACCACATAGTGAATTTCGGGTCTGGCGATGTCCCGCGCCCATTTTATGTAAATTTATGAAATTTGTGGATTTCACAGCAGCATTAGTCACAGCTGGTCCCTTTTTGGGAACGTATAGGTTTTTGAATAAAACTTCGAAGTTCCGTTTCATTGAACCAATAATTACGAATTAAATATAGAAACAAAATGACCTCATGGCCGCCATATTTAGATTTTCCTCTTTTTTTCCTACACCCTCTTCCACAGCTCTCGACTCTTTCCTCTTCTTGCACTCTTTACTACCTCCCCTCCCTCTTCCTCAGCTCTCCACTCTTTCACCCCACAACTTGTCATTTAGTTCTGTCATCCTTTCTCTTGTTAATTGCTATTTATTTTTAACACATGTCTCTCATAGCAGCCATCATCTGTCTCAGAGGTCCAAGCTTATGTATGATTAGATTAATTAATTAGATTAAGTGTGAGTCGTTCCCTCTATCACTCTCTCTCGAGCTCTGGGCAAAACAGCTTTGTACACAATATGGCCTTGGACTGCTGGGCGGGAGATCGTGGGTTCGCTCCCGCCTCTGAACATCTGATAATAAAAAGTTTTTTTTTCTTTCTTTAGAAAATAGCTTTTACACATACGGTCACCTTCACCAGCTATTGGCGCCAGCTGTGAAGTAACTCTCAAACTTTGCCGTTCGGATCCGGCGTTAAACTGTAGGTCCCTTTCTCTGGTGCGAAAAATTTAAAGCTCACACGCCAAGAGATTGAGAGAAGCTTGGCTTGGCCCCGTTGTAGGAGCTGTAAGCCAATTTTACATTTACATTACACAATATGGCCTTAGCGCCACAGCCATTTTTGTGGCCCATAGAAACTTTTCAATTTCCCTTACACCCACTTTGCGGACAAATTTTCAAAATTTTTTTTCTTAGTGCGCGCCTGCATAACTAAACAAAGGTCTATGCCAAATCTAAGATAGTTTTGATAAGCAGTTTTGGGTAGGGTTGATAATGCGTCAGTCAGTCGGGCCTACAGATTATACAGAGTATAAAAAAATAAGAATTAGTAAATCAAAACTTATCTTTAGAACCTTAGACTTAGATTCGGGTTTGAACCCCCTCTGCATTATATTAGAGGTTTGCAGCCTTGATTCAAAGCAAGTAGTGGCGCCATCTATTGTTCAAGCTATCTCTGGTTTCTAATTATCACAGAAATTCTGAGTTCTTTGATATTTCACATCAGGAACAAAACCCTTTCCCCCCACCCACCGTCCAATGCACTTTTTGCTTTGAAATTGTGTATATTAATTTGTTTATTGATTGATTTGCATAAAATGGAAATCAACGGCTGCACTTTACATTCCCAATGTGTACGTTTTTTGACTTTTAGCGAAATGCGACGCTAAAATGTAAATATCAAATGCGAAACAACAAAACAGAAAACGAGAACACAAAACCAAAAACAACAAACAACAATATAGAACTTAACCCAGAGCCAACCTGGAGGTCAAGTGGCAGTGTTTGAATGACGATGTTTTGGGGCCAACAACAGGAGGAGCCACCCACAGCGGCTGCCCCAGCCCAGGCGAAGCGTCTCAATATCAGTTTCAATGTGAAAATCGCTGTAAATGTCAACACCAAAATGAACACCACACACATTAACCAGCCGCAGCAGCAGCCACCCAGCTCCTCCTCCCCTGCCAGTGCCAACAAAATTGGCTTACGCCAGCAACTTACACGCCTGGGTCATCAATTGGCCAACATTAAGGTGGGCGCACACGGCGACATCTCCATTATTTTGATCATAAATCTCCTACTCTTGATATTACTCTCGATGTGCTGTGATGTGTGTCGTTCCCATGATGGCCAACACCAAGTGAATTATACCTTGGCTGCCAAGGATCAATTGAGCCTGTTGCCCAAATTGGATAGCGATGTGGTGGAGAAGGTGGCCATTTGGCATAAGCATGCATCAGCAGCACCACCCAGCATAGTGGAGGGTATAGCCATCAGCAGCGGACGTGCTGCATCAGCTACGACGATGACGACGACGACGACAACTACGGCAAGAAGTAGACTGGAAGAGGAGGAGGGCATGGGCATGGATGAGCGTATAGTTTTGGAGCGTGTCACAAGGGATTGTGTGCAACGTTGTATTGTGGAGGTGAGTAGATAAACTATAAATATACAAAGTACCAGTGGTGCCCAAAATGCCAAGAGCCTATCCCATAATCCTCATACTTTCCCAAATTAGGTCACTAAAACCGGTCTTTAAGATTTTCACAGTTTCTTGGTCAAAGTCGCATCTATTGTTTGTTTTACCGCCGCTTTGAATAAAATGTAAATTTATGCTCTTCAAATTATTCAATGAATTAAGCAGCGTCAATTTTGTTCACGTAACTCTATGAGTTTTTGAAGGGGACAACACTAAGTCATTGCTTTTAGTTGTGCTCCACTGACTATGCTTATCATTAGAATTGGGGTCTATGGCTAAATAACGGTTAATTAAGTGATATGTGTAATTGCATATGTTGTCTGGGTAGGTGGGTGGGTGGGTTTTTGATGTCATGTCAAAAGCTGACATTTCAATTTCCTACTCCGCCTCCAACACAAGTGCATCTTAATCAAGCCAGCTCGGTGATTATAACTATGTGGGTTATGCACTTTGCACAAAATTTGCATGTGGACACAAAATGGTCATCATGAATGTGTACTCAAAAGTGAATATATATATACACAGAATTTGAGTTTGGTTTCTATATTTAAGGGTTTATTTCCAGAACAAATAAAAGCACACGAAGATAACTTTTTATGTTGAACTCCATATAAAACAAGTGAGAAAGTCGTTCAAGCCCGACTATAACATACTCTGTACCTGGAGTAGAAGCTGAATGCAATGCTGGTGCTGCGCTCATCTCAAAGTCTCCCTCTCTTTTTCTCTCTCTAAGATTGTGTGGTGTTAGTTGTGAATGGGTGGGAGGGGGTGAGGCGAGGGCGATGTACTTTTTTGCTCATAACTTGAGAAACGCTCATCCGATCTTTATCATTTCTTTGGCAAATCGATACATTTTGCTAATTACCAACTATCTCCAGAAGGTACGAAACGTCTATCTTCAAAACTGTAGGAGATAGAACGTTTTTCCCAAATTGTGGGTGGCGGGAGGGGGCGTGGCGAAAATTGATTATAATGTATTATAGCCTATTTTCACTATAATCACATATTTCGAAATGTACATATATTTTTTTTGAGCGTTTCCATATGATATGTACATATTTTGCAGTGTCGTGAACGTGTGAATGGCAAGTAGATAATTTGAATAATTTAAACAAAGTTCTACAGAGCTTAGATCAATTAAATCAACTTACATATTACTTACTACGAGTACTTCTCAAATTGACAAAACACAATTTCAAGCTTGACATTGTTTTACGCATTTTTTTCTTTTATTTGTGTTTGCTAAATAAAGATAAGGACAAGTTTATTAAATTCTTGGCTTTCTTCATGCGCGATTGTAGATCTAGGATAGTTCGCTTCCTCTTGTGGCGGACATCATCACCAGAGCCTTCTCAAATAATATCATCTATGCCATGCCTTGTCCAAAATTCTCGTTTAAGGTCGAAATTTATGAGTGTTTTGCTGGGCTTATCTTACCCTGACCAAGTTCTCCGCCACAATTCATATTAGTCCTGCCAAGTCACAGATTTGCTTTTGAGGAACTTCTTGAAACAAATGCTTTATTTTAAAAGTCGCATCAGGGTTGATGTTTTGTGTTATCGATAACAAAATAGCTAGTATTGATTTTTACAACACTGAAAACATTCCGGGTGAATGGACACATATTTTAAATATGTACATATTTTTCCTATGGGAAATATGTTACATATTTTGTGATATGTGATAATATGTGAAAATATGTACATATTTGCTATAGTGGAAATAGGCTATTAGATTCCTCTCGTCACTATCGGAATTGATAAGGAAATAAACAATCGGACGGCCCATTCGCGAGTTATATCTATAATAACTTCATAACCTTAGATCTTGAAGGTGTTGGGAGAAAATCAAGCATGAGGAAATGATATACTCGACCTGCTCTACAGCAGGTAACACTGTTATCAAAGGGGGAAATTATGAAACTTGTTAAGATACCTTTGAGAATTGATCGCACAATGGAAAAAATTAAAGCAAAGAAGACTAAAATGAAACTACAATTTACAAAGAGAGGAGCTGATCAAAGTGGGCGAGTCGCAACCATTTTCATGGAATTTGTCCGGCAGCTGCATTAGTTATGGGGGAGAATCTTATTCTACGGCTCTCCCGTTCATGTGGTTGGTGTGGCATTTGCCCAAGTCCAAACTTCAGTAGCCTCCACTGCCCACGGTCAAACAGTACCAAGCTATTCAAGTCTCCACAGTCCATTATACATATGTAATAGTGCGTTTCTACTACAGCAGGGTTGGAGTCCGCGTCCATTTATCGAAAAACGCGAGTCCAACTCCATACAAAAAAAAATGTCAGTTGTTGACCGAGGGGGTGGTGAGGGGAAAGAGAAAAAAGTCGAGTCCACTTTGGACGCTGGTTCTGTCAGAGAGGACTTATTATTAGAGAGGCAGGTTGCGAATGCCGCTCAATTTTGTTGCTGAAAATCGATAGTGCCCAAAAAGATACTTCAAAGTGTCAGTAGGAAATCACTGTGGTTAGAGCGAGACGACCATAACCCAAATGTTGCCAGAGAGAGCGCAGCGGGGGAAAAAGTATCTAGAGAGCGTAAATGAGAGCAACAGGTGACAATTTTTTGACAGAAGCGGTGTCGACTGAGCAAAGTTTCTCTCTAGTACTTATTGCTCCATGGTTCTGTCAACTCGGTTTTTTTTACATTTATACGATGAATATCGATAGAAATCGATATCGATAAGACTCTTGACTGCAAAATCAGCTGACACTACAATTGGTGGTAAAAGAAATGAATGGCAAGATGTTTTTATTTTGTTGTTTTATTTCTAAAAAGGTTATCCCTTTTAACAGGATTAAGTAAAATTAAATGGGTTCCCCCCAAAACACGCTCTACAACGCACCTTGACTTCGACAAATGGTAAACTGCTGGGTGGTCCACTGAAAGCGGATACGGCTTTTCACCTTTTCAACGGTCAAGAAGCTCGATGGCAAATATTTAAAATCCATCTAAGATATCACCTGGTTGCAGAATTCTATCAGTATTTGGCCAACCTTTGATTTTCAGAGACCAAATAGCTCTCAAATTGTTCAATATTCCGCTGATAAACCAAGCAAGTAAGGAGCTACGGCTATTTGCATGTCCAGTGCGATTGCAAGCCGGAAAGGATTGTCGTGCTTTGCCAGCCGAGGCAAAAGTTGGAGTAACATCTGTAATGTTTGCCTCTCCACACGAGGCACGTCTGTCTCCCAAAAGCAACCATATCGACTAGGAAACAAATAAATTATTTATAACTGGAGTACTAATTAAATGGCTGGTGACTTACAAACGCTACGTAGCAAGGTCATCAGTTGCAAAAGATTATTATTAAACTGCATAAGCTGCAGTTGTTGCTTTTCAATTGCATTTAGCGAAACAATGTCACTCAAATTCATTATGATCGATGCACAAAGGTAAACAAACAGACCATATCAGCTGTTGTGGACTCGAAATTGGACACCGAACGCAGTGGAAACGCCATTTGGAATTTATCGAAAAATCGTGGAACCGATGACAGAACACGCATAAGTGGAAATCGGCTATTACAGTGTGTCCTCTTTCTTAGTGTGGTAGTTTCCGTGGCTCCCACTGCTTCCTTCCACCTACCTTTAAGTTTGTATTCAACTTATACGCTCGGCGAGTATGATCCACCTCCAGTCCATGGATGGTCCGCTGGCTTAATGTTATATTTGTAGTCTTATGATTCGTTGTGGGTTGTCGTTTTAGCAGTATGTCTCAGTGGTTAAGTTCTGCTCCCGCAGGCCTTTGCAATCTCTCACAAAATGCATCCATGAAAGTGACCATGGCATTGCCTTTGACCTCTCAATTTCCCCTAGTGACATTCATTATACATTTTATAAACTCTTTAATTTAATTTGAATTAGCCCGCCAATTTTTAAAAATACAGGAACAGCGGTTTTTTGCTGTTGCCTGGTCACACAGTTATCAAACAATTTCCGCTCCGACAAAATTTCGAGCGTCTTAAGCTGGGTATCGAGACACTCGAAATTTTTGCGGAGCCGCCCATCTAATTACATAGCTCAGGAAATCCGCTCGCGAAAATTGTCAGAGCGGATTTCCTTAGCAATTATCGAGACACGCGAAATTCGCTTCGATAATTAACATGGACCTGCCAACTCGTTTTCTTGAAAACAGCTGATAAATTGTCGAAGGGGGTCGTGAAATTATGAAACTTGTTTGATAATTGTCAGAGGTACCTACGAAAATTGAGCACGCAATGAAAAAAGTTAAAGCAAAGAATACTAAAAAACAAAGCTACAATTATTTAGAGAGCTGCGAGTTGGACAAACATGTGGAGCTGATCAAAGTGTCGCTACAATTTTTATGGAATCTGGCCAATAAAAAGCATTTTGATACGGGCAGCTCCGGCCGCTGCATCACTTGTGGCTGAGAATCTTTTTCGGTATGCTCTCCCCTTGATGTGGTTGGTATGCCATTCGCCCAATGTGTGCACACCAAACGAGTCCAAACCTCCGTAGCCTCCACAGCCCACGGCCAAGCAGCACTGAACCTTAGCAGTCTCCATAGCCCATTGTAGCAGTGTTTTCTCCGGCTTACTGTGATAGTTTCCGTTGCTCCAGCCGCTCCTGTGGCTACCTTAAGGTATTCAACTAATATGCATGGATCTGGCTGTGGCTTAATGTGCTAATTCTAATCGTTCGATGCGTTTTGGGTTGTCGCTATAGCAGTATGTCTTAGGGGATAAGTTCTGCTCAAGTAGGCCAATACAATAACAAGGGACACTGCTTATACCTTCAGCCACACAATGAAATTGACCATGGCATTGTCTATGACCTTTTAATTTCTCCCAGTGACTTCCTTATCAATAATCTTAACTCTTTAATTTTATTTGAATTAGCCCGCCAATTTCTTAAATAAGCAACAGCTGAATTTTTTGCTGTTTCCTGGTCACACTACATTGTTTGAGCGGCTCGTGAAATTATCAAACAATTTCCGCTGCGCAAAAATTTCGAGTGTCTCGATACCCAGCTTTAGTAACAAGTTTAAAATTTTGTACTTAAACTAAATAGTCCGCTAGCAGAATCGACAACTTTTTCCGATGGGTGGGCCAGCGTACGGTGCAGTAAATTTTACCAAATGTGAAACGGTAACACTGCGCTGATTTACTTGCATTTAAAATGACGAAATCAGCACTGAAGGGACGTACTGAAAACACTCTCCAATGCCAACGTTCGACGCTTGGAGACGCCTCGGTCGGTTGACACGGACGGTTGCGTACGAAATCGGAGGAAATCAGCAGATGATAACCCTACCAACCTGGTATGGTGGGCAGCAGTTTCAGCTCCAGCGGCTCCCGAAAAGGAGGATTTTGAATTTACGGCAAATAAAACAAAAGTTTTTGATGAAAACTAAAAGTATATATGCCAATCTGTAGCGTAGCGTTTTTAGTTGAGAGGATAACGGTTTCACAGCACAAGTCCATGGTTTGCAGATACTCCAAGCAGAAACTTTCTGCACACGATAGCAGCATTCCTGCCAAGAATGAACAGTCAACCAACTTGGAATCATCTTGTCGCATATCTGGGCATCCGTCATGGCCGCATGATGCAGTATGTACTACAGAAACTGCTCCATCTGACCCACACTGTAGACCGATTAACCAATCTCTTGTACAAACTTCTGCAAAGGATTATAGTGCCTGAACGGCAAACAACCAAAGAAGCCTCCAATTGGTAGTCCGGGACTATGTCCGACATCTCAAATAAATTACACTACAAATTTATTGTGGATGCTAAATAAATAAAGTGCAATTTAGCGCACTTCTGAGAACAGGCCTTTCCCAGAAATTTTCAACGCATACAAATATTTACTAAACACCCCGAATTTATATATGCTTGTTTGATAACGTCTAATTTTGAATTTGAATTGGCGCCTTACATAGATATCGATTATTAATCGATAACTTTCTAAGGCTGCTCAGCGTTGCGTGAGCCGAAAGCGAGCAAAGGCAGGCACCAACTCACTTGGTCAACAGAGCTTTAAGTGGCACCTCGTCATCTGCCCAAGAAGGAAATTTTTTAATTTTTGTTCCTGCTCCTTCTCCTCTTTTTTTTATATTATTTTTGTTTTTTTTTGCAATCATTATTGTTTGATTGTACCAGATCTTCTAAAACATCCGCTCAAATTGGACAAATTAACTCCTCATCCACGTGCCCCACTTAGCTGGCTTATTAAAAATTTGTTTTTTCAGCTCCTTCTTTTTATTCATTACATTTTTTGTCAATCACAGTTGAAGGTTTGCACCAGATCTTCTAAAATATCCGCTCAGATTGGACAGATTAACTCCTCATCCACGTGCCCCACTAAGCTGGCTTATTAAAATCCCATGATTTTTAATGGTCAAGTCTAAATGTCCAAGTTTCTCAAAATTTTATTTTTGTATGTCGTGAAGACTTGCGACTGTCTTTTTTTTATATTTTTCTTACTTAAATTTAAATTTAAACTTAGAGTATTATGATGATTTCTATCATATTTTATTTAAAATAAATGAGGTTGCTTGAGACAATGAATAAATTAGAGTCAGGAGACGACAAATAAGAGCCCATTACTTACTTTGGAATAGTTAAATCCAAATTGATCTCATTAAATGTCTCGTCGCTCTTCTAGTAGCCTTAAAGCCGATTTTGATAGATAAAAACTTACCATAATTAAATTTGAAAAATAATGTATACAAAATAAAAGACAAAAAAAGTGAGTCTTTAGAGATTTCAGTTTTGGAAAATATTTCAATAATAATTTTGTATTATTTGACTTGCCTTGTAAATCTAAATTTGATTTCATATTGAAGCTTTCTGTGTATCCTGCCCATACCCATAATTAATTACTACAACTGTAATCGGAGTGTGGCATGTTAATCAGAGGTCTTAGCTGGCTCTTGCACTTCATTCATTAACTGAACGCTCCATTTTCATTGTCGTAATCCCCCCACACACCCACTCGATACTATCACTACACACTATCGTTATGTTCAATTAAAACTAATCATGAAACAAGCGCATGTAATTGCTTTAAATGAGTGAGTTAGTTGGACAGACAGACAGACAGATATGAGATTACTTCAGGCTTTTATCTTGATTGAAGGAGTTATAAACATTTGAATAAGCAAGTGAGCCATCTGTATGGGAATATCTTTGCAGACCATTTTAGAAAAAATTTTCAAGGCCCAGTCAGGTTTTTTGCCTTTATTTTTTTTGATTGTCATCGAAATCAGACAGTGGCTTTATTTTTTTTGATTGTCATCGAAATCAGACAGTGGCTTTATTTTTAGTCTTATAAATGTCAAAACTGTTAACACTCAATTATTCAAAGTTTTTGTTTTTGCTAGGCTTACCCGTCATTTGCCTTAATACAATTGCCTGTGTTACTCTTATTTTTCTAGTTATTCCATAAACCTCCATAACCTCAACCATTTTTATCTTCTCCTTATTAAAAATTTTTCTTTTTCCATTTTGTAAACATCGAAATTCCAGCAAATTGCAAATTTGCTTGTTCTCCCAATAATCCCTCCACAATATAGCCAGCTCTCGGGATTCATTTATAGGAAATACTTATACTTTTTATTTTATTACCAAGAAAAGGAAAATTAGCTGCTGCCTTGGTATTAGACCGAAGGTCCGGCGCGTTCCTATTCTCTGTGTATACAACGAGCTTAACTGCTCTCTTTTGCAACAACAAAGATGTGCTTCATGAACGCGTTCTCGAGTGCCTTAACTTACACACGCAACGCTTAATGAGCATGTGTGTTTTGCCGTCCTCTGCATTAGACAACTTAATCCCAAATTTTTGAAAAGTTGCGGTTAGGTACCAGCCGGTAAAAATTGCCGGGCGGACTACCTCCGTTTTCTCCAATTTTGCTGGTGCTAAACGATACTGCTCAAAAAGATACAGAATAGTGAGACGGCCATATTCATAAATGTATCCAAAGAGCGTAAGTGACAGCGAACAAATGACTCATAAAGGCCCATACATAGTAATGCTTGAGTATACGTGTGCACACATACAGTTGTCGGCTGTCGCGGTATGCCTGGGTTCTCCAAGGGGAGAGCGCTAAAACGTGACTGTCACTCTCTAACACACAATGAAGTATTACTTCGGCAAGCATTCGGCGAGTAAGTTCATGCTCCTGGGGCTATCGCTGGGGAACTCTGCTGTATGCGTAGCTGGCTCTAAAGCGCACTCTCTCTCTGAAAAAAATTTCAAGAGAGCTTAGAGCCAGCTCAAAAGCCAGCGCGAATAAATCGTATGGTGTTACTCATCTTCATAATCTAATGTCCTTGTCCATACGGACATCAGAAGGAACGAAAAGTTTCATACAAAAAATGAGGATAGAAGAAGCAGAAGTAACCATTTCGCCACTTGATCTTTTTGCAAGTACGGAGGTGCATTGCTAAATGTTACACTTAACAGCCAATGTTACAATTAACAGCGCATTTGTGGCTGACGGCCTTATTGTGCATTAAGCAGCAGACAAAACATTGAGAAGGCACCATCTACCTGCATCGACCAGCTGGAAGTGCTTTAGCTAAAGTGATTTGAAAAATAATAATTATAAAAGATCAAGGCCGAAAAACAAAAGCGAAAGAGTCGTTTGGAAGTGGACGAGCTTCTACAGATGATCGATTAGTGTGACCCACCGCCAATTAAATTAAAAATACCAAAAACTGAAATTATTTCTTAAATCTGGTCTCACAGCTGCTACTTTTGCTGGCACATTTGAATTCGATAGCATTTCGATAGAAAATCTAGCTTTTTAGCGGGAAAAATTTGAAATGTTGTGACAGTGACTTGATCATGCTTAAGCTTAGTATACACTTCCGCCAAAAAAAAAAAAAAATAAAAAAAAAATAAATTTTAAAAAAAAACTTTTTTGTGTCTTTGTAGTCAAAAAAAAAAAAAAATATATATTTTTTTTTTTTTATTTTGTTATAAAATAAAATTATTTAAATTAATTAAATTTTTGTTTTTTAAATAGTTTAATAATAAATAAATATAATTAAAAAAAAAAATTTTTTTTTGTGTTTTTGTTTTTGGGTTTTTAACTGTTGCCATATTATCCAAAAATAATTTGGTAACCCTAAGTCCGTTTGTTGTAGTCAAATTTTAAGATGGTACAGGCACAGTGCTGCCAATTAAACTATTTTCCTTCAAGATCGGGAAACTAACCACATTTAATAATTTTTTTGTTATTTATTAATTTAGAACAAGTATTAAATTTTAAATCTAATAACTGGACCTTCAACTCGATAACAATTTCCTAGCTATTTCAGAATTGATAATACAGACTGGAATTACAAAAAAAAAAATTTTAAAGTGTATTTTGTCAAAAACAATTTAACAAATATGTATATGTAATATGTTATAGTATCAAGTTATTGCCCGTTTGAGACACATCTGTGAAACAAGGCCGATCTGTTCGATATGTCGGGCTACTACTTGGAAGGGAATATTTGGATATTTGCCATTCAGGCAGCTATAATCTTTTAGAAAAGTTTGTACAAGAGATTGCCTAATAGGCCTACAGTGTGGGTGAGATGAAGCAGTTTTAGGAGTACATAATGCATCACGTATGCCCAGATTCACGACAAGATGGAGGTGTTAGTAGCATTTTTGAGGCTTGATTCCAAGTTGTTTGACAGTGCATTTCTTTGCAGGAATGCTGCTATCGACCACAGGAAGGCGACTCGGAGTATCTACAAATCATGGATCTGGGCTGTGTCATCATTTTGCCTCATGTCATAAAAATTCTTTTTCCGCGCGTCTGAGAACAGAAGCATTCAAAATTATATTTCCGTCCAATTAAGTGAAAACCTAGAAAAAAAAAAATGGAAACAAAATTTTTATTTAAAGTTCGAAAACAATTGTACATCTTCGAATAAAAAATGGCAACTCCAGCACACTGCAATTCGATAAATGACACTCATGTGAGTGCCAAAAAAAAAACCGGTTCTATTTCGTCTGGGTAGCCTTATGTCTACTCAGACGCCTTTTTACACAGTCTGAAAACAAATCAGACGAAATCTCAGCTGAGTGATCAGGTGAATTTAAGCCATTACGAAAAATGCTTTACATATATTTCAAACCTTTGAATAAATCACTCATAGCTTGACTATCGGGTGTCAATCGCGTGACACGTTGATGTCTGGTGGCAACGCTGTGATATCGATATGACAATTTTGCTAGAAAACTCCAGATTAAATCGGGAAACAGCATGCTGCGAAATCCGTGCAAAAATTTTTTTTTTTTAAATGAACACGTTAGTATCGCGGTATTTCGTGGGTATTTTTCGTACCAAGTTCGATGTGGCAAACAATCAAAGATTTTGCGAACAAGTATTAAAACGCAAATTCAACTTATTTAAGGGGGTATTCGCCATGTCAAGGCTGTTTATTAGACCTTTTTAAATAAAAATTGTATTTAAAAACCCAAAGAGTTTTTCCAGCTCGGTCTTTTTTATTATGTTACAAACAGATTAGAAACAACGAAAAAATTATACTACTTAGATACGAGGGCTGTTCAAAAAGTTCTCGGCCGTCAAAGTGGAAGGTCCAAAAAAAAGGTACAGTGCTGGCGGCCACGATTCCACGGGTCCAGCTTGGGTGAAATGAAATTTAAAAACACGGTTATAATCAGTATAGATGCCATTCTGGTCTCACCCTCGGAAAAAAATGTGTGGTTTTTTTTTGACAAATTTAAATTTAATTTTGGCCCCTTTTCTTGTAGTTTAGTGTAACAAAAATATAGTAAAATTTTTTTTAAAATTATAATTGAGAGTCATATCTTAACGACGACAATTCTGCATCGATTTTAGTTTGAATCATTAAAATCGATTCAGTGGAACTGGAGATATCATGGCCGCAAGTATTTCGAATTTCAAAAAATCCATTTGGTGTAATATTCTCAGATATCCAAGCTCTAAAAAATGCAAGAAAGAGAAATGGAAAAAAAACTGGAGAATACCCCCTTAATGCAACCTTTCGGAAAAATAAGTTGTTTTGCTTATAAAAATTCTTTGACAGGTGAGAATCTCTCTCCAAAACTCGAGTGATTTCAGACTAATCGATAGAGTTTTGGTTTAAAATTTGGTTAGACGAGTTTTGCGTGACATCATCGTATATGTGTGAGCCTTAAAAATTTCGCTTTAATTCTTTTTGAAAGATTCGATTTGCATTGGCTTGGATTTCGAACAAATTCCAATCGAGTTCAAAGCGGTCTTAAGCAGATGCCAATGCTACTCATCAATTCCAACTCTAAACAAAACGGGACAAATCTATAGAAAAAAAGCGAAGATATTTCATTAAGATGTTTGTGCCCGCCTACCCTCCCTCTACACTGTGTATGCGAAATGTTTAGCCAATTTATTTCATTTTTTGCGCTAAAGCCTGACGAGGCTACAACACCAAATAATGGTGTCAATAACACACACCCTCCCTTCTCTGTGTGCGTCTCGTGTTTTGGTCTCCGAGTTAATGTAATAGAAATTGTACAACAAAAGATGAGCAATGACGACATGAAAATCCCCCCCCTCCAATGCCAATTAGTGGAACCAGCTACGAGACTCGAGAGCTGCTTCTGTTTGTGAAAAAGCCAATCAAGCTAAATTAATAAAATATTACGTAGAATTCTAAATTAAATTGACGCATGTGCGAAAAAAAAGACACTCACACACAGTGAGAAGATGGTGGACTGGGGCAAAAGTGTCAGGGCACATTGGTCCAAAATCGAACATATAGAGAAAGAATATTTTCATAATAACACATTTCCATGGCCTACTAAGACATTTTCACCCCAAATGCTTTTACAATTCTCAACCAGTTTTGGAAAGTCCTTAATGACCTACGAGTCAAATGGGTTCAATTGTCACTCGCTTTCGAGTTGTGCTAGCGGCAAGTTCTTGTCAGCGAACAAACTTTTATTTTATTTCTTAATATTTTTTCAATATTTGAGACGCACAAAATCCACCAATGAAATTGGTGGTGCCGTCTTTTTTTTTCTTTTTAATTTTGTTCCTGCAATTACCATGTTTCTTCTCTAAGTTCTCAATGTCAAGTTGCATAAAATATTTTCTTTCTTGATTCATAATACTTCCGTAAAGGCTTATTTTGAAGTTAATTTTTGGTGGCCTTTCAAGAACTTTGAATTCGTCATTTGATTTTCTTTAATTGTCTCATCAGTTCTTTTCATGGTTTTCTTAATTTCCCTCAACGTCTCCATATTTAGTCTTCAACTATGACATATTTTTGAATCCAATGAGGTTATTTTACTTAGACCGTATTGATTCTGCTTATGAACGTGAAAATGCCGAATAGTGCTCTTAAATTCTCGCTCTAAATATGTAATTGCTTTATTATTTGTTCGACTTTTGCCGGTACAAAAACTGAGTACTTTAAAATTCATTAAAAAAGAATTCATGGATGAACACCACGACTTTTTTGCCTGACAATTCTTCTTAATTTCTGCTCCCTCGAGGAATTTTTTTTTGAAAAAATATAAATGATATACATTTTGGTTAAATTAATAAATTAAATCAAAATTTTCTAAGCGCAGTCAGATTGTAGTTCTCATTGCGCATCAAATTACGCTAGACCTCTTCATTAAGATTCGGGATTTAGTGAAAAATATCAAACATATTGATAATTACCATTACCATTATAATTGAAAACAATTCCTGATAACCATTTTATAATAATCGTAATTATAACTTGGAGTTTCGATTATTCTGTGAATATTCCAAAATTTAATTACTTTTACAATTACTTAGATAATTGTAGCTGTAAAGGGTGATTCTTGAGTAATTGTGCTTGAAATGTTGAATTATTCATGAATTTTAAGGTGTCAAATTAAATTACTTAAGCACAATTATCAATTTCATGGTTTATATAACATGTTCTTGTGTAAAAATAATAACAAATTCATTTCATATTACCCATTAAATTCAAGTTGGCCTTCATGACAACTAATTTTTCAAACGAAAAATCGGAAATGGCATGACGTCTTGAGTCGTTAATAACATTTGCATGTGAAAACATTGGCCTTGTTCACCATCATACATAAAAAATCTAACATCATCCATCAAAAAAAGGGAATTGGTTTATGTCAGTGTCCGTCAAAACACACATGCTTATTTTGCCTTTGCATGTGTGCGTTCAGACACGCGAGAGCGCTCTCAGTTAGCACATGTTTGTTAGTGCAAAAGAGAGCAGTGTACGCTCGTATAGTGTCTGTGTATCGACGCCGCTGCTACACTGGTTTATGTTAAGGGCTTTGATCAAATTTTAAGGTTAAAATGGTATGTGTGAATCCAAACCACAAAAATAGCAATCATACATGCACTTCACATTCGTCCACCTTAACAATTGAACTTGATCCATTGATTTTTTCGTCATCGATTTGTGCTGGTGAACACGACCATTCTTTCAATTAATCACGCACAAATGGCTAAATGAATTGGGAAGAAATGGCACTCAGATAGTTGACAACCTGGACTTGAACATAGGCTATATATAACTCTTATATAAATGGACCAAAATACTACGAAATTTGCAATTTGCTACATATAAGAGCATTTACTAAAACCCATGATTGGCAAATTTTATGTATGACCTAAGATTATAATGAAGATTTGATGGCAAAATAGACGGATAAATACGAGTTGTAGATCGAACTTTTAACAGAACCGCCCAATTTTCAATTTTTCATAAGACCAAATATTATGATGAATACTTAAGGGAATAGTACAAGTTGCAAAAAAAAATTTTGTTACCCTACTGGTTTCGTCGAAATCATTGGATTTATGTTTGAGGATTATATGTTCTATTGAGTCCATTATATTTCTATGTGTCAAAGCACATATTTCACTGTTCCCGCTATAATAATTTGCTGAATTTCATCAGATTCCCGACTATGAAAAGCATTTTTCAGTTGGAAAAGTTGGAAAATATACCTTTCGTTACACTCTTTGAGCTTAATATCTTAGTGGAATCAGAGATTCTCTGCAACTTTACTGCCAGGGTATTCAATGCCGAAAATGTAAATTGTTCTCTTTCTGAAGAAAGTCTTATTGGTATTATCAAAATATTGAATATCTATATATTCATAATTCAATTCAATGATTGCTATAATCAGCTTGGGGTTTGTTACCTTGATCAGCAAACAATTAAATTTGGTGTTTTCCAAACTTCATTTGTAAAAAATCATAATTTTTCACCCACAAATACAAAATAATTCAACATTTCAAGCACAATTACTCAATAATCACCGTTTACAGTTACAATTATCTAAGTAATTGTAAAAGTAATTAAATTTATATATTCAATATTCACAGAATAATCATAATTTCACGCTACAAATACGATTATTACAAAATTTTAATCAGGAATGTTTTTTTTTATTACAATGACAATGAAAAGTAATTAAATACGGGAAGTAATGAATACATTACAGCTCTGTGAATTAGTTTCTGTGGACTATTGATTGATTTAAGTGAAATTTAAATATCATGAAAAATGTTTTGGTCGGCTAGAGGTCAAGTGTATTTAATGTGCAATTTTTTATATGATACTTCTTTCCGATATGTTTCTAACCCCGTTGGGATTCGTATTCAGGACATGAGACAAAAAAATGTAAATTTTCTTAATTTAAGTCCCCAACATTAGACACTTATTAACTTTACATACAGTGCGTCAGACAAAGCGAACGCTGTGGTCAGCTGTGAAGTTGGAAATTGAATTGTTTATTGTTGTGGTTAAGTAAATGTCTGTATATGTGTAAGCATCGCTTACTAAGCAAATTTCAGTGTCTGTTTTAAAGATTAGTCGTATGTGTGTGGGTATGCTGATGCTTGCTCTAGTGTGAAACTTGATGTAAAATGCTTAAAGCTGTCCAGAACGATTTGAATATGTTAAGCACGATTCGAGATTTTTTGTAAAGACTTTAAAAGCTCAAAACAAGCATGATCTAGACTTATTTATGTTAGTTAAGAGCGTTTTGTACTTAAATTAAGAGCTCACTTTGACTTTAAGAACGAAATGATCTTAAATTAAAACTTTTTTTCTTGAATCAAGAATTTTATTTATATTATATTTGAGATTATTAAAGGTCAATTTAAGAACGATTTGTACTCAAAGTAAGAATTTTCAAGAGCGAATCGTTCTTACCAAGTTCTAGACCGAAACAGGATTAAATCGAGACCAAATCGCTTAACGTCTTTTTAAGGGTACCTCCTTAAATATTTATTCCGATTTTTCTTCTTTATGTGCGCATACGCTTTTGTATGTGGATCATTCTTTCATAAACCGAACGATTTCAAAATTTTATACTTATACTCTGTACCGAAGCTACATAGAGTATATTAAGTTTGTGCAAAAGTATGTAACAGGCAGAAGGAATCATTTCCGACCCTATAAAGTATATATATTCTTGATCAGCATCAACAGAAGAGTCGATATGGCCATGTCCGTCCGTCTGTCTGTATGAACTCCTAGATCTCAGAGATGGTAAGAGATAGAGATTTGACTTGTATGGGACAAATGCTTCTTATACTTGCAGGCAGATCAAGTTTATTTTCAATTTTTGCCACGCCCCCTCCCGCCCCTGGAATTTGGAAAAAACGTCATATCTCCCGCAGTTTTGAAGATAGATGATTCGTTCCTTCTAGGGATATTTAGTCATTCGTAAAATTTATCGATTTGCCAAAGAAATGATTAAGATCGAATGAGCGGTTCTCAAGTTATGAGCATATAAATAAAATTCCCCCTCCCTCACCCCCTCTCACGCACTCACAACCAACACCGCATTTCATTTAACAACGTGTGAGCGAGAGACAGAGAGAGAGACTAAGAGATGAGCGTGGCAGAAGCGCTGCATTCAGCTCCTACTCTTGGTACAGAGTATTACATAGTCGGGCTTGACCGACTTTCTCACTGGTTTTAGTTTTAAGAAATCCGAAATTGGATCTCTACATGCCCATCAAAACGGAATTTGCGGTTTTGCACAAATATTTTTTTGTCAATTTTACAAACAATTCAAAAATGGTCAAAATCGAAAAAATGGAAAAAATGTTTCAAGCTTTTCAAATATGTCAGCATCACGCTGATTGGATGAATACATCATATAGCTGCCATACGAATGCTGAATTTAGTTTTATAATTTACTTTGCAAACTCTGGTCACCCTAATCCACAAAATTTGTAAATTTGATATATACAGACATTTTTGAAAATAGTTTACACCCTTTGTTTAATTCCATTCCCACATTATAAAAAATGTGTAAATTTTTGCTTAAACAAATCCAAAGACTTAAAAATCTGCTCCAGTGTGCAGTCTGAGCAAAGTGTGTGCGTGTGTGTGTGTGAGGTAAAGCAGTCTTGCAATTAGCCATCCATTTAGTAAACTCAAAGCAAACATTATTTAAAAAAACAGCTTAAGGAGTTTTCAATTTAAAGTAATTTGACTTTAACTGGTTTTTGTCATCATCCACATTCCTGATTTTATTTCACAGGCTTTTGCCCCCCCCTCAACTTCCGTTCCCTTTTTTGGTTAATCAACTGTGTGTTTTTTGATATTTTTCCAGGAGGATCTGTTTCTGGACGAGTTTGGCATCCAATGCGAAAAGGCCGACAACAGTGAGAAGTGCTACAAAACACGCGTAAGTAAACGGTGTCAAGTGTACAGCGTAATTCGAAACTGCCAGACAACTTGACGCCGACTGACTAAACCAACCCTTTTTTCCTTTCTCTGTTTGCCGCAACCACTTGTTAAATGCTTTCATCTCTAATATCAATTGCAATTGGAGTCCACCTGTATTCAGTCTCACTCGTTTATTTATTCAAAAACTCGAAATGTGTCAGACGTTCCCAATCGTTTTCCGGCGACAAACAGCTACGAAAACCATCGAATAAAAGTTCCAGACGGGAAACTCCATTGCATTTAGGTTTCTTACGGGTTGGTGGAGCAGTAGCTGAAGCAGTTCTCTGCTTGTCGTCCATGGGTGTGTGAGAATGTTTAGCAATTACTGGGGTCAATTTGGTAAAATTATGTGTAACTGAAACTCAAATCAAAACCTACTCAAGTTACTAAACCACATTAAATATTTATACAACTTTGTTCTCTTCCCTTTAGTGCACCAAGGGTTGTGCCCAATGGTATCGTGCTCTCAAAGAACTGGAACCCTGTCAGGAGGCCTGCGTAAGTTGTTCACTTTTATGCGTCTTCCTTTTGATTCTTCTAAACTTCTTTTAGTACTCTCTCCACTTCTATCCCTATGATATGCCCTGCATTGCGGCCTGTGAGATGGCTCAGCATGATTATTGGCATTTGCAGCGTTTGGCCATGACTCAATTGGTGCAAACAACTCAGCCACAATTTGTTCGGGCACCCAGCAAGGAGCATCAAATGGCACCTCTGACCATTAAGTGGGCCATGCATTTTCCTGAAAATTATTTGGCCAGTCGACCCTTCAACATACAATTTCAATATGTCAACGATGAGAATGCGAATGAATCCTGGTACAATTTGGCTGATTATGATTGTGATGAGTTTTATGTATGTGAAATACTGGAGGCTTTAATGCCGTATACACAATATAGGGTAAGTTAAGGTGGGTGCTTTAAGGAATTTTAGATTTTTATACTCTGTAACAAAAAGGTATATAAGAGTATATAAAGTTTGTGCAAAAGTATGTAACAGGGTATATAAAGTATATATATTTTTGATCAGCATCAACAGCCGAGTCGATATAGACATGCCCGTCTGTCCGTCCGTCCGTCTGTCTGTATGAACACCTAGATCTCAGAGATGGTAAGAGAAAGTGGTTCGACATGTATGGGACAAATGCTTCTTTTATCTGCACGCAGATCAAGTTTGTTTCAAATTTTGGCCACGTCCCCTCTCGCCCCCGCAATTTGGAAAAAACCTTATATCTCACACTCACACTCTCATATCTACAGTTTTGAAGATAGACGATTCGTACTTTCTAGAGATAGTTAGTAATTAGCAAAATGAATCGATTTGCCGAAGAAATGATAAACATCGGATTATCAGTTCTTAAGTTATGTGGAAAAAAGAGAACCAGAAGAGAGCAAGAGATGGGCTCGCGACGGGATTCCAGCGGGATCTGAGAGAAGTAGGGGATCAAGTACGACGATATTGAATTTAAATTTGTTCGTCTACCCTCTCTACTCTTAGCCCATTGCCACTTTGTTAAAATTAACATTTTTAGACCCTTCTTTGCGTGGTCAGGAGTCCTCTTTAATGGACCCGCCGGGGCTGGGCTTACAACAAAGTTAAAAACATTAACCGGCTAACCAAGTCTTAAGGAAAATTCAAGGGAAATTCTATGAGCAGTTGGTGCTAGTAACGACGGTCATAAATATTTAGTGGTCAGTTCTTAATTATATTAAGCTGTTTGTTGTCAAAAATTCAAACCTTTCGCCAACAAAAGTATATCGATAACTTTGTTGCCTAAAAATTCTATCAAGTTCGTTTACCAGCAGACTAACACTTTTTTTTTTAAGTTGATTTTTGTTAGATGATTGGTGTATGTTGCTGAACACGCTCACTGTTAAACATGTTTTTTCATGTGTAACGGGTACATCGTAGTCGGTTAGAGCCGACTTCAACTAACGCTCTCGTTATAATATTGCCCAGAAGTTTGCAACGCATAGAAATATTAATTTCCGACCCTATAAACTATATATATTCTTGATCAGGGCGACAAGCTGAGTCGATTGAGCTTTCTCCGTCCCTCCGTCTGTCTGTCTGTCTGTTTCTACGCAAACTAGTCTCTCAGTTTTAAAGCTATCGAGCACAGAGTCTTCTTTTTACTGCACACTGATAATATGTCGGAACTGACCGGATCGGATGACTATATCTTATAGCTGCCATAGGAACTATCGGTTGAAAAGTGGGCCTTTGTGAGAAAAACTTTTTTCTTTTTTAATGTAAACGCCTCCCTTCCTTCCTTCAGCAAAAATTAGTTTTATACGCTTTTACATAGTTGTAGAAATTTTGGTCAAAATCGGATGACTATATCTTATAGCTGTCGGTCGAAAAGTAGGTTTAACTTAGAAAAATTGTTTGTTTTAATGCTGACGTTCGATGTATTAGAGCATTTGCAAGGGTATTAAAACTTCGGCAAAGTCGAAGTTAGCTTGGCCTTCTCGTTTTTAAATTAGGTTCAACAACGCCCGTGTTAAAATTTGGTGTGTCTTGTGACTAATGCTAGCATTTTAAGTAACAATGATTACTTTAGCATTAGGAAGAGGTTTAATAAATAACAAATAACAAAAAAGTTCTGGTAATCCCAAACTTGTGCTCCAGAGCACATTATCGCTTTGGTGGTAGCTTCAAACATTTTAAATTTCGTGAATAATTTCCAAGTGCCATTCAGCGCCTTCTTTGGATCTGCGAGTTTTTTGGCAAAATGTTTTAAGAAATTCATGTTTGATGTAAGTGTTACTTTTAGATATGTGCAACGTGTTATCACCTCGAGTTTTTCCCCATTCACGCTCCTTTATTATTATAATTTTTTATTTCAGATGTCGCAATAACGTTGTGCCGCATTTATCATTTTTTGAAGTCGTCCGCATACATCAGTGTCCGGCACGCCCGTGTCTTCTGCTCAGCGGCAGCGACGTTAAGACACAGACAGTGTACAAGCTAATTCTGCTCTCAATGCAACAACAAAATAGTGCTAACTGAGAGCGCTCTCGCGTGAGAAACACACACATGTAAAGGCAAAATGAGCATGTGTGTTTTGCCGGCCACTGGCATACATCAAGATTTTTACTGTTTGATCTCCAAACTTGACTTTGCCTGGCAATGCCATAATTGTGTTGTAAATATATAGTGCAACCAAAAGCTGATTTAGTAGGCAGCCTTGTTTTACCTTGATTTTAGTTTAGAACCATTCCGAAAATTTCCATTTCCGTTTTATACGTTAACCCGATAGAGCTCAATTTCATAGACGATAGTGTCTAAGGCTGCTTTAAAATCAATAAAGAAAGTAAACATTTTCTTTTTAATTTCTAGGAGTTCTTTTGATATGGCGGTAATCGCTTTCTGAGTCCTGTCTGGTATTTACTTAATATGCTGTTACTTTTCACCCAAGATCCCTGCAAATGCTTTCATTATTGTGTTTATAAAAGAAGTGCATCTATAGTTTGCTGCTCATTATACACTGCTGTTAGGTTTTCGATAAACAGTATTGGGAAATTTTTTGAAAATTCCACTGGTACTTTTTCTTCTCCAGGGCCCTTGTTGTTTTTTGCATTTTTGAGAGCTTGTTGTAGTTTTTCCATGGTTCACTTATCAAAGTGGGATCGCAATGCTTGTTCCGGATTGTTGAGTGAGTTTTTTATAAATCAATTCAGAATATCGAGAATATTGCAATCTTATAGAAACGAGATTGAAAAACCTGGAAATGAGTTTAAAAGTCTTGAAAACAAGATTTATCACCTCTCAACTTATTTTTCTTTCCAATGAAGCATTTGTCATCGCCACTTTGCTTACTCGGCTATTGGCCGTAAGTTTTTAGGCGCAACCAGATGCTGTATAAAAACTCAACTGGCAGATATCATCGTGCTATACATATACATATATAGTTGTCATAAGAACGATCGGTGGAAAAACTGAACAGAGGGAAAAACACGAAAACGTTGGACTGAAAACGAGCACAAAAGTAAGCAAAAGCAGTGCATGAACGGTTTTTCTCATTTGTAGTACACTCTTCAAGAACAATTTGTTGCGAACGCAAAAACTTAAATTGAGTTATTGATTTAATTTTCAGAAATAGATTTGAGTTAATATTGTTCCGTTTTCCAGAACATTTTAAACTCAACTAGAAAAAAAATTTGATTGTTGTGAGCGGATTTATCATATTTGGGTGGAATTGGGAACGGGGATATACCGCGCAGCTGTTTCTCCCCCACCCTTATATTTCTTGGGACCATCTGACTTGTTTCATTTGAGGTTTTAAGAAAAACACAGAAAAATTTGTGTTCGGGATTGCCTGGGAATTGAACTCAACTTATGGAATGACACGACAGCACATTTTGCCGTTGCATACTTTTGCAGATTCATATTAAGCTGACAAAAGTGAGCCAATTCACTCTCACTCGTGTTTTAACTTTAAGGCAGTAGTGCACATGCCTCGTGAGAGAGCAAGAATTCTGAGTTCCTATCCCATGGGATAGGCTTTTGGCATTTTGGGCACCACCTAACCTAACTTTACTCATTCCAAAAACTTTTCGAACATTTGTTCTCAAGAATTTGAAGACCATCTTGTTTTTATCTTAAGTTGTAGGTAACTTATTTTCTGAACTGGGTTTTGCCTCTGTGTAGTTATAGTACAAAACTTTTTTTTGTTTTAAATGCAAACGTCTTCAAACTTCGTATTTAATTCATAATTCAAAACGTTCTTTCCAACAGTTCCGTTTCGAGTTGCCCTTTGGTGAGAGCAGTGATGAGATATTGTATTCACCCAGTACACCCGCCTATCAAACCCCCGCCGAGGGTAAGCCCATCTCTGAGCCCATAATCGATGAATTATTTGCTTTGGATGATCAACATGTGGCGGTGCATTGGCATCCAGGACGTTTTACCAATGGACCCTTAGAGGGTTATCGTCTACGCTTGATAAGACAAACCGAAGGGAATCACAGCCTGGAGGAGGTAAGTCACTAAACCATCTATAAAATCCAAATAATTAAATGATTTTAAATATTAGCTTTTACCGGCTCAAAGTGGCAGTTATATCTTTGATGAGCTAAAGGCAGAGACCAACTACTCCGTGGAACTAATGATGGTGAATGAGCAAGGCGAAGGACCCGCGGCTAAAAGGAATATAATGACACTAGCTAATGAGACAGAGGAACAAGAGATAAATGCTTTGATAATGGAAGAAAAGGGTATAAAGTGGCAATCAATGGAAATGGAGGGAGAGATACGCTGGATTTATAGAAGTGAAGCCGGAATGAGTGATATGACCTGGTCTGATAAAGAGCAATGTGTGTGGTTTCTGGAGACTACGGGAGAGATGAAGAAATTAAAATTGAATGAGAGTGAGGCCAGGAAAATACCTTTAAATAATACTAAGGGAAAAAATACCAAAATCAGTTTGGATTGGTTAAAAGGAAGACTGTACTTGGTAAGGGAATTAGAGGGAGATAACTATGAACTTATAAGCAGTGATAAAGAGGGGGAGAGAGAGGAGGATTTAAAGGTGGGGATAGGAAAAAGAGTACTACAAATGGAAGTGGATGCTTTAAATGGTTGGCTTTTTTGGACAGATGAAGAGAGTTTATGGCGCTGGGATTTGAATAAGAGGATAAAATTAAGAATACAAAAGATACAAGAGGCCAAAGGATTATATTTGGATGTAAAACATTGGTTGATACGTTTGAAGACCATAGAGGAGTTAAGGGAAATAAGTTATGATGGAGCTTGGATGAAGAAAAAGGCAAAGAAAGACTTGAACTGGCCTGAAAAACAAATATGGCATATAGGTGATAAGGTATTAATAATAAATCCTACACAACAAACTGAAAATAGAAGAAAAGGCTTGCCTAGAGAACTAAAGGCGGTAATGGGGGCCCAAGAGGCTCACATCAAATGGCTAGAGCCTAAAAGGAATCCCTATGAAAGTAAGGTAAAGGCAAATTGGAGCTACGAACTGGAGGTAATGGATGTGGCCAGTCAAAGTAATTATAATATAAGAAATATTCTAACAACACACTTTAATTTGGAACGTTTACAAGCGGATAATTTATATGAATTGAGGGTGAGAGCTCAAACGGGTGAATGGACCGAAAAGATAAAAGTCAGAACCTGGCCTAGAGGAAAACATGAAATTACTTGGCTTACTCAAGAGGGAGAGGTATATGACTCTAATGAATTGGGACAAAAAATACTTAAAAGACAGGAAATGAAATTGAAGTTAAAACCGGGTAAATTGGCACAGATAAACCAAAGCTTGAGTTACTATGTGAGTGGAAAAGGACAATTGGAATGTGTGAATTTGTATGAACCTCAGATGAAATGTTTTACGGAAAAGGAGGCAAAAGTGGGAGCAGTTGTATATGATACCAAGGGAGCACAAGTGTATTGGACCGATATGAAACGTAATTGTGTGGTGAGAATGGATGCTTTGAACGGCTTGAGGGAATTAATACCCATATGGAATGCCAGAGATTTGGCTTTGGATACAGAAAGAGCTGAATTGTTTTATGGTAATAAAAGGGAAATTAAAAGAGCAGGATTGAGAGGTAAAGAAGTTAAAGAGATTTATAGTATCCACAATTTAGAGGGAGATATAAAAAGTTTTACTTTGGATTTGCAGGAAAGGTTAATTTATTGGCTAGTGGAGGTGAATGAGGGATTAAAACTTTACCAAAAACAAATGGATTTGATTTCAAGCTCAGCAAAGTTATTAAAAGAGTTTCCTAAGATTAAGGCTTCAATTAATACTTTGTCTTATGTCAAATCCATCAAGGCTTTAATGTGGCTGGATAGTCGTGAGCAAGAGGCTTATATATGGAGACTTGATTCTGATAATACTGATTTAAGTATTATCCAACCTGAGGGTTTAAAGGCCAGACTAAGTAATCTTCAAATGAAAATGGAATTAAGTTCCACTCAAGATTTAAAGGTTATTCCAGGTCTAATATCAAATGAGAGTATTCTTATAGAATCCGGTCAATGGAATGATTTCTATATACGTTGGCCCTCAGTGGGAAATCAAAGCTTAATTTATTATTTATTAATGGAATATGGTAAACATTGGTTCACCTGGGAGCTAGACAAACCCTTGGCTCGTATTACCCAATTACCTCAAGCGGATTTAAATTTTAGTCTTAGTCTTACCCCTCATACTTTATGGAGAAAGGGTTTTACTTCACGTGTACGTTTGACCAGCCCCAAAGCCTTACCCTCGCATCCTCAAAGATTAAGAGTTTTTGTTGAACGCTTAGCCAAGCCTTTGGAATCCTCTGTTATACAAGCCTGGCTACGTTGGGAGTTACCTGTTAGTGAATTTAAAACAGAAAATAATCTATTTCTTTTGAAATGTTGGCGGGGTGAAGAACTTCATTTGGCAGCGCAACTCAATCAAAGTAATTTGGAATTTTTAATACCCAATTTGGTATTAGATCAAACTTATAAATTTCAATTGGAATCACAGGCCTCTAGCTTGAGTCTACATGTGGCACCGGAGGTACAATCTGTACCCCGTTTACTTTATGTAAATGCAGAATTTATAGGTTTACTTGATTTGGATTTGAATAGACGTCAAGCTCAGGTTTATACCTCCAGTCCGGTGGATTATTTAACTTATTTAAATGGAGAAGAACGTTTATTGTGGGTCAATGAACATGTGGAGCTGTTGACCCATTTACCCCATACCTCACCCGCCAAAGTGGCACGCATGAGAGCCGAGGTCCTGGCCTTGACTGTAGACTGGGTCTTGCGCCTGGTTTACTGGGCGGAACTGGAGGTTTCCCCTCTTAACTCCCAAAGGGCGGTTATATACAAACTAGATCTTTGTCGTTTTGAGGGACGTATTTTACAGGGAGAACGTTTATGGAGTTCAGCTCCTGGGTTTCTAATCAAAGATTTGGTGGCTTTGCCTCATAGTCAATCCTTAATATGGTTGGAACATCCTTTGACTTCTCCCCAGGCCAGTCTTAAGGGTTTAAATCTTTTAACTAAAACGGCACTAATTCTAGAGTTTCCTTCAAAACGTTTACCCTTATTAAGTCTATATGAAGGCATTTTGGATTCGGGCAGCGAAACCTTAAATCTTTTAGATCATTTGGGTGATCTCTGTGTCTATGATGTGGCTAGACAATTGTGTACCAAATTTCCTTTAAACTTTTTAACCTACCCTCTCTTACATCTAGCTCAGGATTCGGGTTATTTATATGCTTTGAGAAACACTAGTCTTCAGGCCTTTGGTCGTCGTAGACAGCAATTGGATTATGTCATAGATCTAGCTTCAGATGAAGTACGCTTACTTAAAGCCTTTAATTATCAATCTTATCCTACAAAATCGTGTCTTTTACCTTCCTCTATAGAGGCCAAGCTTTCTCCTATGTGTCTAGAAACCGTATGTACTATACATTTGCCTTTTATCTTTGCCTCGTCCAATTGTTCCATTCCTCTTCCTGGTGTTATTTACCACCTCAATATTTCTTTACCTTATTCAACGCCTTTTATACAACTCCAGGGCTTTGCCGGAGACTCCCTCAACTTTACCCAATTAGAGCCCTTTACCTTTTATGATCTCCAGGTTGAAGTTAACAGTTATTATCATCTTCAACAGGGCTTACCTTTTTTTCAATTACCTCTCTTATCCTTACTCACTGATTTTGCTGCTCCTTCTTCACCCCGAAATTTTTCAGTTCTGGTTCTAAGTCCTTCCGAAGTGGAGCTTAGCTGGTTACCTCCTCTCCAAGTGCGTAGTCTTAGAGTTTACTATTTACTCTATTATCAATTGGATTCATTACCCTCCACTTCCAACTTTCTACGTTTGGACTCCCCCGGCAAACATCGTCTAACTGGTCTACAAGCCAACTCTTCCTATCAATTTTGGTTGCAAGCTCATGCCACTAATCGCAAGTTTACTCTTAGTCCTACTATTCAGGCCTCTACCTTTAATCTTGTGGCCGACTTACAGCTGCTCGACGTTACAGCCAATTCATTGACTCTCACCTGGCCTGGCTCTCAAGATCCTCTCTCTTCCTTACATTTGGTTTGTAGCCCTGAAAAGCCTTTGGACTCTTCCCCTCCTATACTTTTGGATATCTCTCTTAACCACACGCTCATCCAGGTCAAGCCTCTTTTACCCCTCACCCTTTATGAATGTCATTTATTGCTACGTTACTCTGCCTTGGGTCCTGGCTCTCCTTTATATCAAAGCTCTAGTCACCTTTATCGAACCTTGGGCGCTGCCCCCAGTGCTCCCGGACGTCCTCAACTGGAGCATATTGCTGGAGAAATCTTTCGCGTCAGCTGGAAACCTGCCTTGGATCATGGTTCACCCATTGCTTTGTATAATCTGGAAGCCTTGCAGTCTAGACGTTATCCTGGCTCCCGCAGAAGACGACGTCGTGATGTTTCTTTGGCTTTGTTGCCCTGGGCTGAGGAACCTTTGGTGGTGGAGGATCAGTGGCTGGATTATTGTAATACCTCGGAATTGAGTTGTATTGTACGTGAATTGTATGCAAGTCGCTTGTTATTGTTTCGTGTTCGTGCACGAAATAATGAGTATGGCTGGGGTCCTTACAGCGAGGATAGCGAGCGAGTGGAGGAACCGTTTGTGTCGCCCGAGAAGCGTGGGTCATTGGTATTGGCCATTATTGCTCCAGCAGCCATTGTATCCAGCTGTGTTTTGGCTTTGGTTTTGGTGCGAAAAGGTAAGTTGGTGTCCAGCAGGATAGACCCCGAACCCGGGTTATATTCAAACTTAAAAGGTATATCTATTCCGATAAGCAAAAGACCTTCAAAATGTCGTCATCAGGGCTAGAAACCAATAACACAAAAAAACACAAATTTGTGGAACTTGATATAAATCAAAAAGTTTACCAAAATGTTTATAAACAGAAGAGCTGCGGAGTTTGAAACTGAGTCTATTTTCTTATTACATGGTCAAATAGCTGTGTCCGTTTTGTAGTTCAGTCCTATGTCTGTGGGTGTGCTTTTCACTTCTTGCTTTCCTTCCTCACTATCTGATCGATTGATTTGAATAAGAACCCGCATATATAGGCGAGCATGTGGCAACTAGGAACCATTTGTGGAACCCATCCCACTACCGATTAAAATAGCCGGAACAAGCGCGTGCCCCTCCGAGTCTGCTACATACGATGCAGCTCTTTAAATTAAAATTCGTGTTATGTTATAATAAAAAGCGATATATTTCAAAACTAATGAAAACATTTTATAAAGATTTGGAAAAGATGTTTATCCCTACACAGTGGGAAAAGACTTATTGAGAAAATAAGTTGCCTTCTATATGAAAGAACAAGATGTGGTTAAAATTCTTGAGAATAAATGTTCCAAATGTAAATGGAATTGGCAGAGAGAGAGAGAGCGAGTTGGCTCTCTTTCTGATCTCAACTTCTTGTCAGCTCAAACAAGCACAAGAAGTCCTCAAATCTGAATCTGCAAAGGTCTGCAACGGCTGAATGTGCTGGTGCGTCATTTCATACGTTAATTTAATTCCCAGTAAAGCCCGAAATAATTTTTTTGTTCAACAGCAGCATATATCCAGGACCCCGGGTACTCCCTCCAATCATCCAATCCACGTTCTCTATCCTTCACCGAAATGTGACGAATCCGCCTTGTCCAAATCAATCAAATTTTTTTCCCACTTGAGTGTAAAATGTTCTTGAAAATGGAACAATATCAACTGAAATCAAGTTCTTAGAAATGGAACAATTCCAACTCAATTTAAGTTAAGGGTTTGCTAATTATGTGCAACATTTGTAAAGTGAATCATTTCACAATTCAGCACAATTTCTAACTCAATTGTGATAGTTGTTAAGCTTTTCCTCTCTTACTATCCCTTCATTTCTTTTGAATCCAAGTCCGTCGGGATGCTGGGAAAAAGAGAAACGACATTTAACTATACCATCCTCTCGTCGTTGAATATATGGCTGTCATTAATCTCTTTAGTGTTCCTGACTTTATATTTGGAATACTTGGTATCATCAGACTACTATTGAGTATCAAATTTTTTCTAATACTCCAAGTATCAAATTGATATCTTCAAAAGTTTTATCATGATATTTCGAGCATTTTAAATTGATACTAACATGTATTCAGTTGACACTTTTTATACTCGTTACTCGTAGAGTAAAAAGGGTATACTGAAGTCGTGAAAATGTATGTAACAGGCAGAAGGAATCATTTTCGACCATATAAAGTATATATATTCTTGATCAGCATCAACAGCCGAGTCGATATAGACATGTCCGTCTGTCCGTCCGCCCGTCTGTATGAACAACTAGATCTCAGAGATGGTAAGAGATAGAGGTTTGACATGTATGGGACAAATGCTTCTTTTATCTGCACGCAGATCAAGTTTATTTCAAATTTGGGCCACGCCCCCTCCCGCCCCCGCAATTTGGAAAAAACGTTATATCTCCTACAGTTTTATAGATAGACGATTTGTACCTTCTAGAGATAGTTAGTAATTAGCAAAATGAATCGATTTGCCGAAGAAATGATAAAGATCGGATGAACGGTTCTCAAGTTATGAGCAAAAAAGTCAACCAAGCCCCCCCCGCTACCCACCCTAAAAAATGTTGCATACTTTTCGGATGGTCACCCTAAGGAACGCAGGAACACATGTTAAACATGTTTTTCATGAGTAACGGGTATATCGAAGTCGGTTAGAGCCGACTTTAACTTACGCTCTCGTTTCTAATACTCCAAGTATCAAGTTGATATCTTCAAAAGTTTTATCATGATATTTCGAGCATTTTAAACTGATACTAACGTGTATCAGGTTGACACTTTTTATACCCGTTACTCGTAGAGTATAAAGGGTATACTAAAGTCGTGCAAATGTATGTAACAGGCAGAAGGAATCATTTCCGACCATATAAAGTATATATATTCTTGATCAGCATCAACAGCCGAGTCGATATATGTCCGTCTGACCGTCTGTCCGTCCGTCTGTATAAACACCTAGATCTCAAAGATGGTAAGAGATAGAGGTTTGACTTGTATGGGACCAATACTTCTTATACTTGCAGGCAGATCAAGTTAATTTCAAATTTTGGCCACGCCCCTTCCCGCCCCTGCAATTCGGAAAAAACGTTTTATCTCCTACAGTTTTAAAGATAGACGATTTGTACCTTCTAGAGATAGTTAGTAAGTAGCGAAACGCATAAATTCGCCAAAAAAATAATAAAGATCGGATGAACGGTTCTCAAGTTATGAGTAAAAGTGTGAAAAAGAGCCGAGTTAAAAAAGTGTTGCATACTTTTCAGATGTTCACATTGTTAAACATGTTTTTTCATGAGTAACGGGTATATCGAAGTCGGTTAGAGCCGACTTTAACTTGCGCTCTCGTTTTGTTTTAGAAGTCACACGCTTTGCAAGATGACGCACAATGCGAGAGGTTCACAGGCAAGACAGCTCACATGTATGGATTCCAGTATTGGTGTGCCTCTAGCTGGAATCCATACATGTGAGTCTCTTTTGCAGCTGTCTTGCCTGTGAACCTCTCGCATTGTGCGTCATCTTGCAAAGCGCTGAAACAGTCACTGTAGCATTTGTTATTTATATTTACGTTTTCAATATATATGAAAGATTTCGAATTATTTGAGTGTTAAAGGCCTGATTCCAGATGACATAAAAATCAATTTTTATGTTGAGAAATACTTTTGAACTGTTTTAAAATCTGAAGGCTATTGCAAAGCAGTCTTATTTGAATGAAGTATTGTGGCGAAATAAAAATTTATGTCATCTGGAATCAGACCTTAATGGAGTATTCACAAGATTATTTTATCAATATAGGCAATTTTCTTTTTAATTGTAACCTTTTTACGTATTTTTATTATTTTTTTTTAAAGCCATTCTGATTGAAAGGTTTCGAATTTTGACGGATGTCTTTGGCATTTTGGCACATAAAGTTCTATAAGAGAGAAAAATCCTTTAATTTTTGCTTTATTTGTTAAGCTCTGCTTTAACTTACTCTGTTACGGCATCTGCATTTTGATAATTGCTGTCCAAAAATATAGATTAAAGTCACTTTCTGAAATCGTCATTTGTGAGATATCGTTGAAAATCCTTCTTGAATAAAAAATTTTTAATTTCGGTGTGAAAGATTTTAGTTGGGGTAAAATTTGCTTTCAGCGTCATGTGACGCTCACACACAGAATGATTGGCAGAGGGGAGCGTGGGGAAAGATGATGAAAGAGGATATGAAACAGGTGGAAAGAAGGGACTGAAGGTGGGAACAATGGGAAGACACAGATTTTTATACCCTTGGAGAGGCTATATTAAAATTATCCGGATGTTTGTAACGCATTGAAGGTAGCAACTTCTACGACGAGCTGAATTGATATAGACATTGACAATTGATATAGACAATCGTCTGTCCATCCGATTTTATGCTATCCCTCCTGTCAGTCTTAAAGCTATCCGAATTTTGCACGAAGTCTTTTGGTACAAAAACGCTGCACAATTTTTGATTTTCTATGCTATTTCGTACCCAAAATTCTGTTGTTGCTCTTTCGCTATTTTGTCTCTTGTGTTCGTAAATAGTTTTCTTGTGTTTGTGTAAGCTTTGTATGCGAATGTTGTTTCGATATTATTTGTTATAAAACCAGTTCGTGCTTATTCGTGCCTGACACGTGACCAACTCTAATTTTCTTAAGCTAATTAACCTCTCCCACTCCCCTTTCCCCCTCCTTTTCTTTTAGTCCAAAAACGTCGCTTGCGTGCCAAGAAATTGCTGCAACAGAGTCGTCCCAGCATCTGGAGCAATTTATCCACTTTGCAGACACAACAACAGCTCATGGCCTCACGTAATCGTGGCTTCTCCATGACCTTAAGTGATGCGGATATTGCTCTATTGCCGCAGATTAGCTGGAGTCAGTTGAAACTGCTGCGTTTCCTGGGCAGTGGGGCCTTCGGTGAGGTCTATGAGGGTGAATTGCAGGTGGAGGATGAGAAGCAGCCGCAACGTGTGGCCATCAAAAGTCTGCGAAAGGGAGCCAGCGAGTTTGCCGAACTGTTGCAGGAGGCGCAACACATGAGCAATTTCAAGCACGAGAATATTGTGTGCCTGATAGGGATTTGCTTTGACAGCGACACCATTTCGCTGATCATGGAGCATATGGAGGCGGGAGATTTGCTTAGTTATCTAAGAGCGGCCAGACCTAATTCACAGGTGAGTGCTGCTTTTTCTCCTGCTTCAACTTTAGCTCTCTCTTTCTCTCTCTTTTAGCAACCACAGCCTGGTCTGCAGCTTTCGGAGCTGATTACCATGTGCATTGATGTGGCTCATGGTTGTAGCTATCTGGAGGATATGCATTTTGTACATCGTGATCTCGCCTGTCGCAATTGTTTGGTCACCGAGGCCCAAATGGATGGCACGGCACAACGTCGTATGGTTAAGATAGGGGACTTTGGTCTGGCTCGTGATATTTACAAGAGCGACTATTATCGCAAGGAGGGTGAGGGTCTCTTGCCGGTACGCTGGATGTCACCCGAAAGTTTGGTAGATGGTGTATTCACCACCCAATCGGATGTGTGGGCATTTGGGGTACTCTGCTGGGAAATACTCACTTTGGGACAGCAACCGTATGCGGCGCGAAATAATTTTGAGGTATTGGCACATGTCAAGGAGGGGGGGCGTTTACAGCTGCCCGCAGGCTGTCCAGAGAAGCTGTAAGTATTTTTACACACACACGAGCCGAACTCATTACTAATGCTCTCTCTCTCTCTCTCTCTTTGGTGCAGCTATGCCCTTCTATTGCAGTGCTGGCGCACAGATCCCTGGGAGCGACCCAGTTTTAAGCGTTGCCACAATACTCTACATGCCATCATTACTGATTTGCGACGCACTCAAATGTCCACGGCAGAGTGTAGTGGCACCCAAACACATTCCTCACCCAGCAGTTCCAGCAGTTTGAGTTTCAATCCGAAATCCGATTTGAAGGTGCGTTTCGATGAGGAAATTGAGCAGCTGTCGCTACAAAATGTCACCACCATCCCGGCCAGCAATGAGCTGAAACTCTATGCCAATGAGGGCATCTCCCGTCTGTGAAGAGGCTCCTTTATCTATTTAATATACATACCATTAAGACTTGCAATTGAAATAGTTTTTAAGTTGAATAAAAACCACATTTCTGTGGTCTAATCATAAATGTTATTGCAATTCCCAACCGCTTTATGAAAGTCAGTAAATGAGCTTTTGGGAAGTGCTTAATATTTGTGTGATTCAAGCAATTGCTTTGAGACACTCGAAATCTACCAAAGTAGGTTCACTTTTTTTCTACTTTGTTCTTAATTTTGGCAATTTTGAACTTTAATCACTTTGATAGTGAATGCAATACTATACAAGGGACACAAACTCTTCCCTCAAAGCCTTCATTTTCACAGAAAAAAAGATCCTCGTACAATGGATATTCGAAATATCCAATTTAAGATAAATATTTTTAAATATCATTTTCACATTTTTCAGCTCCTTTGGATGAAGAATTAAGATCAATAATCCATTTTAATCGAAAATAAATCGACTTCGAAAATAACCAGTGGATCCCAAAAATGGATAGTTTTCTATCCAGTCTAAATGGATACCGAAAATATCCTGAGGATCATCAAAAACTATCCCTTTTTTTCTCAATGCACTCACATTCCGAAAATACTGATATTGTTTTCAAGAAAAACAAGTGAGAAAGTTGGCCAAGCCCGTTTATAACATACTCTGTACCTGGAGTAGAAACTGAATGCAATGCTGGTGCTGCGCTCATCTTTTTCTCTCTCTCTCACTCTTTCTCTCTCTCTCTCTCTTTAAGATTGTGCGTTGTTAGTAATAATAGTGTGAGAGGGGGTGGGGGGAGGGTGATTTACTAATTTGCACATAACTTGAGAACCGTTCAGCCGATCTTTATCATTTCTTTGACAAATCGATTCATTTTGCTAATTACTAACTATCTCTAAAAGGTACGAATCGTCTATCTTCAAAACTGTAGAAGATATCTGCCTGCAAGTATAAGAAGCATTTGTCCCATACAAGTCAAACCTCTATCTCTTACCATCTCTGAGATCTAGGTGTTCATACTGACGGACGGACATGTCTATATCGACTCGGCTGTTGATGCTGATCAAGAATATATATACTTTATATGTTTGGAAATGATTCCTTCTGCCTGTTACATACATTTGCACGACTTAGGTATACCCTTTTTACTTTACGAGTAACATCTTTTTCTTCTTTATTGGCCCGATGCTTGCATCACAACCCTTTGACGGTCTCGGCCGCTGCAACTAATGTCCGCCAGTCGCTTCTGCTCCGTGCGAGCTGGCACCAGTTTTTCACGCCAAGCTTGGAAATGTCTTTCCGCATCTGGTCGTCCCACCTTGCCTTGTCCCAGTTCTTTCGCATTCCTCTTGTAGACCATTTTTGCTGGAGCTTGTTCGTCCATTCGGTCAGTGCAGCCGCTGTTGCTTTATGCGCTTGACTAGACTAGTATCCCCATAGAGCTCATACAGTTCGTCAATTTTTCGGATGCGAAAATCCTCGCCAACTTTCAAAGGTCCATAAATCCTGCGAAGAATCTTTCGCTCGAAAAGGCCAATCGCCGCCTCATCCGCTGATGATATTGCCCATGCTTTTGCGCCGTATTGCAGGACTGGGATGATAAGCGACTTATATAGCGCTATTTTTGTTCTTCGCTTTTGAGCTCCCTACTTAGTCCGTAATAGCATCGGTTTGCGAGCGTGATTCTTCTTCGAATTTCCAGGCTGATGTTGTTGTCGCCGGTTATCATCGTTCCGAGGTAGACAAAGTCCTCTACAACTTTAAAGTTGAACTCTCCCATTGCAACAGATTTCCCTAGGCGCGTAGACTTCTGTTTCGAGGACACTAGGTACTTCGTCTTGTCCTCGTTTACCGCTTAACCCGTTGGTTCAGACTGCTTCTCAATCTCTAAAAACGCTTTGTGTACTGCCCGTTCGGTTTTGCCTATAATGTCAATATCATCAGCATATGCGAGTAGCATTACATCTTTATTAAAGATGGTGCCCGATCTGTTGGCATTTGGGCACTGGCTTAGTATATACTCCATCAGCAGATTAAAGAAGTCACACGATAAGGTGTCACCCTGCCTAAAACCTCTTTTGGTAACAAAAGGCTCGGAGAGATTCGTTCCTATTTTGACGGAGCTTTGAGTGCTTCTCAACGTCATCATGCAAAGTCGAACGTACTTTACTGGAATACCTAAAGTAGAAAGGGCTTTGGCGTGTCGAAAGCGGCTTTGTAATCGATAAAAAGATGGTGATTTTCGATGTTTCTCTCATAGGTCTTCTCCAGGATTTGGCGCAATGCGAATATCTGGTCTGTGATGGATTTACCAGGTCTAAAGCCACACTGATAAGTTCCAATCAGTGTATCAATTAGCGGCTTTAGGCGTTCACAAATAATGCGGGACAGAACCTTATGTGCGATGGGGGGGGAGACTGATTCCGCAGTAGTTGGCTCAAACTGCAGGGTCCCCATTTTTAAAGATTGGACAGAGAACACTTAGATTCCAATCGTCGGGCATGCTTTCGTCAACCCATATACGGCACAGAAGTTGGTGCATGCACCTTACCAATTCTTCGCCTCCAGCCTTGAACAATTCGGCGGGCAGCCCATTAGCGCCTGGCGACTTGTTGTTCTTCAGCCTTCTTATGGCTAAACAGACTTCCTGTTGGGTCGGGGGGTCTATCTCAATGTTGTCGATTGGTGGCAACGTTACTTCTCTTAAGGCGGCATCATGTTCGTCATCGCCTCCCAGTAGGTGGAGAAGTAACCTTTCTATTTGTTAAGCGCCACTTGCGGATCTGTGACCAGATTCCCCAGTTCGTCTTTGCATTGTGCGACTCTGGGCAGGAAACCTTCTGTTAATTGCTTAATTTTTTGGTAAAATTTTCGAGTCTCACTCATGCCGAATAACATCTCGACTTCCTCGCGTAAGCGCCTTTTCTGCTCAAACTTTTTTCTTCTAAAAAGGCGTTTCTCCTCTTTACTTTTCTCCAGGTATTGCTCTTTAGCAGCCCGCGTTACTCTCGACTGCAGAGTTCTCCTGCAGGCAGCGTTTTTCTCTGCAGTAGCGCGTCGGCACTCCTCATCGTACCAAGACCGCTTTCGAGGGGGCTCGGAGTAACCGAGTATCTCCTTGGCAGCCGTACTCATGGAGTGCGATATACGCTGCCGATGTTCGCATATATCGGAAGGGAATGGGGAGGTTATTAATGGCTTTTATTTTGAAGTATTATATACAAGTTGCTTTCCACACACAATTTATTTATAAACACCTAAAACTAAACCTTATTCGCCTTGGCCACCTCCTCTTGCTTGGCCTTGACAGAGGCCCTCACGTTATCGCCTACTTTGCTGGCCATCATGCATTTGTAACCACGGAAGGCCCACACATCGACCGGACTCTTCTCGCTGTTGCTGTCACTGCAGCTTTGGGCAATTTGCAAGGCCTCCTCTTCACTTTGCAATTCCATTACAAGCAGCTTGGCCAGACGATCCGCGTGGTAGCCCTTGTGACTGCAGAAGATATCCAGCTTGGTGGCCGTGCACAGCAGATATGCGCGTACATTTGTTTCGTCGGGGAAGATGAGCTGCTGCAGTGAGCTGATCTGTTCGCCGCTCAAAGGATGCTCCTTCAGACACTCGGTGCGTAGCTGTATGACCTCGTCTCTAGTTTTGGGCTTCCACTCGCCATCGGCTGAGGCCTGTGTGAAATTGGAACTGACCACTGCACAGAGAGCCAGGGCAACAAGCAGATACTTCAACATTTTAATAATTACACAGGCCAACAAAATGAACAACTTTGTGTGGTTCAGCCTGGTTGGTTTAAAAATATGATAAGCTTGTGTTCACTTGGAAAGAAGAGCTGATGGAGCTAAACCAATGATACAGTTTTGTTCAGATTGCACTGATATATATTAATATAATCAGATCAAAATAGAACTGCAGCAAAAACACTTTTACGACTCGGTGGAATCTCTCGACTGAGAACCCCACACTTGGGTTGCTCACATTTATAAACTTGCCGGATGAAAGCTGGCTCAGCAGACACTGTGTCAGGAGGTCAGAAGCTATTAGCCAGAGCAGTCTTAATACTCTCAAGTTGTCATGTTGTTGATTTGAATTCTCGGTTATAGATCAGACTTTCTGATTAAGCATTTGACGGCTTTGGCGTGGAATATTAATTCCTAGAAATAATATTATTGATATTCTATCCGATGTGTTCCAGAATTCTCTAGAGATTAAAATGTCGGTGTTCCACAAATGTCGGAGATTTCATTTTTCGGAGTCGCTGCCAAAAAACAGCTGACTGCCACGGCAGGGTTGTTGGCTAACAAACAACAAATTATTTTTGAAGTTTCTAAACCAAGTGCTGAAAGCGTTTTTGCTTTGTATGCGATGAGTTCCCAAAAAATAAATAATTTTTAAGCCATTAGTACTCAATTTTATAGGGTTAGGAATAGAAATAAACTTTGACCAGCCAAATAATTATTTTGTGCCCCTCTATCACTGCCCGAAGATATTTACCATCTGACGCTTGAAATATCTATTTCAGCTATTGGACCTACCTCTTCGACTGTTACGATTTTCAATAAGCTTCGTCGTTGTTTTCGTAAAGGAAACTTTACGTTATTAAATCAACTTATTTGTACAACAGACTGGACTCCTTTGTACAATTCAGTTAATTTAGACTTTGCTTTTAGTTTTTTCTACAGTTCCATTAATTCTCTTTTAGATATCTGTGTTCTCCCGCGTCCATTAATCCTCCTTGGTATTGTCCTAGACTTTCTAATTTAAAAAATATTAAGTCTAGATGCTTTAAAAAGTATAAAAGTTCGGGTTCTGCCGTTGACTTTTCTAAATATTCAATTGCAAAATCGAACTTTACACTTTTTAATGCTGAGTGCTACAGGAAATATCTTGTCCGATGCAAAATTCAATTCGCAGAGGACCCTAAGCAATTCTACAGCTTTGTAAACTCTAAACGTAGGTCTTCTTCTTTACCTACCGCTTTTTTCTGGGCGACCAAAAGGCTAACGATGACTCCACAGCCGTTGAACTGTTCTTTGGAAGGAATCCTATATTATTCCTCTTCATATAAAAGGTGGGAAGTGGATTGGAAATGAACCATTGGAACGAATTTCTACAGTCGTTGATCTTGGAATTCTTTTTGACCCCAAATTGAGTTTCAATCCTCATATCTCCTCTATTGTTAATAGAGCAAATGGTGTACTCGGATTCATTAACCGTTGGTCGAAAGAGTTCAATGATCCATATACCACAAAGCTTTTATAGACTGCTCTAGTCCGTCCTGTACTTAAATACTGCTCGTCCGTCTGGTCTGGTAAAAAGCACATAGATCGTATTGAATCAGTTCAAAAGCAATTCTTGTTTTTTGCCCTACGTGGCTTAAATTGGAACCCTAACCTTCGTCTGCCATCGTACTCTAGCAGACTCTTGCTTATTGACCTTCCTTCGTTAGCTAACCGTAGAACAGTATTAGGTGTTTCTTTTCTTTATAAACTAATTATCGGTGTTGTAGATTCATCTGAACTTTTAGGTCGCCTTAACTTCTCCGTTCCTTCTAGGCCAACCAAAAACTATTTTCCATTAGTATTGCCTAGATGCACAACTGATTATGCAAAGCACAATCGATTTCGAGTCTTATGTCAAAATTATAACGATCTCTATCACCTGCTCTCAACAGATCTCTCTCTCTTCTCTCTAAAAACATATCTCTAGAATTCCTCCTCTTCTTCGTGTCCGCAACTTCTGCAAAAGTCGTGGTAAATGACGCCTAGGCGTTTTGCGTGTCTGCCAATGAGACAGTGACCTGTAAGGGTCCCTACCAGAAGTGATATGTGGTTCCTTCTGTGACGTAAAAGTGTGTTAGTACGTTTTTGGTTGAATGTAGGCCACGTAAGTCTTGCTATAGTACAGGAAGAATGGTTTTTCCACCGTTCCGTAGCGAAAATTAGTGATTCAGCTTTTATGTGGAGCTTAAAAGTCGCCATAGACATACCTATCGTACTCTTCTCTGAAAGAAGCTCGATGGTGGTTGCTATTCTGGCCAGTTGGTCCGCAGGCTCGAAGTCCAGGCACCCATATTAGGTGTATACTGAAATGCCGTGCGATCTCGTTAAGAGATGAGCAGCAGTTAGTAAGAGTTTTTGCATTCTTTGCGTGTAAGTGAAGTGCCTTGAGGGCGGATTGACTGTCTGAGTATATAAATACGTTGCCTTCTTTGACCGTGAGTGTGCTGAGGTAGATGGCAGCTTCCTGGATGGCTACCATTTCCGCTTGGTACACACTACAGCGGTCAGGAAGGCGGAAAGATAAGTTCAAATCTAGGTTGGGAGAGAAAACTACCCCTCCTACTTTTTCGTCGAGCTTAGAACCATCAGTGTAGATATTGATGGCGTTAGCTCTGCTGTGGGGCTTGGGATATAGACGTCCTAAAATTTGTCGAATGTCGTTTATGGTATACAGTAGTCTGTTATTAATGGTATACCCGTTTGTTCGTCGAGTATGGTAGAGTGTCCCGAATTATCCCTGTTCCAGGTATAAGATTCTCTAAGTCTTAGGGCTGTTGTGATAGTCATTTGCTTTGCTACTAGGTCTAGTGGCAGAAGGTGAAACATAGTATTTAGCGCTTCCGTTGGTGTCGTTCGGAGAGCGCCACTAATACGTATAATATCTTAGCCCTTCTCTGTACTTTGCTGAGATTGTTCAGGATTGATTGTTTCCTGAGGGCTGGCCACCATACTAGTGTACTTCGTAGCGTGGTATGGGACGCACAACGGCTGTGTATATCCAATGCACTATGGATTGGATTTTGCACGAGTAGAGGGCAATGGTTGCCTATTTTACGTTTGAGGAAAGATTCCACATTTCAAAATGGCAATATCATCCGCGTATGCCACCACTACGTGTCCCTCCGCCTCCATTAGTCGCAGCAGTTGGTTAACTGAGAACACCTCCTTGCGGAGTACCTCTGTTCACACATCTGCGAGCAGATGCATCGCCAAGTTGGGAGTACACCGACCCACAGTGTAAGATTTTGCCAATCTAGGGGGACTTAATTCAATAGCAGTCGTATTTTTTAAGCTATCGACATGATCTTTGGACTGAATGTTCAAAACTTTCCCAAAGAAATTTTTGGACGAAAAGTTAAAGTGGGCGTGGCACCTCAAAGGGCGTAAAGTACGTAAAAACCAGAAAATTTTAACTTTTGGATGTTAATCCGCAATAAAAAAAAGGAAAAATTTTTTTTCAAAAAAGGGTCAGGTTAGTATTTTTTGTTCTGATTTTAGCCAATTTAAAAATATTTTTTCAAAATTACTCATGAAAAAAAAATAAATTGTTTTTTTTTTTTAATTTACGACTTTTGTTAAATGTTCATGCTTTTGCATGTAACTTCAAAAGTATTGGCCGTACAAATATAAAAATGGATGCGTTTCAAAGGTAATTAATTTATTGAAAGAAAAAAGCGATTTCCATATTTTTCAGAATTTTTTTAATTAAAAAAAAACAACTCAAAGTTGATAAAAAAATGAGTCGAAATTTTTTTTGACAAATTTAATCAAAATCTGAATTTGAATCACAACTTTCTTCACTAGATTGATCAGAAAATAGTTTTAGAGCTCTTTCGATGCGGTTTGAGGTTGAAGGCGCGACATCAATCCTATAGCATTGCCTTTTATTTTGCCCTGAAGCCAACTTGTATTATCGGTCATATTTCTGGACTTATCTCTCCTAGATTTAGTCCACCTCGACTCAAATTCATGGCACAATATGTTTTAAACGCAACATTAACTTTTTATTATCAATATCATTGCCAAAATGATCGCTGCGTGCTCTAGGAGTGATTTAAGCTTAACGGTTTTTTCGTTTCCTACCCAAACCTCGAAAAATTCTGCCCGTTTTATTTCACTCATTGCTTAATTGAAGGTCTTTGAGCAAAATATGGGCAAACTTTTATTTCTGATCCTGATTCAGAATGGTTTTCTGCAAAATACGTATGTTTTGGTTGATTTGAATGTGATTGAATGTTGTTAGTTTTTTTCCACCAAATACAGAATATTGTTAAAAATATACCTACTTTTTGGAACTTATTTCCAAAAAATAACAAAAATGTTGTATGCCACTTATGAAGTCCCTTTATAGCGCTAAAAATCAATAATGCTTCCACAATTATGGGAAAAATAAGTTCGACCGCTCACAGTGGCCACACGATCCAATTGAGAACACTAAACTTTCTCAACTGATGCAGGTTGTGCAATGCAATTTTGCATGCATTTCAAATGCACCGGTTTAAGTACCGTTATCTTCTGAACAAAAATTTTTTGATTTATTTTGGGCTTGTTTTCATAAAATTTGAACATATCTAAATTGACTCCTAAAAGCTCATTGACCTTAAAAATAATTTTTTTTTTTCAATTAAGTCCCCCTAGATTGGCAAAATCTTACACTGTGCGACCTGCTGGTTAGCAATTGGTCGATAATATATCATATACCAAGGCAGAGGTGATGGCGTGAGGTTGGATGTTATTGAAAGCATCCTCTATGTCGAGAAATGCTACTAGGAAGTAGTCGCTTACTTCAAGTGATCTTTCGATCTTTGAAACCAAGGAGTGCAAGGCGGTTTCAGTAGATCTACCCTTGCTGTATGCATGTTGTGTGCGTGCTAGATGAGCGGGATTTATAGATTGCCTTAGGTGTGCATCTATAAGTCTCTCAAGAGTCTTCAGAAGAAATGAAGAAAGACTGATTGGCCTATAATCGTTTGGGTTTACATGTGAAGTTTTGCCAGCTTTTGGGATAAATACCATACTTTCGTTTCTCTCCACCTGATGGGTATGTAGTTGACTCTAAGTCATCCTTCATAGATTGCGAGGAGCCAGGTTATAGTGTGCCTAACTGTTTTCTGTAGTTGGGCGGGAAATATGTTTTCTGGACCAGGTGATTTTAATGGTTCGAACGAAAATGGTTCATTATACGCGATGGTAAGCGTTTCCACAAGATCATCTAATTGTTTTCCTGTACTTGGTATATACGGTGGGGCTTGTTCAAGTTTTTTGAGTAGAAGCTTGTTGTGTGCTTCCCAATTGGGTGAAGGACACTTTTGTGTCTAGCATAGTACGTTCGACTTTGCATGATGACGTTGAGTGTCAATTAAAGCATGCAATGTCCAAAAAGTTAACCTAAAAACTTTAAGAATTTTCTTGGTATTAACCAATTAAAAGAAAGCTTTCTCAAGACCACACAGTTTCAGCTTACATTTCGTTGGCTCTTAAACTTTTGTCTTCTGCCCCTCACTTTTGCTTCACTTTTAATTTTTGTTACCTTACAATTTTATTCCTGGCTCAAACGCTTGCTTCTACTAGTTGACTCTTTTAATAACCAATTTCGTACAAAGTCAGTGGCAACTTGAAGCAGGATATTAGCGTTAACCTGGCCCCAGACATGAGCGCAACTTTGGTGCTTGGCAATCTCAGTGCTCTCCTGCAGACGGGTAAAAGCTAACTTAATGGGGAAAACGCACACAAGTGCGTCGTCTTAGGTCTTGTATTATGAAAAGCTCATCTAATTTCAATCAATTGTGTCAGCTGAGGGGAAATTTTAAGTGCAGCAAAGAAAACTTTTGCTCAGGGCAACCCCAAATCAAATTAAGTCAAGTCAAAGCGAAATTTAATAACGGGTCTCACGTGGCCGTGAGAAAATGTCAGAGGCATGCTGCATCATCAACTGCCAAAAGCCGAACCATTTTCGATTTTCGATTTTATAGACAGCTAAATCCACTCTCCAATCCTCCAGCTGGCTGCACTTGTCATAAACCAAAGTCAGGGAACCACTTAATCATATCAGCATAATAAGTCAACCAGGAAGACGCACCCTGGGTAATAAAATTAAATCCTTGCCGCGCTCTAAAGCTTTTCAAAAGAAAAAGCCGACCCATTCCCCCCAGAGCAGGCGGAATCAATGGTAAGTCACCTTGAAGCTTCAGCTCATCCGCAACCTTCGCCGTTTCGCGGCATAAAGGGAATAAAGCAAATAAGTAAACCAAAACGCACGCAAAGCCAGGAAAAAAAATGCACAAAAATTATAAACCAAATTTTTTGTTGGGGTTAGACGACGCATTAAGTACCCTGTGAGAGGGGAGAGAACTTATAAACTTATGACCTTTTTTAAGCAGGGTTTTGTCAAGAAGAGCGTGTATATAACACCGTTCTGCAGCAGCGACGTCGACCCACAGTATAAGAGCGACAAAGACAAAGTACGGCTAGGCACACACACGCAACGCCAAAATGAGCATGTGTGTTTGGCCGACCCCTGAAATAAAGCAACGGCAACTAAATATGACCTACTTTGGTCAGCGACTGCCTATTATTCTCAAACCGACCCCCAAACCCATCAACTCCCGTCTCCAACTCCCCACTTCCACACGGTATCAAAGAAAAGAAAAACTGCTTATGCGCATATTAAAAATGGTTTATTTATGTTTCGATTGCCCCACAGTTGGATGAGGTAATCGATTTATGTGCTGCTATTTACAATTCCGGACTTAAGCACATCCTTCATGCACACACGCAAGGTTTCTGTAATGCGAGATGCCACAACCTTAAGTACAAATTCACCCTCTCCGCCGGATTATTAGTTGAACGCGACCGTGCTCACTATTTATAGCTCCGTTGCTAATGTCCTTTTGTTCCCCCATAATCAAAAAGGCAACAACAAAAAAGGAAAAAAAACTTCTCCACAAAGTCACATTTAATTTGATTCAAAAAAAAAAAAAAAAAAAATGAAAATGAAATAAAGCCCACAACCTAAATACAAAAACTTTTTCAACAAGAAAAAAAAAACTTTTCTTACATCCAATAAAATTAAGCAAATAATTTTAATGAAATTAAAATAATGCTTGTTAGGCCCTTTTACTTCACATGGAAATACGTGAGAAAACTTGGGGCACAGAAATTCAAAAAGAAAATAAACATGAATCGACTTTTTATTAAGGGAGTGCACAAGGCCTGAAGGTGTGCGAAATGATAAAGTGGTAAGATGATAAACTAAAGGACAAAATGGCAAGCTGCTGATGCTTAAATGCAGGGATCAAACCCGGACCCAGAATCGTTTACCAAGAAGAACCGCTTTTTATAGCGATATTTTAATGTTGATTATACCGGTACTCGAGAAGCGATATTTTTGAAACCAAAACAGTCCGAAAAGACCCAAAGGTACTTTTTTTAAAATTTCCTCACTTGCCCCAAGTCATTTTGTCATCTCAATATCCAGAGCTGCTAACAGCGCAAACGGTGTAGAGCGTGAGAGAGGGACAACAGATATTGTTCCTGAAATCATCACCTAGAAGTACACAGAGGGAATGTCTGGTGGAAGATAGTAAGAGAGTTTAAAAAATAAACATTTCCAGACAGGAAACAACATCTCAGCATCGGACTTTCAGAGCTATTTTTAAAATCTACTAAGCCCTGAACAGAAAGTCTTATTGGGCATTTTAAGCAGTCGACTTACATGCTGGGTCAAGTGTCATGAGAAGTTAAAAGAATATCAGGCCAGCTTCCGCGAAAAATATTCGACTGCGGACAATATATACAACTTTATATTAGGGTTGTCGAAAAGATAACCGATATATCGAAATATCGATATTTTTATCGGATTTTTTCAGAGGCGATATATCGGAAATCGAATATTTTTTGGTGATATTTTTCAGTAACAAGTGACCTCGGAAGCCTACACAGCTAAACTCGCCCAACTGCTCAGGGTAACCTCCCCATTCCCTTCCGATATATGCGAACAGTGGCAGCGTATATCGCACTCCATGAGTACGGCTGCCAAGGAGATACTCGGCTATTCCGAGACCCCTCGAAAGCGGTCTTGGTACGACGAGGAGTGCCGACGCGCTACTGCAGAGAAAAACGCTGCCTACAGGAGAACTCTGCAGTCGAGAGTAACGCGGGCTGCTAAAGAGCGATACCTGGAGAAAAGGAAAGAGGAGAAACGCCTTTTAGAAGAAAAAAGTTTGAGCAGGAAGTCGAGATGTTATTGGGCATGAGTGAGACTCGAAAATTTTACCAAAAAAATAAGCAATTAACAGAAGGTTTCAAGCCCAGAGTAGCACAATGCAAAGACGAACTGGGGAATCTGGTCACAGATCCGTAAGTGGCGCTTAACAAATGGAGAAGTTACTTCTCCAACCTACTGGGAGGCGATGACGAACATGATGCCGCCTTAAGAGAAGTAACGTTGCCACCAATCGACAACATAGAGATAGACCCCCCGACCCAACAGGAAGTCTGTTTAGCCATAAGAAGGCTAAAGAACAACAAGTCGCCAGGTGCTGATGAGCTGCCCGCTGAATTGTTCAAGGCTGGAGGCGAAGAATTGGTAAGGTGCATGCACCAACTTCTGTTGACGAAAGCATGCCCGATGATTGGAATCTAAGTGTTCCCTGTCTAATCTTTAAAAAAGGAGACCCTGCAATTTGCGCCAACTACCGCGGGATCAGTCTCCTCCCCATCGCATATAAGGTTCTGTCCCGCATTATTTGTGAACTTCTAAAACCGCTAATTGATACACTGATTGGACCTTATCAGTGTGGCTTTAGACCTGGTAAGTCCACCATAGACCAGATATTCACATTGCGCCAAATCCTGGAGAAGACCTATGAGAGAAACATCGAAAATCACCATCTTTTTATCGATTACAAAGCCGCTTTCGACACGCCGAAGCCCTGTCTACTTCAGGTATTCCAGTAAAGTACGTTCGACTTTGCATGATGACGTTGAGAAGCACTCAAAGCTCCGTCAAAATAGGAACGAACCTCTCCGAGCCTTTTGATACCAAAAGAGGTTTTAGGCAGGGTGACACCTTATCGTATGACTTCTTTAATCTGCTGATGGAGTATATACTAAGCCAATGATCGGGCACCATCTTTAATAAAGATGTAATGCTACTCGCATATGCCGATGATATTGATATTATTGGCAAAACCGAACGGGCAGTACGCAAGGCGTTTTCAGAGATTGAGAAGCAGTCTGAACTAATGGGTTTAGCGGTAAACGAGGACAAGACGAAGTACCTAGTGTCCTCGAAACAGAAGTCTACGCGCCTAGGGCAATCTGTTGCAATGGAAGAGTACAACTTTTAAGTTGTAGAGGACTTTCGATGATAACCGGCGACAACATCAGCCTGGAAATTCGAAGAAGAATCACGCTCGCAAACCGATGCTATTACGGACTAAGTAGGGAGCTCAAGAGCAGAAACCTCAAGCGAAGAACAAAAATAGCGCTATATAAGTCGCTTATCATCCCAGTCCTGCAATACGGCGCAAAAGCATGGGCAATATCATCAGCGGATGAGGCGGCGATTGGCGTTTTCGAGCGAAAGATTCTTCGCAGGATTTATGAACCTTTGAAAGTTGGCGAGGATTTTTGCATCCGAAGGAATGACCAACTGTATGAGCTCTATGGGGATACTAGTCTGGTCAAGCGCTTAAAGCGACAGCGGCTGCGCTGGCTGGGACATGTTACCCGTATGGATGATCAAGCTCCAGCAAAAATGGTCTACAAGAGGAATGCGAAAGAACTGGGACAAGCCAAGGTGGGACGACCAGATGCGGAAAGACATTTCCAAGCTTGGTGTGAAAAACTGGTGCCAGCTCGCACGGAACAGAAGCGACTGGCGGACATTAGTTGCAGCGGCCGAGATCGTCAAACGGTTGTGATGCAAGCATCGGGCCAATAAAGAAGAAGCAGAAGAATAATTTATGAATAAGTTTTATACATTAAACTAAAGCTAATAAAATTATCTTTCAATCGTTTATATATCATTTTATTATCAAGTTTGTAGAGTGTTTCATTTTTATCGAACATTTTTAAAAACCGTAAAGTACACCAATTTTTTCTATACGTAGGAAGAGACGCAGTCACATTCTCGCTTACTCTTCTTGAGGACTCTTGCTATAAGGAAATCTAGACACATACCCATTGCTGCTGGAATTCCGACAAAAGCATCTTGGAGCACAGAATTCCCTCTAGTTACCTTTCCCGATTTATATCCCAGCAGCTAGCTGCTTATTCAGGACATTTCATTGTGTAAATTAAAACAAAAATAAGTGAAATTTCTGTTACCCAGGCCCTGGCGAGCTACACCTCGGTCAAGTATTGTTACAATGGCGCCCGAGCAGGCACCTATATGGCCAAGTTAAGCTTCTCTCAATCTCTGTGAGATCTGGACCTACGAACTGACGCCGAATTCTATTTTCTTTCTCCCGCACAGCAGGCCGACACACTAACCACTGCGGCACACCCGGTCACGAGCAGGTAGTGATTGTACAGAGTTCCTCGGAGTCGTAGAGTGTTGTCACCAGATCAGAGCTACCAACGTACACGACAGAAAGCGAAATGCAGTTATCGAAATTCGCCAACCCAATCCATTGTTACAGACCAAGGTAATGAACTGACTCGGAAATTACTAGATACACTTCAGTGTAGCTCAAATTATGAATAACTGATTTTATTCTTTCACACTCCGCAAGGGTAACCAGAAATAGTCAAGCACACTCTAAATTGATTAATTTCGTCTTGATATTTTAATCAGTTGAATGTTTATGCTTTTTTTTAGCAAAGTGCTTTAGAGCTAATTGAGTAATTTACTCGTCTTGATTGCATTCGGTTGCAGGTACTCACTCCCTTATATACCAACACATATTCCACGCACGTTTCATTCTGCTCGCTCATTATTTTGCACTAATTAACGTCTCTATTTTTGTGTTATTATTTTTTTTGCGACAAAAGGTGAGCTTTTATTTTTACCAACTGCTGTCGCTGAAATAAACCTGCAGGTGCACCGGGTGAGGGTTGACGGTTGTGGGGAGTGGGGCGGGGAGCTAACGTTAATTGCTGTTTATGAGAGGATTTGGCGTAGTAATTAAACAATTTTGCCAGTTTTCTTCAGTTTCCCCAGTTAAGAAAAGCAAATAAGTTGAAGGGTATAAAAAAACGCGTTGCTTATTTAACATACATACAAGAAAATTTGACATAATAAATTAGCATAGTTAGTCTGGAGCTGCAGCTAGTTGCGATCCGCTGAATTCCTTTCAATGTAATAGGGCGTACCATCGGGTTGTTTGCATTTATATTTAAGTTTACAGCATTCGGGAAACGGTTTGCTGGGAAAGATGCGCTCACCACGATTGCAGCTCTCAATGGGTAGTTTGCCACAGCTGGAAAAAAGGGGAAAAATTAAAGGAATGTGGATATATTCGAGATAAAAAACGGTAACACTAAAAACACAAATTTTTGTTACTTTCGACCAAATTTCGAAGAGTTTAAGAACTTTAAAATTGAAAACAATAAAGTTTTGCTTACTTAGACCCATTTGCCGACCTATGGGTTTTATGGAAGCCATCATATATAGTCAGCCGATTTAGATCAAATTTTATAAATCTGTTTAAAAGCATTTTAAAACAATAATGAAAGAGTTTAGAAACGCTAACGTGGAAAACAAAAAAGTTTTTCTTACTAAGACCCTTTTTTGGACCTATGGTTCCTTTGGAAGACATAAGATATAGTCATCCGATTTGGACCAAATCTTATAAATCAGTTATAAAACATCTAATAATCATAATAGAAGAGTTTAGAAATCCTAACATGGAAAACAAAAAAGTTTTTCTTACTAAGACCCTTTTTTGGACCTATGGTTCCTTTGGAAGACATAAGATATAGTCATCCGATTTGGACCAAATCTTATAAATCAGTTTGAAAGCATATAATATTAAAAGTAGAAGAGTTTAGGAAGGCTAACATGAAAAACAAAAACGTTTTTCTTACTAAGACCCTTTTTTGGACCTATGGTTCATTTGGAAGACATAAGATATAGTCATCCGATTTGGACCAAATCTTATAAATCAGTTATAAAACATCTAATAATCATAATAGAAGAGTTTAGAAATCCTAACATGGAAAACAAAAAAGTTTTTCGTACTAAGACCTTTTTTTGGACCTATGGTTCCTTTGGAAGACATAAGATATAGTCATCCGATTTTGATCAAATCTTATAAATCTGTTATAAAACATCTAATAATCATAATAGAAGAGTTTAGAAATCCTAACATGGAAAACAAAAAAGTTTTTCTTACTAAGACCCTTTTTTGCACCTATGGTTCCTTTGGAAGACATAAGATATAGTCATCCGATTTGGACCAAATCTTATAAATCTGTTTGAAAGCATATAATATTAACAGTAGAAGAGTTTAGGAAGGCTAACATGGAAAACAAAAAAGTTTTTCTTACTAAGACCCTTTTTTGGACCTATGGTTCCTTTGGAAGACATAAGATATAGTCATCCGATTTGGACCAAATCTTATAAATCTGTTTGAAAGCATATATGTTGCCAGTTTTAAAAGAGTTTAGGAACGATAGTATTGCAAACAAAATAGTTTTTCTCACTAGGATTCATCTTCCGACTTATTCTTTCTATAAAAGACATAAGATATAGTCATCCGATTCGATCCGTTACCACATATGAACAGAGTGCAGTCAAAAGAAAACTCTGGGCAAAATATTAGCTCGATAGAATGAAAACTAAGATCTTAATTCACGTAGATATAGACAGACAAATCTTAATCGACTCAGCTTGTTGCCCTAATCAAGAATATATATAGTTTATATGGTCCGTTACAAAGTTCTAAGAAAATTTTTTAAACTTTTTGCCAGAGTAAACCAAAAAATATATGATATAAACACGATTTAGAAGAGTCAGCTGGCGTACATGGTCAAGCTCTCTCTCGCTCTTTGTAAATATGCTCTTATCAATGCTATTGTCATATATATTTAGTGGGTTTTTGGAATTGCAACAGATTCTTAGTTCTTATCCCAAATAATTTCTTCTTTTAGAATTCAAATTAAACATTTTTCACTCACCCCTCAATCAATATGGAGCCATCCTCATAGCAAGTCAAACGCTGACAGGGTGTAATCCCATTGTTAATGCCCGGTTGTATCAAATCGCCACGATATATGCATTTGCCTGGATTTGCTACAAGATAGTATATCCATTATTATGCCCCACTTCTTTTCCTCAACTAGTTTCAACTTGCCTGCATCCGCTGGTATCAGACCCGAGTAACCGCTCACCTGGTCCACCATCAGGGCGGTGGCCATTAATAGAGCCAATATATTTGCAGTACGCTCCTGAAACATTGTGTGAACGCTTTCGTGTTCCAAACTGAACTGTTCGAGTTCTGGCTTCTGGCGGCTATTGCTTAGAGATTCATCAATTGGGTCTTGTTTTTTTGTTTGTTTCGTTGATTATTATGTATTACTATTTAATTGAAGACGCCACTCAGAGAGTCGGCACTTTTTGTTTTGGGTCAGGCGGTTTATCAGTAACAAAAACTTGGCGAGACTTGCGGTCGTTTTTCATTTACAATATTTGAAAACTGTTCTCGAATGATTTGCGCAATTGTTTGCCAGACGGGGAGGGAGCCAAAATGTTGCAATTGTATTTGTGCACAAAAACTTATGTTTTCTTGAACGACTTGGTACGCTTTTAATTTATTAAGACATTTTGTAATAGAGATTGTCAGATTGTTTTTTTGGAACTTCTTAATTTAGACAAGTGAGAAAGTCGGTCAAGAACGACTATAATATACTTTGTACCAGTCTTAACCAAGGAGTCTCGAGAGAGAAATGATTTTCCTAAGATCAAAAACGAAACGAGATCAACACACAAAAAAGCACTTGCGGTCCCCTGTGCTGAGAGCGAACACTCTCCCGAATTTGATGCCACGAATGTACTACAACAAGCGCTTTACTCTGGAGATGTTACATAACATTAACATACCAACAAACATTAGGCTAAACTTTAAGACGGACAATCACAGAGAACTGCGCATACATAAATAAGCACTTATCTGACCAAAACAAGAATTAGGTTTAGTTAGTTTTACATCAAACTCCGTGTTTCGTGTCCCGTATTAATGTGGGTATTAGAGACCTGCACGAGTAAGTAAAATAGTAATCGAGTAGTACTCGCCGAGTATGATTACAAACGAGTACGATTACCTAGCTGTCAAATTGGCACCGTGGCACCGTAGAATCGTAGGAACCGCACCGTTTTACTGATTTTAGTTTTCGATTTATTTCTACATCGTGCCGGTCGTATAAAATTTGTTAAGAATTAATAGGGACGTATGTAGGAAGCTTGAGTCGGGAGAGTACAAGCGGATTGAAGCAGGTGGTTCCAGCGATGTGTGAAAATTCTTCGATAGAATTGCGGAGGCCAATACTTACGAATTTATAGGCTATGTGTTGTGCAAGAGATGCGAAAAATCTTTTAAATTTCCCAAAGGATCCAGTCTAACAAATCTGCGAAAACATGTTTGTTACAAACGGTCAAGAACCAGCGAGGAATTGCCTCAACTTAAAAATATATCGAGTGGTTGTCGATGACCGAGTACGAGAGGAAGTGACAAATAGCTGCTCGCTCAAGACATTCGTCCGTTTGAGACCGGCGCACCAATCTTAAAGCCGAAAACTTGGATGCTGTTTTATTTTTACATTCACAACGCAATATATTATATTATTATAGTCAATGTAAAGTCTTTCTGCAATTGGATTATTATTGCTTTAGCTAACTTCACTGGCAAATAATTTTACAAAATTTTCAGAAATTTTAATTTCTTCCTCTAAGTTCCTTATTAATGGTATTTATCGAGGTTCGGTATTATCACAATCATGATAAATAATATAGTACTCTTTTTGGGCCTTGAAAAGCAGTTTCTTAAGTATTTAGCGGTTTTATTACCATGGAGATCCCATAGATGCGAATTGCTTTTATGCGTCAATCCTTGCATGGTTTTATACTTGGATGGGTGCAAAATTTTATTGGACATTATTACTATTTTTAATCCTCAACGGTATTGTTCCGCGATTTAATGATTATTCAGTCACGGAAAGTGGTTTGAAACATTCCTTATGATCTTAACCATATTCTTTACCATTACTGAGCTTATGCAATGATCCTAACATGTTTTTTTTTACCTGGTTGCGAGTAAAGTTTGCTTGACAATATTTACTATTTTTGGTCCGCATAGGTATTTTTCCACGATTTAAAAAGTCGTTAGCCGGGTGCCGGCTGTTGGCTCCACAAACTTTGCTTCCCAGCCGAGAGCCGTTAATGGAAGTTATTTGCGTATTTCTTAAGGACACATCGACAATTTAGTATTTCTCTTATGGAGTTAAAAAAATTAGGTTTTCAACATTTATTATATTTCTGATGAATCACGATTATACTCGATGCCACGATGCCGATTACTACTCGTACTCATGAAAATGATTACCTGTTACAAAAAAAAGTTATAGTTACTTTACGTCAAAATGAGTATTTTTACTCATGATTCTGGCATCGTGTAATCCAGACCCGTCCACCTAAGGCTCGCACGAGCCGAAGTCTGTCGTATTTTTAAGCAAACGCGAGCCGAAGTTATGGTTGTGTGAATCGGTGAGCACTGCCTAGCAAGTAAAATGCGTGTTGTCTGGGGAGAGCTCTCTTGTTTACTAACACAAGCTCACTTTTTTTCCTCTCCATTTGGCCGCCTCTGGTGTAATCACTCGTGCAGGTCTCTAGTGGGTATAGGTTCGATCTACGAATGTTTTTTACTTTTCGTTAGATAAAATATTGTTACGTATATGTGTTCAATGTTGTTAACAAATCCCTGAAGAAGAACCCCGAGGTGGGCTTGAAATTGATTGGAAAACAAAAAAGAATCTGCCGTTTTTCATTCCTTGGATAGGACGAATGACCTCAAACTGAAATAAACAAACATTTGGATATACACAGATCATGTCGCTACAATCCAAGACATACAGCCATGCTCTCATTTTCGCTTTCGGAAAAATTTTCAGATTTCAAGTCCAAAGTTGGTCCAAAACCCGGTTTAGCGAAAGTGAAAATGGGAGCATGGCTGATATTATTATTTATTTTAGGGGAAATATCGCACAGCGATCAATTCTTCCAACAGCCCTTTTTCCTAAACAAAGGTCAGGATTTTGTGGGTTTTAGGTTATTAATATTGTTTGACCTCTTGGAGGCAAGGAGTCCTTCTTAGATATAACTATGTGAGAATATGGTCCCACTTCGTTTCCAAATTCTTGCTTACCGCCGCATAGTGGTTGGATTTATATGGAAAGAGCGGCCATAAATACTTTAGGTGGATATATAAGGCCAAAAAGTAAACTGTGAGTGTAAAGACTGTAATAAATGGGCGTGATAACTTAAGTATCCTATAACCGATCTTTATAATTTCTTCGGCTGATCGATAAATAATCTTGATTACTAAATATGTCTAGAAGGTCTTCGAACCGTGGGTGAGATGTGTGGGATGGGAAAGGGGAAGATATTGCCTAGGAATTGGGTGTGTGTGAGGCTACTTATAGCTTGTCGGTGCACTGCGGCGTGACACCCTTTGGCTGTTCCGGGACTGTTAATTTGTGGGGTAAACCCACTTACTCGCAGCTAACCCTTCAAGGAAGGCCGTTCGCTATCCGAAACCTGAAACCCGTCCAAAGACCCAACACCTAGGCTCCCTAAATACCATCTCACAAGTTTTTTCGGGATTCGGAATGCGAAATATTTATCCCAATTCTGAAGAAATAAGTCATCTCACAAATTGTATCACAAACTCAGCGATAACTCAGAGTAGAAATGTTGGAACGTCCTACAAACAGAAGTGGTACAACCAAAAGATGTCAATTAGGGTCGCATCTTTAGAAGATATTTGTGACAACTACAGGTAACTATTTCTTTTCATAAAAAGGGTGACAGGATTTCCCAAATCCATTTTTAGCATCTTTCCAGCACCAAAACGGTGTCAAAAACAATAAATGAAGGGGTTTCTTCCAAAATGCTTGATACTTAACATGAATAGTTTCATTTATGCAACTATAACCTCAGTTTGGAAGCACTTTTATATCCAGACTTATTGGTCTCTGTATTATTAGAAGGGAGAAAATATTTTTTACTAATACAGTAAGACCATTCGGGGATACACGCACACACATACTCAAACGATGTCTGGACGAGGCAGCTGCTGACTTTAAAAAAAAGGCAAAGACTGCTGATGCTTAAACTGTGAGAATTCTGAAACATCTGTACAGTCTACCAGCCTTCCTTTTGTTGTGTTATGTGCAAAGATAACATGAGACTGCTAAAAGTTGTTAGTTTTATTATCACTAAAAGACAGGAATTCTCTCTCTCTATAACGAAATATTCATACCAACTCAATTCTTCGTTTATTTAAAGTAACATTATTTAATCTAACAACTCAGTATACTTTATGCTTTATCTATTTGCTGCATGTGACTTGCATTTATGTTAAATTAATGAATTCGGATTCGTTAGCTTAACCCCTTGCCACACTCCCCCTCACAGAAGAACACAAGAGCTAGTAAATGTTGTGGCAACTTTTTGCAATTGAATTGAGACAAGAGTCCAAGTTCAACAGAACCTTTTGCCAACCTCCCCCCCAACTCAGGCGCACAATGTTTGCCCTGCTGGCTATTAAATTTTTAATCAAGTTAAAGTGTTGTCAAACACTTCATTCCACCATTCCACACAGTCCCTCCGTGCAGTCAAAACCAGCAGGCAGACATGTATCTACTCCTACTTTATGCTTGTCGTGTTAGTTATGCATTCATTCATTCATTCGTTCATGCATTCAGCGACATTCATTTCGTTTCATTGCATTTTCTTACAACTTGCCATGTGGCATATGCCACATAACCATAACCGCATTGTACGAACCCCCACACCCCCACACCCACCACATCTTCGGCACAGAGCCATGTGCTGGGCACTTCCTCGCTTGCGTGTAAGTTCTCTTTCTCCACTTTTTTTTTGTGCCTTGCCTTTTCGCTTTTGTGTGGTAAATGAAATGCAAATAAATTGTCAACTGCAGCTAAATAAATTTTTAATTTATAACAGTTTAACTAGCTTGTGGAGGTGGAATATGGGCTGAGTATTTTATTAAAGTGTTCAAATAAGACACTGGAAATGAAACCATAGAGCAAAATAAATATCCATTACATCCACAAAAATGCACTGTTTGTTGAGGTTTAGGGGCTACTGGAATTAGGCCGGACAGAACATAACCGTCAATGGTTAATAAATTACGTTTTGAAAGCTGAAATTAAAGCCCTTGATGTCAGAAACCTTTGGTTTCAGCAAGACGGTGCCACAGCACACACAGCGCTTGTAACAATGGCTCTATTAAAAAATTAAGACTTGGAAGCTCCATGCAATGCCGGAAAGAGTGAATCTAAAGTGGACCATCAGGTGTAGTCGCCGTCAACATTTCAATGAAATCATTCTTTAAAAGTAAATGACAGAGATAGTTCTTTCACCCCATAATAAAGATTTCACTTTGGAGCTAAATTTTAAGCTTACAACGAGATCCCTTCGTGTTTCTGTCCAAATACAACATTTACAGTTGGCCTTAAAATTTGAGAAAAGATTGTACTTAAGAGTATAAAATTTCTTGGATTCATCAAAACTTCAAAAAGTGCGTATTATATTAAGTTGATTCTGTACTCAAAATTCATTCCTGGTTCTAACACTTTGATTATGGAGTGAGGATAGATTTGTGTCCATTAACATTTTGCTCTTTGGTTATTTAACTATCTCTGGATTTTGATATTATATAGAGACCTAGTTTCATGGACAAATTGGGAAAGCTTAGACTTTTAAAAGCAATTTAAGACCATAACAAATTAATTGAATGACCAAATAAAGAAATTAATAATAGTTCCAAATTAACTTACAATGTACCGAAACAGACTTGTACTTGAATCAAGTATTTATGTTCTTATACCGTACTATTGACAGCGTTCGTACTTGATTCACGTACAAAGTTCTTGGTTTTTATACCCGTTACTCGTAGAGTAAAAAGGGTATACTAAAGTCGTGCAAATGTATGTAACAGGCAGAAGGAATCATTTCCGACCATATAAAGTATATATATTCTTGATCAGCATCAACAGCCGAGTCGATATAGCTATGTCCGTCTGTCCGTCTGTCCGTCCGTCCGTCTGTCCGTCTGTCCGTCTGTCTGTATGAACACCTAGATCTCAGAGATGGTAAGAGATAGAGGTTTGACATGTATGAGACAAATGCTTCTTTTTTCTGCACGCAGATCAAGTTTGTTTCAAATTTTGGCCACGCCCCCTCCCGCCCCCCCAATTTGGAAAAAACGTTATATCTCCTACAGTTTTAAAGATAGACGATTTGTTTCTTCTAGAGATAGTTAGTAATTAGCAAAATGAATCGATTTGCCAAAGAAATGATGAAGATCGGATGAACGGTTCTCAAGTTATAAGCAAAAAAGTGAACCGAGCCCCCCGCTACCCACCCTAAAAAAAATGTTGCATACTTTTCTGATGGTTACCCTAAGGAACGCAGGAACACTGTTAAACATGTTTTTCATGAGTAACGGGTATATCGAAGTCGGTTAGAGCCGACTTTAACTTATGCTCTCGTTTTTTTTGGGTTGAGTGGAAAATCTGGTTTGGATCTGGTGGGGATCTGGTGAAGATCTAGTGGCCGTTGGGTCAAGTTGTGAAATCAGAGCAATTTATTATAATGTTTAATTCATTTCCTTTATCCATTCCTAACTTAAATATCGCATCTGCTCGCGTCAACAAGGAATTAAGAAGCAGAGTCGGGATTTCATGCCCATAGTTGAAGAAATCAACCCACCAGAAACGCAACCTGACATTTCACTTTCTAAAATTAATTACAAATCTGTTTGAAGCCTTAAAGAAAATGATTTCAATTTAAAAAAGTTTAGTTAGACAATTAATCACAATCCTTACCAGTCTACAACAAAAGATAGTCCAACAACTAAGGTCGTTTTTCAAAAAAATATATTTATACGTATAAACCTGTGGGCCCGACTAGGAATAGACCTTCGCTTAGTTATATAGACGCGCACTAAAAAAGAAAAATTTGGAAAATTTGTTCGCGAAGTGGGTAAAAGCAGCAAAGGAAAGTTGTTATGGGCCACATAAAATGAACTGAGGCGCTCAGGTAATATTGTGGACTTAGTTCTTTTGTTAAGAGCGCGAGAGAGAATGCGAGAGTGAACGACTCATACTGAAACAAACTAGGTATGTGTTGTGTGTATTTGAGATGATCGCTGCTATGAGGGAATGCCAATTAACAAGAGAGAGGAGGAGAAGAAGCACGCACAGAACGATTTCATTGAGCGGGGAGTCGAGAGGAATGAGGGTGAACGGGAAAGAGTGAAGAGCGCTGGAAGAGGAAGCGGGCGAGACGAAACAGTCGAGAGCTGTCGAGGAGGGGATGGCGAACAAGGGGGAAAGCCAATTTGATTTGAATTATATTTACACAGTGTCTGCATTAAGGTCAATTTGGTTTGATATTTAGTTTGTTATTATAGGTTCAACGAAACGGGACTTATGTTGAAGTTTTAATTTCTTTAATTTCGGAAGATTTTAGTAGGAGTAACATTCGATTTGGGCGTCACGTGACGCTGTCCCGGAACACTCGCAACCATAAGATGGTTTGCATAGGGTGGGCTGGGGAAAAGACAAAGAAATATGAGGGAAGAGAGGTTATAATTCACTTAACAGTGACTTGACAGTGACACAAAGGTGACTTTATAGTGACTTGACAGTGACTCAACGGTGACTTGACAGTGTCTAAACAGTGACTTGACACTAAACAGAGAATTAGTAGTGACCAAACAGTGACTTGACTTTACAGTGATTTGATAGTGACTAAGCGGTGACTTAATAGTGACTTAACAGTGACTTGACAGTGACTAAATATTTACTAAATAGTGACAGTAACGATAGTGACTTGATAGTGACTTGACAGTGACTTGACAGTGACTTTACAGTGATTTGATAGTGACTAAGCAGTGACTTAATAGAGACTGAACAGGGACTTGACAGTGATTAAAGAGTGACTGAACAGTGACTAAATGGTGACTTGACAGTAACTACACAGTATCTAGACAGTGACTTGACACTAAACAGAGACTTAGTAGTGACCAAACAGTGACTTAACAGTGATTTAACAGTGACTTGATAGTGATTTGATAGTGACTTTACAGTGTTATGATAGTGACTAAGCTGTGTCTTAATAGTGACTAAACAGGAACTTGACAGTGATTAAAGAGTGGCTAAAAAGTGACTAAATAGTGACCAAGAAGTGACTTGATGGTGACTTGACAGTAATTTGAAAGTGCCTAAACAGAGACTAAATAGTGACTTGACAGTGATCAAACAGTGACTTGATAAATAGTGACCAAGAAGTGACTTGACATGGCAGTGATTAAACAGTGCCGTGACAGTGACTAAATAGTGACTTGTCAGTGACTTGATAAATAGTGACCAAGAAGTGACTTGTATAAATTTTAATAGGAATATAACCGAAATAGAGCTAGGGTGGTCCTTCGAAGCGGATACTCTATTTGCTACTAAAGGAAGAAAACCAAAATAGTGCTAAAGCGGTCCTTCGAAGCTGATATTCTAAAACTAAACTCTAATAAATATTACTTATAGAATATCAGCTTCAAAGAAGCGGCTAGGCCGATCCTTCGAAGCGGATCTCTAAATTTTAAATTTATTAGCTTTTTTTCTGTTTTATAAAGTAAACTTTACTTGACAAGCTGGTGTATTAAGCACTAAAGCAAGGGCTGCAAGTGCTTAAAGGGCCACTGCAAGCCCCACTCTATTTACTAAGCCAGAAGAAGAAGTAGAGGTAGCATATATCTTATCCACATATCGTGCCCGTTAGTCGGTTTATGTTTGCTTTGCCCCCTTTTTTTTGGGCCTCACACACCCACACACACACTCATTCCAATTCGCATTTGATTATTTAAATTAGCAAAATGAGTGACAGACCACAAAATATACGCGCTCAAATTGAATAGTTTGTATGGATGATGTCCGAAAAGATCCAAAAATATTGCACCACAGCAGCTTTTGGGAAACTGTTGTGCTAAACGAGGCGACGGTGCACAACGTGTTTATAGCACGATTGGAGGAGCTTGGCAGACCGAGACCCGGAGACTCGTACCGAATCAGCTAAAGCTCTGAGCACAACAAATTCACTTTTGTTTTTTTTTGGAAAATGTTGTCAGTGCAGGGGCGACATTCGCAGCGGCAACGAAAGCGACAGCCATAACACACACCCACCCACCCACACACACACACACAAAGGAGGAAACCCAAAAAAAAAGAGAGTAAGAAAAGTGCCAAAGTGCAAAGTGCACACACACACACAGACAGAGACAGAGACAACCCGCTGTTGCAAGAAAGTTGTGCAGCTGCCGCGCTGCTGTTGCTTCCCCCATTTTCCCGAAATGGCCAAATTAGTGACTTATATCTTCATCGTTGGCTCCCTGATACTTTGGTATCTTCTACTGGGCGTGGCAGCCACGAATGGACATGGCAGCCAGCTGGAGGGACGTGATTTTCATCATCATGGCGGTAGTCATCACATACGCCGTAAGTAGTCCCCCCACCTTCCGGTGTGTTGTACTCTTCATTCCGTTTGTGTCGCAGGCAACATCAATCACTGCTGGCGTCGCTACGATGGCTACAATCTGCAGAACACCATGGTCAATAAGAAGGAGCAGCTAAAGAAACCGTACGGCATTCTGTGCAACTTCAAGTGCACTTGGTTCTTTACAATAAGGTGAGTCGGCACCCCCCTCCCCCCTCCTGTTGTTGTCTGCAATCTGGTTTTCCTTCTTCTTTGCAGTTTTCCCACTTGCGAGTTCATTTATGATTATAAGTTATCCTGCGTGCTGTTCACTTCACTGCCCGACTGTACCAATGTCAAGTGTACGCTCTTAAATTATTTTAACTAAACGTAAGCTTTATTTATTTGTGTTCTCTATTTTTTTTTTTTGCTTGTGTATTTATTGTATTTCTATAAGGTGTTTTTTTTTTTGTTTAAATAGCCTAAGTCTGATTACTACTAGATTTTATATGGAAAATATATAGATGAAGCTGAATATTCAACAAATTTGTAAATATTTGGCTACAGGAAAGGATGAAAGATGGTAGAAGAAGGCAAAGATAAAAGTGAATTCGAATTAATGAAAATAAAGCAGGGGTTTTCGAAAGGAAAGTGTGATAAAAGCAGGCTCAAGCTAAGAAAAAACAAAATGGAAATGTTATCAAGAGAAAGAACAGGACAAAATGAAAGCAAAATGGTTGGAATCATAACCATCAGTGAAATCATTAATAGATAAATTAAAAAACACTGAGAAACCCGGAGCCTATCTTTTTCGAGTTGGTTTCAGTTTTGTCGGTCCTTCGAGTCGGATCGCAAACCAAAACTTTTAAACTTATGACCAATTGTAAATGAAAAGAGCGCTGATCTAGCTCCACTGTAGTATACTCTGTAATATACTCTGTTTTGTTCATTTCTTGACCAATAGATGGCGCCACTACTTGCTTGGAACATTGCTGGTTAAGGAATTATCAAAACTTGCCATTAGATGGAGCCACTGCCTGCTTAGAACAATGCTAGTTGAGATATTTTAAAAACTGATCCATAGATGGCGCCACTATTGCGACCATTTGGCAACCCAGCAAGTTAGCGCTGCGACTGTAAACTTTCTATTGGTAATACCTAGAGTAAAGTTCATCCGATCTTTATGACTTCTTCTGCAAATAGATTAATAAACTTGATTATTAAATATCTTCAAACAAAACAAATCATCGATCTACAAATCTTTGGAAGATTTAACGATTTTTTCAAACAGTTTAAATTAAAAAAAAAAATTTTATCTGCGTGCAAGTAGAATATGCAAACCTCTAAGTCGAACCTCTAACTAATTACTTTTCCTCTTACACACTTATGCACAGACTGAGCATACTCTGTGTACTTTTGGTATAGAGTATAAAAATATATTGGATGCGCCCTTCTATATAAAAATGACCAATTATTTTGAGAACTATGAGTAGAGTTTGCATGTTGACCAAAATCTTAAATTTCTCGTGCTAAAAATGTTTATAAGATTTAAACCATAACTATGGTTTGGAGAGGTTTTTGGAAAATCAAACCTTAGGTTTATGGGACGGGCTTAAGCTGGATTGAAACTACTCCAGAATTATATGAGCATGCAAATTGAAACAAAAACTAACCATATAATCCTTGAGAATGTGAAATTGATATTTTGGGTATTAATTTGATATTTAAAAGTTTTCATTTTGAACCAAACAATTTTCAATATTATCGAATGTTTGTTCGAATTTTAAATTTTCGTATTTACGAAAAGGCAAGCTTGTTTGATGATGTAATTTTATGTTGTTGTAGTTTTCGTAAACATATGAAACTTCATCCACAATGCTGCTTGCGCTTTGTAAGATGACGCACAATGCTTGGGGTTTAAGTCGAAGACTTTCCGTTTTTAAATGTAAAACATCTTTAATTTCGTTGCGGAAGATTTTAGTAGGTGTAAATTCTGGAATTATGCTTTCAACTAGATCAATATAATTGTTTGGATAAAGGCAGAAAGACTATCTCGACAATATTGCATTCAATACTTGTCCACGTTATCTTCCGCAATGCGAATTTAAGCGGAAAACTGAGCTAAAGTATCAATATTTATACCCGTTACTCGTAGAGTAAAAAGGGTATAATAAAGTCGTGCAAATGTATGTAACAGGCAGAAGGAATCATTTCCGACCATATAAAGTATATATATTCTTGATCAGCATCAACAGCCGAGTCGAGTCGTCCGTCCGTCCGTCCGTCCGTCTGTCTGTATGAACACCTAGATCTCAGAGATGGTAAGAGATAGAGCGTTGACTTGTATGGGACAAATGCTTCTTTTATCTGCACGCATATCAAGTTTGTTTCAAATTTTGGCCCCCTTCCGCCCCCGCAATTCGGAAAAATCGTTATATGTCCTACAGTTTTGAAGATAGACGATTCGTACCTTTTAGAGATAGTTAGTAATTAGCCAAATGAATCGATTTGCCAAAGAAATGATAAAGATCGGATGAACGGTTCTCAAAATGTTGCATACTTATCGGAAGGTCACCCTAAGGAACGCAGGAACACTGTTAAAAATGTTTTTTCATGAGTAAAAAAAAGTATGCATGAACGGGTTTTCTCATTTGTAGTACAATGTCTCACTTCAGGAACAGTTTATTGAGAACGCATAAACTCAAATTGACTTGATATTGTTACATTTTGAGAACATGATTTGAGTTAATATTGTTCAGTTTTCAAGAACATTTTAAACTCACTTGGAAAAACAAGTGGAAAAGTCGGTCAAGCCTGACGACTATAACATACTCTGTACCTGGAGTAGAAGCTGAATGCAATGCTGGCACTCTCTATCCTTCTCTCTCTCTCTCTCTAAGGGTGGAAGTGGGTGGGAAAGGGTTGTTTACTTATTTGCTCATAGCTTGAGAACCGCTCATCCGATCTTTATAATTTTTTCGGCAAATCGATACATTTTGCTAATTACTAACTATCTCCAGAAGTTACAAATCGTCTATCTTCAAAACTGTAGGAGATATAACGTTTTTTCGAATTTGCGAGGGCGGGAGGGGGCGTGGCAAAAATTGAAAATAAACTTGATCTGCCTGCAACTATAAGAAGCATTTGTCCCATACATGTCAAACCTCTATCTCTTACCATCTTTGAGATCTGTTTGTTCATACGGACGGACGGAAGCTATATCTACTCGTCTGTTGATGCTGATCAAGAATAAATATACTTTATATGGTCGGAAATCATTCCTTCTTCCTGTTACATACTTTCCATGTACCTTTGGTACAGAGCATAAAAATGTTATTGACCTTGGACCAGGCGTGGGCGAATTCCTCACATTTTGGTGGAATATGGGAACGGGGACACACCATACCTCTTTTAAATGGAAGTGAAGGAAAGCAATGCGCTTTGATGCTTCTCCCTCCACCCACAAATTCCATAAGAATCAGAAACATCGCTTCAACGACCCACTCCACCTGACTCGTTTCATTTAAGTTTTTCAGAAAAATACAGAAAAATTTATTCGGGCTAGACTGGGATTTGAGCCCGGTACCTTATGCACTCAAGCGTATGGAATGACGCTCCAGCCAATTCAGCCGTTGAACAGTTTTGCAGAGGGCTACTTATGCTTTGTTGAGCAGATATTAAGAGAGCCATCTCGCACTCACTCGCTCTCTCTCTCTTGTCTCTGTTAAAAACCGGTTTTGTTGTTGTGTAAAGCAAATTTTATCCGACTGAGAAAACCTTTACTCATTCCAAGAACATTTCCAAAGTCTTGCTGATTTCAAGTCTAAGGTCTTAAACTCTACGGCATTTCGGTTAAAATAGAGTAAAAATGTGTAAGTACTTCACCAACACACAATAGAGTTTTGAGAAAAAATGGAACCCTTGAGTGTAAAACGAGAAGGCCAAGCTAACTTCGTCTTTGCCGAAGTTTTAATACCCTTGCAAATGTTTTAATACGACAGAGTTTACGAACGTTAGCATTAAAACAAACTATTTTTCTGATAAAACCCACTTTTTGACCGATAGTTCCTATGGCAGCTATAAGATATAGTCATCCGATTTTGACAAAAACTTCCAAATCGGTAAAAGCGTATAAAATTAATAATTGCCGAAGCGGAAGGCGTTTACATTAAAAACAAAAAGTTTTCTCACAAAAACCCACTTTTCGACCGATAGTTCCTATGGCAGCTATTAAGATATAGTCATCCGATTTTGACCAAAACTTCCAAATCTGAGTAAAAGCGTATAAAATTAATAATTGCCGAAGCGGAAGGCGTTCACATACAAAACAAAAAAGTTTCTTACAAAAACCCACTTTTCGACCGATAGTTCCTATGGCAGCTTAAGATATGTTATCCGATCCGGTCGGTTCCGACATATTAGCAGTGTGCAGCAAAAAGAAGACTCTGTGCAAAGTTTCAGCTCGATAGCTTTAAAACTGAGAGACTAGTTTGCGTAGAAACAGACAGACGGACAGACAGACAGACGGACAGACAGACGGACGGACAAAGCTCAATCGACTCAGCTCGTCGCCCTGATCAAGAATATATATAGTTTATAGGGTCGGAAATGAATATTTCTATGCGTTGCAAACTTCTGGGCAAAATTATAATACCCTTTGCAAGGGTATAAAAATTGAATTAAATAAAAAATAAACTATAATTCTCGGGAACTTGATTGAACGAATACGACGTTTTCTAAGCGAATAATTAGTCCTCTCGATCACAGCCCTTTGTGTTTGCTAAGCGGCAAAATGCCAACTGCTTACATTCTGAAATATGATTTTGACGCCAGGTCTTGCTGATGCATGAAAGCCGAGTGAGCTAAGGCGCCGTCATTTGTGTGTTCAGTCTTCAAGGTACGAGTAAAAAATAAATAAGAAAGAGATTCGTACCTTTGGCACAGAGTATAACAATATTGATGTTATCTCAAAATATAATCACAAAATAATTATAATGCTTCCAAATGCTCTTAAGCAAAAACAGAGTTCCTTCCTTCCCACACAATATTTACACATTTTTCTCCTCTCGCGTTCATTGCTTTGTGTTTTGTTTAATACCCAATTAATTTGCTCATAACTATTTCAAAATAATCTAATTCCACGCGCTTTTTTTTCGCTTCACGAAATTGCCGTAATTTGCCAATCAACATTGAAACAAAAGCCACCCAGAGCAAAACTAGGCTGACAATCAGCACGCACAACGCACAACGTCCAACGACCACGACCCAAATCCCGTTAACGAGTACCGAGCGAGTACAGAACGCCAAACAAAACTGTCCGAGTTTGCCGCTTGATCTTCTGCGGGGTGCGTTGGCCTTCAGCGATCAATGTCATTTCGTTTGATTCCATTAAAGTGCGACCCCAAACAGAACAAAAACAGAGGCACGCAATTGAGCAGCAGCTGAACGGAACCCTTTTGTTGTCCATGTTTGTGGGTTGGTTGGTTTGGATGGAGGAGGCTCAGGTGTGCGCAAGTTAACAGCTCCATTGACTACAGCCACATAATTTATCTTATTTTTAGCCCGTCCATCTCATCCCTGGAGGGTGAGTTCGAAAGGGGGCATAACTTTGACTGGCTTATAAATGTCGAACGATTTATTTGCGGCCGTTAGCAGCGAGAAGTTTTCCCCGCCACCCACAGTTCACGGTTTTACCTGTTTAGGTTCATGGATATACTTTCGTACAAAAAATGACGTTGGTAACAAAGTGTTTCAAATTTGTTTACTACAAAAAGTGAATTGCTTTTCGAGCAGCTACCTAAGCACAGAAGGTGCACGAATTTAACCAGGTAATGGGGCATGGTTCGAAGGTTTTAGCCCAAAAGATAGCTTTTGTGGCTTTGCCAAAAAACTTTAAGTTTTTTTTTTTGTTTTGGATATCAAATGAAGTGCAAATGCCCTTGTTGACTTTGAAGTTTTTTAAGCAGCTTTAACAGAAAGAGAGATGGAGAGAGACAACCAAATGTAGGGATAAGTTAAGCCCAGCTAAGGGTTTTGGTGCCCTTCATCTGTGGAGTTCTGGTTTTACCAGCTGCAATTTGTCTTTTGTAAAGAAAAGTTTGGTATGTATACGAAATCATTCGTTTAACAAATCTCGAAAAATCATATCGGCACAGCGATGGCTTATGAAGAGGCGAAGCAGGATAAGGTTGCTTCTCGTCAAGCCGGTGGTTTTTCCTTTGGTTGAGGCAGTTGCTTTGAGTGGTGGTCGATTAGAAAGTTCGTTCGAGCTGGGTTGATGTTGCCTCGTGCCAAGGGCTTTGTGAAGTCTCGCATTGAGGACTTTCGTGGTGCCTCCTGTTAAGGTGGCTCTTGTTAAAGACTTTCGTGATAGAAAGATTTCTGTCAGTTTTCCCGTGCTCTGTTGTTGTAAGTTTTTGCACTTGTGCTACCTTTGGAATTCTCAAACAGTTATAGCAATGGCCTCTGCCGACTTGCTGTTGAAAGGTGAAGCCATCTTAAGATAGAACCGAGGGGTTCTTGAGACAGCTGTACAGTCAACCATCATCCCTTGTGATGTGTGTGTGTGTGCCTTGTTTTAAGATATATGGACCATCGCAGAAATTAGATTTCTCTCTCATGCGCTCTCTAAGTTCTCGCTCCAAATACTTTGAATTCCTATACGGACAATAATAATCTCAATGCGGACTATCGCTCATCAGCACTTAGAATTGAGAGGTAGTGCACATTTTATTTCTTTGATGCTTTTTTGATTGCTTTTTGATGCTTTTCTTTGAAAACCCACAACTGTCTTACCAAATAACAAGGGTAGGTGAAGATCTTATTCGTAGATTTGTTGTAGTCCTACGTGCTAAGGCTTCAGGGTGAAGAAGAAGAAAGAATACGCGTAAAATATCACGCGAAAACACCATGCAAGATTTCATGAATGCTCTTTTATACTTGTCAGGTCCAGTAATCTGCTCTTGTCCAAAAGTCCTACCGCATATTTTTCAAAAAAACATTAATTTGTATATGTAGAAGTCATCTCGTAAGTGTGGAGTCTGAAGAGTCCGGTTTGAAGTGTAGTTTAAACTCCTTTAAACTGCTTGTACAATATTGTAAACTGAATGCTCGGAAGGTTGAGAATGTCAAAAAAATTTTCGTTTGAATTTCAAACTCAATAAAGAAATCATTAAATCCACAAAAGGGTAGTAATTGGTGGCACTTTAAAAAAATTCAATATGTTCTGAAGAGTCTGTATCATTGTGAAAATGTACCGAAAGTATCCCAAAAGCGCATTCCAAAAGCATGATGCCAAAGATGGCTCAGAAGGTGTTGTACCGTTTCCTCCTGTTCCTCATATCAGCAACTTTTACAAAAATCGTGGTGTGCTACTTTGAGGCGTACTGCGTGTTTGCCAGTAAGACAGTGACCCATCCTTATAACTACATATACCAGGTATTTCATTCCGCGTTCATCAAGTACTGTCAGCTTATGTTGAAATCGAGGGAGAGAGAGAGAATTAAACAAAAGAAAAAAACATAGCATCGTCAGACTTGCAAACAAAGTTTATGCATGAATAAATTTTATTGGAATTAGCTCGGCACTTCTGTTGAATGAACGATGAAGCACTCTCCAGACCGTCTCCCGTCGGCACAAGCTTTTCAATCGTACGACAGCAACACACTAAAACTGGGGAGTCCCGAAAAGAGAGCACACTGAGAGAGCGCCTTGCCTGTCATAGTTGTATCATGGACCCGTCAAGACACCTATCAGAAGCACCATGTGTTTCCTCCTGTAACGCAAAAGTGTACATTTTAGGTTGAATATTGGCCACGTAATGAAATTACTTTTAAACATTTTGCTTTACATGTCCAAAAATCAAAAAACAGTTATTTCCGATATATCACCTTGAAAAAATGCGATAATCTCTATAGAGATTATCAGGAATGACTGACTGACTAATTGGCAATCATCGCACAGCCCAAACGGTAAGAGATAGAGTAAGTTGTACAGGAGTTTCTGTTAGTGATGAAAGTACGTACTAAAACGGGGTTCTGAAAATTTCCACCAGGAAAAGTCGGAAAAGAGTCGGGCAAGTTTGTATAGGAAATATTGAGCGTGTTCAGCAGCATAAATCGATGACAAAAAATCGACTACAGGGTTGCCCATATTCGACGGACCCATTTTTTTTTTTTTTAAATCAAAGAAAAAAAGAAAAATTTTGCGGTTGGCAATCTTAATCATTTAATTTGTTCCAAGTAGATTTGTTTACATCAATTTTTGAATATGATATCTCTTAAATGGCCGCCTCTGGCGTTGATGGCGTATTGTGCCCTTTTTGCAGCATTTTCCATCGATTTCGCCAACATTTCGGCCGGAATAGCGGCTATTTCTTCACGAATGTTGTCCTTGAGCTCTTCTACGGTCCTTGGCTTGTTAACGTAAACCTTTGACTTCAAATATCCCCACAAGAAGAAGTCAGGCGGCGTCAAATCGGGCGAACGCGGTGGCCAGTCCAAATCACCACTTTTCGACATCAAACGGCCCGGAAACAATTTCTTCAGAAAATCGATTGTTATGCGACTTGTGTGCGGTGGAGCGCCGTCTTGTTGAAACCAGAACTGCCTCATACGCTTTCGACGAATAATTGGCATCACAAAATTGGTCATCATGTCGCGATAACGCTCCTGGTTGATGGTAACAGCATGGCCATTTTCATTTTGGAAGAAAAACGGCGCAATGACCGTTTTCGCACTAACGCCGCACCAAACTGTGACTTTTTTGTCATGAAGAGGCACTTCTTGAATCTCCTGAGGATTTTCAATGGCGTAAATACGGCAATTTTGCTTATTTACGGTCCCATTCAATGAGAAATGGGCTTCATCGGAAATGATAATTTTGTTCCAAAATTGCTCGTCATCTTCGGCCATTTCGATGACTCTTTGGGCCCATTCCAATCGACGAGGCTTGTCCGCAGGCAACAATCTTTGCGTCAATTGAATTTTCTACGGAAATAAATGCAAATCAACGCGAATAATCCGTTGTAAAGTGGACCGAGCCATGCCCAACTGCTGAGAACGGCGTTTTTGGGATGTTCTTGGGGACCTCTCAACACTGGCTCGTACGGCAGCGATATTCTCGGCCGATCGACTTGGTCGACTTTTATTTGGCCTCTTCGGATTAGAAAGAGCCTCACCAGTCGAAATTTTTTTGTATAAACGCTTAATGGTGTTCTTAGAAGGCGCACTTTTCACATTTTTTAATTTTTTAAAAGCACGTTGAGTTTTCACAATTGACTTGTTCTGTTGAATGTAAATTTCAACTATTTCAGAGCGCTCGCGTGGCGTGTATTGTTCCATGGTAAAAATCTGCTTGGACTGACGCTATAAACGCGGTATGTCATTAAGCGATCTGACATCTCTGTCAAAAGTTATGGCGTTGCCAGATGGGTCCGTCGAATATGGGCAACCCTGTATTTTTGTTAGATTGTGCTGCTGAACGGGCATGATGCGCAATCATGTTTGCTATTTTTCGTGATTGTGTTAGATGTGAATCTAACAAAGAAATAGTTTGTTAGAATTGCTTGATTATGATTTGTTATCGATAGCAAACAGCTGCCAGAAGTAAACAAACATGGAATTTTGAGAAGGCAAATGCAAAATGAATGTGGAAACCTCTTTGTTTTTAATAAATGAATTGGCAGAGGACGTGGTTTCGCAAGTAGCTCACGGAATTTCGTGGAAGGCTCTGAAGACTCTTCTGGTTGTTGCCGCCACTTCAAAAAGGAGAAGCCCCACGCGTAGTAACCACCTTATCGGGGTACATGGACACCTCAACACAGTGTGTCAAGGCGCTACCATTCAGCTCATCCCAAAAAAAGCTTGACAGGGACGCCCATACACTCTGACAAGATAGTCACAAGGAATGAAACTCGGCGCCTGGTTACGGAAGAATGGTTCCGGCTTGCGCAGTAGCTAGGGTCACATGGTCCTCGTTTAACCTGAAATCGAAAACATCTTACTTGTGGTCTTGGCCCTACCGGGTCACTGCCTTATTGGCAGGCATGCTGCACGCTTGAACGTCGCTCAAGGACTCATAGCTAGAGATGGGCTCGCGACGGGATTCCAGCGGGACCCGAGAGAAGTAGGGGATCAAGTACGACGATATTCAATTTAAATATGTTGGTCGGGATCGGAAGGGAACGAGGGTGAATTGTCCTTATTCGCCCATCTCTACTCTTAGCCTATTGCCACTTTGTTAAAATTAGCATTTTTAGACCCTTCTTTGCGTGGTCAGGAGTCCTTTTTAATGGACCCGCCGGGGCAGGGCTTACAACAAAGTTAAAAACATTAACCGGCTAACCAAGTCTTAGGGAAAAATTAAGGGGAATTCTAGGAGCAGTTGTAGTTACGACGGTCATAAATTTTTAGAGGTCAGTTCTTAATTATATTAAGCTGTTTGTTGTTAAAAATTCAAACCATCCGCCAACAAAAATATATCGATAACTTTGTTGCCTAAAAATTCTAACAAGTTTGTTCACCAGCAGACTAACACTTTTTTTTTTATTGATGATTTTTGTTAGATGATTGGTGTATGCTGCTGAACACGCTCATTGTACTTTTCATCCGATTGACTTGAAACTTGGTTTGTAAGCATTGTACGGGAAATAATTATGATACGTGTTTTTCCGATTCTGGAAAATCCGCTCACTAGGAAAATGGTCGTAAAATTCTGCCTGTAAAAACTATTTTTCATTCAATTGGCTTGAAACTCGGTTTGTAAGGATAAAATACAAAATAATGTTAAATGTGATTTTCCAATGTCGGAAAATAAGACCCGACGATCGGAAAATTCCCGGAAAATTCTTCATAATAAATGTATTTTTCATCCGATTGGTTTAAAAATCAGTTTGTAAGGACAGAATACGAAATAATTTGAAATGTTATTTTTCAATGTAGGAAAATCTGCCCAAAGACGTGAAAATGCCCGTAAAATTCTACATAAAATATCTATTTTTTATCCGATTGGCTTGAAACTCGGTTTGTAACGATAAAATACGAAATAATTTTAAAGGTGATTTTCCAATGTCGAAAAAATAGACCCGACGCACTATGGTCCCAAATCCCAACAAGCTGACCAAAAGTAGAAAAAACTATATATTTTTGATTGACTTTAAATGATTGGAATAGTTGCAGTGGTACATCTAGTTTGTATTCTGACCGTTAAAAGAAGGAAGTATCCCCACCTCACTCAGGTATGAACTGTATTCGTGAGCATCGAGCTCGTCATGCGTCGAACATAACCCTACATTCAGAAGCGTATAGAATCGCGAAAAGTTAACCGATTTGCATTCTGCAAAAACGGATTCTACTCTTGAAAGTAAGTACAGTATGAACGTATTGCTCAAAGTTATTATTAACAATGCATGAAATAGGGAATCGTTAATTAAAGTAAAAGTTTGTTTTTGGTCACATTCTGAAAAGTCGTGTTAGAAAAAGCAATAAGTCAAAACTCCCCTCAGATCACACTCTCGTATAAAAAAGTAATTTTTGTTTAGACAATTCTTTAGAACATTGCCAAAAATTAGCTGCGGATAGCTGCAGATTCGGTCTGGGTGATGATTTTTGTACGACAATTGTATACATTCACTGCTCGACAACACTCTTCCCAAATTTACCAAACCAACTTATTCTAAAGTATTTTGGCCCGCTGAGCACGAAAGTCGACATAAAAAAAAATCTGCCGAACTTTTATCGTGCTTTTCTATGTTTCAGCCAAATCAAATACGTTTCCGAAGATTTTGTTCGCCATATTGGATCCGCCATTTTGTTTTTTCTAATTTTTGAATTACCTTAGTTCCAAGTATCAGATTCTTGTAGTCTGAGGGCTGATTACGAGGTCTAGAGGTATTTACTAAATGAAATATGGTTTTAAGCTCTTCCGTTGGCGCTTCTCTGAATTTTACTTCGACTTTTCAGGACAAATTGTGTTCCCGAGTGCTTGCTCTACAAACATTCCTCTTCCCATCCACCCCGGCAAGACCCATTTTCCAAAACAGTTGCAATTTCCATCTCTTCAATTGTGCACAAAAGTGGGCTTAAAAATAGCACAACAAACTACCTTCGCCCCCCATTCCCCCGCCACCGCGCAGCCATCCCTAAGCAGTCAGACAGCTGACTGACTGACTGACTGATTGAGCCACACACAAAAGGTGTCAACAATTTCATCAGAGAAACTGAAACGCCACCAAATCGAGCCAAAGGCGCAGTTTTTTGAGTGTTTATGTGTCTCACTAACAGGGAGGGAGGGAGGGTGTGCGATAATTTATCAATTGGCATCAATTTAGCTGTGCTCGCACAATACACTTGTGGCATTTCTTTTGGGCTGCTTTTCATTTTTTGATTTGCTGCCTTGGAGCAGCGGCGAGCTTATTCACATTTTCGGCAGATTCGTGGTGGCATCATCGTCGCGTGGGCGGCAGTTACACAAATTCCTATATAGTAGAACACAGTTAGCAGTTCCGATGGTGGCGGTGGCTCGGTGCGAGGACGTGGACTCTGATTGTTATGCAATGGCAATGGCCAAATCGATAAACGAAACGAGAAGCGCACGCAAGACCACAGCAACAATTACGTTTGTTTTGCTATTAATTTTATGCTGTTTATGTGATTACAATTATGCCAGTACGTAAGCGGTGCAACATTTAAACATTAGAGTGGACCTCGCTAACCAGATCCTAATTTTGATAGAAATTTGGTTTGCCCTACCAATTGGGTCCACTCTAATGTGCATACACTCTCTCACAGCAAAAGGCACTTCGTTTCGTTTTTTTTATTTTTGTTTTTTGTTTCTGTGTGAATTTGGTTGTGCTACAAACTGCACTAATTGTTTTTGTGTGCGCCACAAATGTAAATTGTTCGGTCTCACAGTGCGTATGAGTGATTTTTGTTATAATGTAAATACATGCAGATAGTGAATTTTCAGTGTTTTCTATAATGTTTTTATTGATTTGCTTCTCCACCATAGTTTTGATTGAATTTGTGAATGCAATTAGGCAACATAGTTATTACGCCCGGATAATTAATTAATGAGCGAATTTTTGTTTTGTATATATTTTTTTTGTATTAATACTTGAAATGAATGCTTTATTATTTTTTTAAGCATTAGATAACAAAGTGTATAAAAAATACACAAAACGGTAATCAGTGTAGGAGCAATTGTTCAGCTATTCGCAGACTTTTTTCAATCAACTTGTGCCCCTGTCCGCTTTACCAATACTTTTTATCTTTCCAACTTGATATGTAATCCCTCAATTTCTGAAAGCTCTTTACTTTCATATTTGAAATCACCTAAATCTTCATACTCCCTAGATATGACAATATTTCGAGTTGTGTACTCAAAAAGTGTTGTATTTCTTTATGCAATACTCTGCTTAAGCTTTTTAATGTAGAATCTAATGTCTTTCCGAATCTTTGGAAAGAATATTATATTGTCCCTCTTCATAAAAAGGGTGAAAAATATTATATATGTAATTATAGATAAAATATCTGCTATTTCAAAATTATTTGAACAGATTCTAACCTCATCCGTACGGCTCTATTACAAATCGATTTTATCACCTTTCCATTATGTATTCACAAAGCGACGTTCAACTACAACCAATTTTTTTTGAGTTTACCTCAATGGTTAACAATGGATTCCATTTAACCCTACGAGGTTCAGGGATTTTGTATGGGAATACATAGGCAGATATCCTAATAGTGTGTGTAAATGTGATTAATGCTGGGAAAACGACACGGTGAACAATAAAATCATATTTCTACATTTAAGCTTACAAAATATCCTTATTATACTCTGTACCGAGGGTACATAGAGTATATTAAGTTTGTGCAAAAGTATGTGACAGGGAGAAGGAATCACTTCCGACCCTATAAAGTACATATAGCCCAGTCGACATAGCCATGTCCGTCTGTCCGTCCGTATGAACAAACAGATCTCAGAGATGGTAAGAGATAATGGTTTGACATGTATGGGACAAATGCTTCCTATACTTGCAGGCAGATCAAGTTTACTTTAAATTTTTGCCACGCCCCTTCCCGCCCCCGCAATTTGGAAAAAACGTTATATCTTCTACAGTTTTGAAGATAAACGATTCGTACCCTTTAGAGATAGTTAGTAATTAGCAAAATGTATCGATTTGCCGAAGAAATGATAATGATCGGATGAGCGGTTCTCAAGTTATGAGCAAAAAAGTACACCACCCTCCCCCCACCCCTTCCCACCCTATTACAACTAACACCGCACAATCTTAAAGAGAGAAAGAGAGAGAGAGTGAGAGTGAGAGAAAGAGAGAGAGACTTAGAGATGAGCGCAGCACCAGCATTGCATTCAGATTCTACTCCAGGTACAGAGTATGTTATAGTCGGGCTTGACCGACTTTCTTACTTGTTTTAATGAAGGGTTTTTGCAAAACATGCAATGTAACGCGTTTTCCGCTGCCGTTAATCAATCTTTTTAGCAGAGCCAGCACGATAGTCGAGTAGTAGAGGAAGCAGAATGGCTGGTTGATCATCTATCGGTGGACCTGTAGCTAGCTACGAAAAAACGGTAGTTTTAGAATTCGAGCAGGATAACCCCGAATAACGTTGTTGCCTGTTTGACTTGTTGAATACCTCTGGGAGAACACCAGCTGGTCTGCAAATTCCGTAAGGAAGACACGTCTCCGGTCGTTTCTCTTCCAGAATTTGTAATGGCTTCTTCGAAGACTTCGATAAGTTGACGTCTTGAGCATAGCGAGATATTATTATTGTGGTAGTCGAAAACAGTGCCAAATACATCTCGACTTGGATCCAACATCTCTTATGGTATGCAGGTTTTGTTTTTGCGTATGGTGCCTAGTAAGCATGTTCTAAACTTCGTCGATGGCTTTCGACTTCTTATATAATTGCTATTATAATTAAACTTTACAAGCGTTGCTCTTTGCTCATATCGACGGCTTTATGCGCTTCGGTGGCAGTTGCAGCGACTTCACAGAGATCTTCTAAATTATCCTCATCATATGAATTCTCGGCTTCTATGATGATGTCTGTTTAAGCATCGGAAGCAGCATCTTCTAAAGGGGGCACATAATCTCTTCAACAGTACTGGCAAACCATTCGGCCAACCTTTCTAACGTTTGATTCCTCTCTTCTTCCGATAAGTTTGGGGATATTCTGGTGCGATTCACCACATCCAACACATCATCATCGATTTGTACGTTCTACATAAACTTTCTGAACACAACCACGACATTCAGACTTTCAATTGCATGCCACACCATTCATTATTTCACATAGGTCTGCACAGACCTGCTTGTGCCGTTTGTGACTCTTTTTTGAAATCTTGAATTAAACCGAATACAAACACAGAATCGGTTTGATTTTAAGCTCATTGTGTTCTCCATACCCGCTTCTAGGAAGTCATGAACGGAAGTTATACACACTTTTATATGAAAAAGGTCTGCACAGACCTGGTTGAACCTCCTAGGGTTAAAAAATCAAACTGATGTCATTTACACCAACTTCAGTAAAGCATTTGATCCAAGATTTTCTCCTCTTTAAGCTTGATCATTTAGAATTTCCTTCCTCTTTTCTGCTTTGAACTTCGTTCTATCTAAAAGATAGAACTCAAAAAGTTCTGCTGAAAAAAAACCCCTTACTGAAAAAAAATCACAAATTTTCGTACTTATATCCAGAATTTTCATTTTCAAAACTTCAGTAAACGAGAAAATTTTTGATTGAACTACGGATTTATTTTATTAAGGATTTTCAGTTAGAAAACTTCAATAAGCCCGAAAATTCTTGATTTAAGTACGGAATTTCCTTATTTAAGACCGTTTTTAGAGCACAATCGAACAATTGGGATTGTATATTTCTGATCAGCATCAACAAAATCAAGAATTTCCGTACTTAAAGCAAGAACTTTCAGTTTCAATACTTCATTAAGCCTAGAAATGCTTGATTTGAGTACGAAATTTCTTGATTCAAAAGCGTTTATAGAAAGCTTTAAATTCTTGATTTGAAGAACGTTTTGGATATGTTAAGCACGTAGTTTCAGTCTTGAATGAAGAGCATTCGTTCTTGAAAGTACGGCAAGTGTGTTGTTTAGAGACACGACCGATTTGACTACCCACTTTTTTGTAAGCTGATTGATTTTGAGGTAGTCACACATATTACGCCTCATTTTTACTTACTTTACTGGGACTTGAACTCGGGACTTCTAAGACTGAACGACGGCGCGTTAACTCACTTGACTATTTGGCATCAGCGAAACCTCTCGTCCAAATCATACTGAAGAATTTACGCTGTCTGTACTTGTACTCATCCAATAACGACAAACTGCGCAGGCGCTCCAACGCTATTCTCTCTTAGTTTGCTTCCCCTCCCTTGCCTTGCCTCTAAGAACCAAATTGAAAACGAATTTATAGCAATTTTAAAAGCAAAATTCTTCAAATTTTATTTTTGATTTTTTAACGGTCAATTTCGAACTGAAGAACGAAATGATCTTAAATTAAAACTTTTTTTTTTGAACCAAGCATAATATATCAATTTGGAATTTTAGTTCTATTCGTACTTAAAGTCAAAATTTCCAAGAGCGAATAGTTCTTACAAAATTCTAGACCGAAACAGGATAAAATCAAAAGCGTTTTTTTAAGACCGAATCGTTAGAGATAAGCGCCGATGGTGTAAAACTTTTTTTATCTTTCAACGACCTGATCCATTCCATCCGATTGCAAAATGTTTCAAACTCCTTGTAGTCCTGGTGCTTAATCAAATCAATTACATCATAATTGCTCTAAGTGCATGTTAATGACTTTTCATCGGAGCTATACCTACACCTATACGATTGGCAATAAACCCTTGGAACAAATATCTACAGACGTTGATCTTAAAAATTCTTTTTGCTTTCTGAAACTTTTTAATCTGACACGTCTATAAAAAACTCAGTCATTTCACCTAACACAGCAATTCAACAAATCGTCAATTCAACACAAAACAAATTTAACACAAGACAATACATACGTCAATACAAATACAAAGACTACGACGCTTGACTGCAAAAAGTTATTTCATTCCACCACCAATAACGATGACATTATATCATATAATGTCATAAAAAGTTTCGTAACGATGATAAGTAAATAAGTGGTAAAAGTAAGAAAAATAAGAATTAGTTTGCCGGCGACGCAATTCTATGATATTCAGCGCAAGCATCCGCTGTCATTTCCAACAAAAAAATCCCACTATAATCAATGCAAAACAAATTTAACAAGTCAATTAAATATACGTCATTTCAACACAAACAAATTTATACTGGGGAAAAGTGATGACACAAGCTGCAGGCAAACATTTTACGATAACAAAGCCTACATTCGGATAGAAGTAAATGTTAGCTCTGCTGCTTTTGAATGTGCATAAGAGCGGTCTCCAAACCGGAAAAATGAAAAAAAAGGTCTCAGCATTCCCAAAGCTAATATTTGTTGTATAATTAATAATTGTGAAAATCAAAGAATTTTATTTTAATTTTAAATGGGCACAGGACTGAAAAGATAAGCAGCAATGTTAGAAAAGAGGAACGAAATTTCTTTTAAAAAAATTTGTATTTAAGGCTGATTTCTAGGTCTGTTATAGGTATTAAAAAAATAAATATGGGTATTTCCACAGTCGCGAACGCGACATTCGTACGACTTTAAGGTGCAAAAAATATAGAAAACAAAAAAATATTTTTTGTTTGTTTTTATTTTTTGGTATAGTTTTGGTAGCAGTATATTTAGTGCAAAAGATAGGTTCAGTCGATTTGACGATTAAAACATAAATTGAAAAAGTTATGTGATTTATCACGCGACAAAAATGGAAGTCGTTTTCGGCTGCATCTAATAAAATTCATAAATCTGGGAATAGTAAACAACAATTTTAAAGCAGTTAACTCCTAAGTAAAGGTGAATAATGCAGCTTTTTATTATGAAGAACGCGACATTCAGCACGCGACATATTAAAAAAAGCTGACAATGAAATTGACTAATCTTCAGTATTCAGGCCGTTTTTTTTTAAATGGAATCAGAAAGGCTTTAAATGAATTATGTTATTTATTTTAATTTTTGTTTTTCATGTCATGTTAAGAAAAATAATTTTTTAAAAAACTGTTTTGTCGATTTTGGTGGACCTTTCTGTGGAAATGCCCATATGTAATATGAATTTAAAAACTTAGCATACTTTGAAGGGCAACAAATTGTGCCTTAAGCTGGTATAGAAGTATGTTTTGAAGCGAGTGAAGTTCTTTCTTAGCACAAAATTTAGAATTCAAAAGTCCTACGCATATCCCCATAAGTTAATTTTTTCAATTCCATTCTTACAGGCTGGGCCTCTCAATGCTGGAGAAAACACAATTCCGGTTCAATTCAAACGCCAGACGGTGAATTTAAGCGTCCATTTGGCATACTCTGCACATATCGCTGTTTCCTCTGGTTTCCGCCAATGTAAGTTATACCACACACACACACACACTCTTTGGAGTGTGAATTGCATTTTAAAATCAAATGCATAACAATTAAAATGGCTGGCAGCGATTGCTGCGAACGCTGTTTCTTTGGCCTTGGCGTACAAAATACATAAATATTTATGCTGCACTTTTTGCTTTCAGTTATCCGTACTGTGAATTCATTTTCGATTTGCGTTTATCGAGGCACTTCACTTCATTTCCGGACTGCTACGAGATAAGGTGTAATGAGACGTTTACGTTCTTTGGCAACGAACCGCCGAATGTTTGAAGAGCTACCAGCAATGCATTGTCTACTGCCTAATTACGAAACACTTGGATTGTGCTTTAAGTCATTTTTTTTTTTTTGCTAGAATTCTAATTTGTATATGCTGCGAATAAATATTATGCTTAAAACTATGCCAAAAGTGTGGAAAAGGTATGGAAAAAAAGGGATGAAAGGTACAAGTTAAAAGCCAAAAAACAAACCTAACACAAGGTAAGGTGAAAGGAATGTGGGTTAGGTAAAGAAAATGACAGAGAGTGAAAGAGCTGGAGTACAGTGCGAAAAAAATTAAGATTTATAAGTTTTAAAATTGAATTTTATTAAGTACAGAAGTTCTTGTCCCTAATTACGAGATCGCTTTAAGCAGAACTATTAGTCAGTTTTAGACTAAATTAAGTTTTTTAGCAAAAATTCTTAATTTAAGCCTACTAAACTCCAATCCAAATCCAAGATTTTCTTGTTTTTAAACTCAATTTATTTGATGGCGGTCTCAAGGAAAAGAGAGCGAACTAGAAAGAGCAAATCTACACAATCAAAAATTCGACAATTCTAATTTAATTCAACTATGAGGGGAAAACAGTTCAAATCCAAGTTGGTCGGAAATTTCCAACAGTTTTAATTAGCAACAATCTGACATCTTCATTAAAAATATGTTTCTAAAATAAACGAGAGCGTAAATTAAAGTCGGCTCTAACCGACTTCGATATACCCGTTACTCATGAAAAAACATGTTTAACGGTGTTCCTGCGTTCCTTAGGGTGACCATCCGAAAAGTATGCAACATTTTTTTATGGTGGGGGGGCTTGTATCACTTTTTTGCTCATAACTTGAGAACCGTTCATCCGATCTTGATCATTTCTTCGGCAAATCGATTCATTTTGCTAACTATCTTTAGAAGGTACGAATCGTCTATCTTCAAAACTGTAGGAGATATAACGTTTTTTATACTCTGTACCGAAGGTACATAGAGAATATTAAGTTTGCGCAAAAGTATGTAACAGGGAGAAGGAATCATTTCCGACTATATAAAGTATATATATTAGGGGGGGTCGATTTGTATGGGCCGAAAAAAACGTATAAAGCGTATAGCAAAAACGAAATCTACGGTCAATTCTAAGAAAATTTCACCAAGAAACCATGGGTCTAAAATGAATTTGTTACATTTTCCCAAAAATCGATTAAGAAAGTCGGTGAAGTCCGACTATAACAAGTTCTGTATACCCCAGAGCTTGCATTTATCTGATAAATTTTATATAGAAGCCACACAAAGTGAAAAGGGTGTGAAAAAGTGAGCCCAGTGCTGCCCATCAACGTTGAAGCGGTGCTACCCATCAACATTTTTTGTTTTCCGTATAACTCCGCTATCGTTCATCCGATTTTCATAGTTCCTTTGGCGAATTGATAAATAATCATGATTACAAAATATCTCTAGAAGGTACAAACCATCTATCTGTAAAACTGTGGGAGATATGAGGTTTTTTCAAAATTGCGAAGGCGGTAGGGGGCGTGGCAACCTGTGACATAAAAATTTGTCTGCCAGCAACTACAAGATGTATTTGTCCCATACAAGTCAAACCTCTATTTCTTACCATGTCAGAGATCTGGTAGGAGGAGCCTATGCTCCTAAAACCCTCCCTTATTGTTAGGCCGAGAGTCTTTACTTGCCTTACTTACTTTTCTGGGACTTGCTATAGTTCAATATTTGTTTTACCGATTGGGGAAACCCACTGAAAATAAAGAAGAAAACAATCAGTTTGAAACAATCATGGTCCGAATATAGATCATCTCCTAAATCTTGCCCTTTATTGTCCTTTCTTCTGTGGCGTTTTTTTCTTTAATCCCGATTCTGTGAAAGTAGCCGAATATAGTGACCCGCTGGACACTCATTACTATGGCCAAAATGGCCGAAATCCGAGTCCCTTCTTTGCTTGTTCTAATTTATATTTATATTTAAAGTAATTTTACTATTGAACCGCATAAGTTCCAGGCTCTCTGAAGACACCTTAATTATGGTAAATTCACGGTCTTTGGCGCATATGTTTTCGGAATTTTTTGGTGAGGGGTGGCTCTGCTAAACAATTACCTCTTTTTCTTTCCTTTTGATGGGATATAACCGATTTCATGATATTTCGGTCCAAAATGCCAGCTATTTGCCCTACTCAAAAGTGCAGTGTCCTTCCCATGGTGAATAATGCTTGCATTCTTAGGACGGTCATCGTAGTAGTAGTAGTAGTATATATTTTATTTTCATTGAGATCCATTAATGCTTGTATGTATATAGTTACAAAAATCTTAAAGTGACAAAATGTTTAAAGTATTAAGGATTTACAATGATTATAAAAAAAATTGGCTGTGGCAAGTTGCCGTTAGCCAAATGTAGGTAAACTTTTTTTTTAAATTATGACTCATCGATTTTGATCTCCAATTACACGTCTCCAAAATCCATTAAAAAATCCCGTCGATACTGCAGACACTCTCTGAGATAGGAAGTGAGCAAACGCCAATTGCTTCCGTTTACGAGTTTGAACATTTCCTGGTCGGTCAGAGCATCTTTTTCCCAGTATTGGACCCTGAGCTCCTTTAGGATTGGACAGCGAGAAAAGAAGTGGGCGGTGTCTTCTCTCTCTCTCCGGTATTGCAGAGAGTGCAATGGCTGGGCCTTGATATATGTGGCATATAGTTAAGGTTAAGCAGTTCCGTTCTCGTTCGAAAAATGACTGATATTGCTGCCACGTCTAAATTGTCACTGAAATAATTTTTATCTTTTAAGTTATACTCCAGTTTGCTTTCACGGGCTTGTGATTCAAAGCCAATCCTTTCCCTGCTGTCTATGCTCTGCAGCAGTTGTGTCTGCCAAAGGTTCCATGTACTGTTATCCTCTATATTGCAAATTATGTTGTGGTCCAGCGCCATGGCTTCCCACCTGCCAACGAACTGTGATTTTTCTTTTAATAAGTGTTCTGTGACAATTCTTGGAAGACGTGTAGATGGCATTTGCATAGTTTTCTTAATATAATCGAAGTGCAGTTGCAATGTATAGAGAAACATAGTTGGGAGACCCGTTTCCGCATAGAGGCAAGTGGAACACTCTCTTTATATAAAAGCGGAGGAGTTTTTCTACTTCTTCGTATTGACCAAAGCCCCATACTTGGGCTGCATACAACATAATTGCTCTTGCTGTGGCTAAGAACAATTTGTACTTGGTGCTGTGATTGACGTTTCTTTTTTTAAGCAATTTTCGAGTCGCTTAGTTTTTTGTTTAAGTGCTTGCGGAATGACATATTTGGAGTTAGAGTGACTCCCAGGTACTGGAATTCGGTGACAATATCTAAGTTCACTCCGTTGATAGACCAAGTATCTGTCCTTGCTTTTCGACCCCTTGTATCTTGTATTACCATTATCTTCGATTTTTCGCAGTTAATTTAAAGACCCCACGTTTGGCAGTACGAGTGCATTGCGTCGATCATTTGCTGCAAATCACGGGCTTTGATTCGTTCCGACCCCAGTTGAACACCCCCTGGCAGAATGGATGATATATCGTCGACGTACAGTGCGAAAAGTAACGGGCTCAGTAAGCAACCTTGCTTCACTCCAAGGTTCGTCTCAAACCATCGGGATAAGTTGTGGCCATCCCAAACTGCAGTCTGGTTGCAGATGTATAGGCTTTGGATCATTTGAATTACCTTAGTAGATACTCCAACGTTGCTGACTTTTAGGTAAAGGCTTCGTCTGTCAATCGTATCGAATGCGGCTTTAAAATCGACAAGAACGCAAACATCTTTTTTTTTGTTTTCCACGCTGTCAACAGTAGAGTAGCCTTCTCGAAATCCGGATTGGTACTCGCTTAAGATATCGTGCTTTTTGACCCAGTTAGAAAGACGATTCAGCAATATTGAAGCAAAGGTCTTCATGGTCTCGTTTAAAAAGGATGGTTCGATGGTTCGCTTGCCTCTCCTTTTTTAAAGATTGGGTATATAACGTTTCGTCTGAAGTTTTCTGGTGCATTTCCTGTATAAAAAATTGTATTATATACTTTCGTAAGAAGTAGTACAAAGTAAGGTGTGACATTTTTCAGGAACTCTGCTGGGACTCTATCCTCCCCGGGTGCCTTATTTCGTTTATTGCGAGATATTGGTGATGTTACCTCCGTGATATCAATTTCCATATGGCAAAGAGGTGTTGCATTGGAGGAACATCTATAAACAACAGGCTTTGAAAATGCGCTGCCAGTTTGCTTGCATCAATCCTGATTGGTTTGTTAGTCGCGGTTCCATTTACCTGCCTCAGCAGTGTAATCGTACGGTCATCGTACAAACTTAAGATTTCAACTCTGTAAACCTACCCAATACCATATAGCCCCCACCCGTCCACCTGTTATGGTTGAAGTGTTCATTAATTTGGGGCCAACCTGCTGGCAATTTCCGTTTTCTTTAGTTTATTTCCGTCAAGTGCTCGTGTTCATAATCAACAACAAACAAATAAACAAACAAACAAATAAACAAAAGACAGCACACAGAAGATGTGGACCAATTTCTCCCAAATATTTGCATACAAATTAGCATTCTAATTGACTTGAGCCCCCCCAAAAATAAAGTAACCAGCTTCAGCTGTGTGTGATTGCCCCAAAACAGGACAGGACAGGCCTTTGTCTTGGCGATACGGATCCAGTGCGGACCGCCTACTCCACTTAATTGTTTGTTTAGTGTCATAAAAATACAGTTTACGCCTTTCGCAACAACACGTCCTGGCCCGGCCCCACCCAACCCCCTAACCACCCGGGCCAGGCCACAACTAACGGAGATACTCGAGAGCCCGAGTGGCGGTGAGACTCTGGGACAAAAAACAGCCGCGTGGTAACAAAAGGTCGTCCCAGACAATGTTGTCGCTGGAAAACTTTTAACTTTTACAAACTTAATTGTTGGCTCTGCTCTAAATATATATATATATACGGGTTATATGTATGTATATATAACACAGCAGGTCTTTAGAGAATTGGGAATGTATCCTGGGGAAGGATACGTTAGGTGGGCAGGTGGAATTGGCTTTGTCTAGAATTTAGGGTTCCTTTGTGTTTGCCAAAGCTTAGAAATTTCGTTTGAAGTTGCATTTGAATTTATGCCTCTAAATGGCTTTAAAGAAATACGCAAAATTTGAAAATGAGAAGAAAAAAAGCTGTTGAAAATGTGGAAAAATGTTTGAATTTTAATACTTTAAATGAACATCTTTTATTAACATCAAAAGTGATGCAATTAACGAAAATAAGCATTTTACTATTTTGTTGTACCAAGCAACAGCAAATATTCCATTAAGCGAGAAAGTGTGGAGGCTTTATATCTTATCCTTCTTCTTAGTGGATTCTTCAACAAAGACCATTCTCAAGCTGGACACAGTCGACAAACCCTACCTGAAACAATATCATAAACTTAAAGTTATCTTTTAGATTCAAGCCACTTTACTTACTCTTAAAACAATTACAAATTGTTGTCGGCTAAATCAATTTCCATGCATTACCTACATAGAAAAGCGCTTCCAAAAGTGAAAGTTTTTTAGAACGAAGCTTTTTTACTTAAAACTTAAAAAAAATTGTCTTTGCGTCTTTGAAATTTGTATTTGCAAAATTAATAGCTTTTACCATTTGCCGTAGCAGCAGGTGGGTTGTGTGTGAAGTGAGGTGGTGTGGGTTGTAAGTTTGGGAAAGTGGTGGGTATCAAGTGGGATTTTACCGGATTAAATGAATTTTAGAGGGGATGGGGAAGATTGAATGGGGATCTGATGCTGATTTGGTGGGGACTTGATGGGCATTTGGTGGTGATCTGGTAGCGACCTGAACTGGATATGGTGGTGATTTGGTGGCGATCTGGCGGGGATCGCGTGGGAATCTGCTGGGAATCTTGTGAGGATCTGGTGGGTATGCGGAAAGTGGTTGTGTTGAAAGTTCAGTCTGTCCGTCTGTCCGTACGTCTGTCTGTCTGTATGAACACCTAGATCTCAGAGATGGTAAGAGATAGAGGTTTGACATGTATAAGACAAATGCTTCTTTTATCTGCACGCAGATCAAGTTTGTTTCAAATTTTGGCCACGCCCCTTCCCGCCCCTGCAATTTGGAAAAAACGTTATATATCCTACAGTTTTGAAGATAGACAATTTGTTCCTTCTAAAGATAGTAAGTAATTAGCAAAATGTATCGATTTGCCGAAGAAATGATAAAGATCGGATGAACGGTTCTCAAGTTATGAGCAAAAAAGTGAACCAAGCCGCGCGCTACCTCTCCTCCCACCCTAAAAAAATTGTTGCATACTTTTCAGATGGTCTCCCAAAGGAACGCAGGAACACTGTTAAACATGTTTTTTCATGATTAACGGGTATATCGAAGTCGGTCAGAGCCGACTTTAACTTACGCTCTCGTTTATGATCAGTTTAATCGACCCACTGAAGCGGCTATTCGGGCTATTGTAACTAAATTTCGCACCAAATTAACAGTGTTGAAAATTAAACCACCAACACGCTTACGTAGAGGGTGAACTAAAGAAAATATCGCAGCTGTATCGGCCAGTGATGACCATCAATTATCGATTCGTCGCCGTTCGCAGTAATGTTACTCTGTTACTCAACAACCGGACAACAACGAACTGCATAATTGCATCTACCAGAAGCTGGCTCCGGCAGGTAGGATTAAGCCTCGCATAACACAAAACGGAAGTCATCCTCATAAGCAGCCGAAAAAAAGTGGAGAGCATCGAGATAACGATAGGCGACGCGAGGAAGCGATCAGCGGATCACCTGAAGTACCTGGGGATACTCATCGACAGGAGACTAAATTTTCGGGACCACCTTCAGTATGCTGTGGAGAAAACAGCAAAAACGACGGCTGCGCTGGCTAGGCTGATGCCAAACATCGGTGGACCCAAGCCCCCTACAAGAAGGGCTCCTAGCAACAGTGGCTAAAACCGCACTGCAATACGCTGCTCCGGTATGGTCGGAGGCAACGGAGTTTCCGTCGTACACACGGGAAGCCAGAAAGGCGCATCGGCGTATGTCGATTCGACTCATAAGCGGATTTCGAACGATTTCGAACGCTGCAGCAGCGGTAATAGCTAACAGCATGCCCCTCGATCTGGAAGCAATGGCGAGTAAAGCACGACGGACGGGAATACCTGCGCAAGATGCACATAATAGGAGTCTACGAGCATGGCCAGAGAGCTGGGATGGGACGGATACAGGTAGGTGGACACACCAACTTATTCCTAATATAGAGGAGTGGTTTAACCGAAAACATGGAGAAGTAAAGCACCACCTGACACAGTGGCTTACAAACCATGGATATTTTAGGGAGTACCTACACCGCTTCGAACACGTTGATACACCCTGGTGCCTATTTTGCACTAGCCAAGTGGAGTCTGCAAAACATGTGGTGTTTGAGTGTCAGAGGTTCGCCGAGGAGAGGCGCCTACTGCACGCACTAACGGGAGAGCCGTTCATGCCGAGAGGACTGGTCAGAAGGATGATAAATTCAAAGGATGTTTGGGAAGCTGCTGCATCGCTCATCTCAACAATAGTGAGACAAGTCAGGATTGACGAGCAAGCTGCAAGGCAGCAACACTAGCAGATATGGCAAAACGCCACTACCTGCCCGCCGTAGTAATACCTTAATTGGCAGTCCCGGCGGGGAGAAAAGCAGGTCAGAAGGCGACTGGTTGGGTTTTAGTCCGTAGGCGTTCCATAGAACGAATCGGGCATACTCCATGCAACGGTGTATGGCGTATCTTTGGAAGATTACCCAACCATGGTTCGCATACCAAAAAAAAAAAAAAAAAAACTCAACAACCGGTCAATTGGCCGCTTAGACCTTTAGACTATTTTTTTCGTGGGGCTATGATAGATAAGCCCTCTTCAATTGTAAAGCATTTATTTGTGAGATACCGGTCGAAATGTAGGAAAGAGTATGGGACTAAGCGTATGGACCATTCATCAGGAGCAGTCACGGTCAACATTTGCATGAAATAATCTTCGAACATCAAATAATATGGACCGTACTATCGGTTCAAATAAAGATTTCATGCATTTTTCTAAAATTTTAGATGTTTTTTTTTTAGCTCTTTAGAAGGCAATTGGTGACTTTTCAGCTTGCAATCATTTTGTAACCATGAACTGAGCGTGTCAGCAAATCAGCGCAGCTGTTGCCTAACTTTCTGTATCATATTGTGTTTAGTAGATTAAACCTCACCTGTGTCGCATTCTTCTTCTTGCCTTTTGTAGATAGTGTCCACGTACCTGAGCTAAATATAACAAAAGTTGAAAAATGCTGAAAAACTTATATGCGCGTCGCAGACATAAATCAAAACTGAATAATGTCTTGTGCCATAAGTTCGAACTTTGAACAGTTAGACAGGGGGGTGGGGTATGGTATGCACTGGCAACTTCTTTGGCAAATAAATATTCAGAATGCAATTACGCATGGAATTTGCTGGCACTTATCGTGGCGCTTTACCCACTTGTTGTTGCTGCTGCTTCAGCTGCAAACTTATTTAACTTTTTACGATGTCATTTGCGAAAGTTTGTAATCATTTTCGTTAGTGCATACTTCAAAAATGCGCCAAAGAAAAGGCAAATTATTTATACGACGTGCAAAAATGTATAAATAAAATGGCGATGCCAAAAAGTGCGGCAAACGAAGCAAAGCAACTCCAGCAATCGCAAGTCGAAGAAGTTATTCGGGTTTTCAGCAGGGAAAAGTTTTCAAATGAAACTTTTACTTTCCATACGGCAGCTTCTGCTCCTGCTGCTCCTGGCAGCACTCGTGCCTGCCAGCTTCTCAAGTTAGACACATTTGCAGTTGGCTAAAGATTTATGCCCACGTTTCATTTTCCTCCTTTTTTTTGTTGTTGCAGCTTCCCAACCGCAGTCGATGTACTGTAAGCGTTTTGAGGCAGCCGGTGAGTAGTTTAAAAAACGACGGAAAAGTTTACTAAACTAATCGACATGTGCAACTAGTGGAGAGCGATGAACCCTACTGCGAGAAGCATCCGGTTATATTGCCCACATATTCGCGTTGTGAGTTCAAATGCACGGAGAAAAACCATTTGAGGTATGAAAATAGGGAAAATTGCGAATCAATTTGTTTACTAAACTTTGTTTTTAAGGGTGGAAAACTGTCGGATACATATCAAGGGCAAGCATAGCCATCCGTTATGCAACGATATCTACTGTACGGGAGCAAGTTGGAGTACAACTGTAAGTTTGAGTTCCACAAAAACGACATCTGGTGCTACAACTTATTCCACCAGCGTTTCAACTAGAGAACCAGGGAGAACAACTTTAATCCCAAATAGACCAAGCGACATTTCCAGCACAGTTAGTAAGGAGGGAACCCAAGTATACAGCCAATCAACGAGTGGAATAGAAAGTCAATCAACTGCCCATTCAATTAAAGATTTAATCAGTGATTCAACCACGGAATTAAACGATTTGGGGGACGATTCAAACACGAATTCAATTACTTATCCAACGAGCGATTCAACAAAATACATTCAACCGAAGAGACAACCACCGAGTCAATCAATTTTTCAGAGTCCGATTCAACTAAACAATTTGCAAGCGATTCAACCAGCGAGTCAACTAACGAGTCAAACAACTTTACGGAGTCCGATTCAACTGCACAGTTTCCTAGCTATTCAACCAAAGAGCCAACCAGCGAGTCAACTAACCTTTCGGAGTTCGATTCAACGACCGATTCAACTGCACAGTTTCCAAGCTATTCAACCAAAGAGCCAACCAGCGAGTCAACTATCTTTTCGGAGTCCGATTTAACGACCGATTCAACTGCACAGTTTCCAAGCTATACAACCAAAGAGCCAACCAGCGAGTCAACTAACTTTTCGGAGTCCGATTCAACGACCGATTCAACCGCACAGTCTTCTAGCTATTCAACCAAAGGGCCAACCAGCGAGTCAACTAACCTTTCGGAGTCCGATTCAACGACCGATTCAACTGCACAGTTTCCTAGCTATTCAACCAAAGAGCCAACCAGCGAGTCAACTAACTTTTCGGAGTCCGATTTAACGACCGATTCAACTCCGACGATTCCTCTAGCTATTCAACCAAAGAGCCAACCAGCGAGTCAACTAACCTTTCGGAGTCCGATTCAACGACCGATTCAACTGCACAGTTTCCTAGCTATTCAACCAAAGAGCCAACCAGCGAGTCAACTAACTTTTCGGAGTCCGATTCAACGACCGATTCAACTGCACAGTTTTCTAGCTATTCAACCAAAGAGCCAACCAGCGAGTCAACTAACTTTTCGGAGTCCGATTCAACGACCGATTCACACAGTTTTCCTAGCTATTCAACCAAAGAGCCAACCAGCGAGTCAACTAACTTTTCGGAGTCCGATTTAACGACCGATTCAACTGCACAGTTTCCTAGCTATTCAACCAAAGAGCCAACCAGCGAGTCAACTAACCTTTCGGAGTCCGATTCAACGACCGATTCAACTGCACAGTTTCCTAGCTATTCAACCAAAGAGCCAACCAGCGAGAACGATTCAACGACCGATTCAACTGCACAGTTTCCTAGCTATTCAACCAAAGAGCCAACCAGCGAGTCAACTAATTTTTCGGAGTCCGATTTAACGACCGATTCAACTGCAAAGTTCTCTAGCTATTCAACCAGAGAGCCAACCAGCGAGTCTACTAACTTTTCGGAGTCCGATTCAACTGCACAGTTCTCTAGCTATTCAACCAAAGAGCCAACCAGCGAGTCAACTAACTTTTCGGAGTCCGATTCAACGACCGATTCAACTGCACAGTTTCCTAGCTATTCAACCAAAGAGCCAACCAGCGAGTCAACTAACTTTTCGGAGTCCGATTCAACGACCGATTCACTCCAACATCACACAACACACAGTTTCTTAGCTATTCAACCAAAGAGCCAACCAGCGAGTCAACTAACTTTTCGGAGTCCGATTCAACGACCGATTCAACTGCACAGTTTCCTAGCTATTCAACCAAAGAGCCAACCAGCGAGTCAACTAACTTTTCGGAGTCCGATTCAACGACCGATTCAACTGCACAGTTTTCCTAGCTATTCAACCAAAGAGCCAACCAGCGAGTCAACTAACTTTTCGGAGTCCGATTCAACGACCGATTTAACCGAACAGTCTTCTAGCTATCACAAAGAGCCAACCAGCACAACTACTTTTCAAAACACATAACCAGCTTTCACCAAAAGCAACCGCGAGTCAACTACTTTTCGGAGTCCGATTCAACGACCGATTCAACTGACAGTTTCCTAGCTATTCAACCAAGAGCCACCACGAGTCAACTAACTTTTCGGGTCCGATTCAACGCACAGCTATTCAACCAAACAGCCAACCAGCGAGTCAACTAACTTTTCGGAGTCCGATTCAACGACCGATTCAACTGCACAGTTTCCAAGCTTTTCAACCAAAGAGCCAACCAGCGAGTCAACTAACTTTTCGGAGTCCAACTCAGCGACCGATTCAACTACTCCGTTTTCTAGCTATTCAACCAGTGAGCCAACCAGCGAGTCAACTAATTTTTCGGAGTCCGATTCAACGACCGATTCAACTGCACAGTTTCCTAGCTATTCAACCAAAGAGCCAACCAGCGAGTCAACTAACTTTTCGGAGTCCGATTCAACGACCGATTCAACTGCACAGTTTCCTAGCTATTCAACCAAAAAGCCAACCAGCGAGTCAACTAACTTTTCGGAGTCCGATTCAACGACTGATTCAACTGCACAGTTTTCTAGCTATTCAACCAGTGAGCCAACCAGCGAGTCAACTAATTTTTCGGAGTCCGATTCAACGACCGATTCAACTGCACAGTTTCCAAGCTTTTCAACCAAACAGCCAACCACGAGTCACTATTTTCGACGATCAAGACCGATTCAACCAAACAGCCAACCAGCGAGTCAACTAACCTTTCGGAGTCCGATTCAACGACTGATTCAACTGCACAGTTTTCTAGCTATTCAACCAAAGAGCCAACCAGCGAGTCAACTAATCTTTCGGAGTCCGATTCAACGACCGATTCAACTGCACAGTTTCCAAGCTATTCAACCAAACAGCCAACCAGCGAGTCAACTAACTTTTCGGAGTCCGATTCAACGACCGATTCAACTGCACAGTTTCCTAGCTATTCAACCAAAGAGCCAACCAGCGAGTCAACTAACCTTTCGGAGTCCGATTCAACGACCGATTCAACTGCACAGTTTCCTAGCTATTCAACCAAAGAGCCAACCAGCGAGTCAACTAACCTTTCGGAGTCCGATTCAACGACCGATTCAACCGAACAATCTTCTAGCTATTCAACCAAAGAGCCAACCAGCGAGTCAACTAACCTTTCGGAGTCCGATTCAACGACCGATTCAACTGCACAGTTTCCTAACTATTCAACCAAACAGCCAACCAGCGAGTCAACTAACTTTTCGGAGTCCGATTCAACGACCGATTCAACTGCACAGTTTTCTAGCTATTCAACCAAAGAGCCAACCAGCGAGTCAACTAACCTTTCAGAGTCCGATTCAACTAAACAATTTGCAAGCGATTCAACCAGCGAGTCAACTAGCGAGTCAAACAACTTTACGGAGTCTGATTTAACGACCGATTCAACTGCACAGTTCTCTAGCAATTCAACTAAAGAGTCAACCAGCGAGTCAAACATCTTTTCGAGGTCCGATTCAACAACCGATTCAACCAAGGTTTCAACCGCCGATAAGACGGCTGATTCAACTACAGACTCAAACAACAATTTATCTACCGATCGAGCGACTGATTTAACAACCGCTTCAACTGCACATTCAACTATCAATTCTACTACAGAACAAGCGACCGATTCAACTACACACACAACTATATATTCAACTACCGATTCTTTGAACGATGCAAGTATTTCAACTGACTATTCAACTATCGTTTCAACCAAAGCTTCAACCACCCATGTGTCGACTGATTCATCTACAAATTTCAGTACAGTTTCTACTACAGAACTTGGATCCGATTCAACTACAGATTCAATCAAGTATTCTATTATAGACTCAACCACCGATAATAGCAAAGATTCAACGACCAATTTAGCGACTGACTTTGCTTCAATTACAGATTCAACTACTGATTCAACCAATCCAACCCCCGACTTAACCTACAATTCTACTGTCGATTCTTTTAGTGATTCAACAAGCATATTAACTAGCGACCCAACCAAAGAGTCAACTTCGGATGGAAATACCGTTTCAACTCCAGCTACTTTAATCACCAGTATAAATAGCGATTCTTCCAGCTATTCAACTAACGATTTAACTACAGCTTCAACCATTTATACAACGTTAGATTCTACATTCCATTCAACTACAATCACAGATTCAACCGAAGCGTCAACGACCGTCAAAGATTTAACAATCGATACAACTACAGATTCAATCAGCAATATAAATACCGTGTCTACTACCGATCCATTTCAGGATTCAACTACCGTTTTGTCGAACGATTTAAATACAGATTCAACGACCAAACTAATCTTATCTACTAGTGCTTCAACTAAAGGCTCATTTGAAGATTCAACTACGGATGAAACGACTGATTCTACAACAGATTTAAACCACAATATAAATACCGAATCCATTAGTTATCCGTATGAAGATTCAACAACAAATTCAGCTACAGACTCTAACATCAATTCAACCACCGAGTCAACCATCAATTCAACTGCAGATTCAACGACCAAAATGAGCTTATCTTCTAGTGATTCAACTAGCGGCTTAGATGAAGATTCAACTACGAACTTAGCGACTGATTCGTCTACAGATTCTACTACAGGTTCTTCTACAGATTTTTCTACAGATTCTACTATAGATTCTACAACGGACTCTACTACAGATACTTCTACAGATTCTCCTACGACCAATTCAACAACTGAATCAACCTCCTTTTCAACTAAAGAGTCTACCATCAACTTAACCTTCGTTACAACCACTGATTCAATTAAAGTTTCTACCGTCAATTCAAACTCCGATTCAACCAGCGATTTCCCCGAAGACTTGACTACTGATTCAATCCTTGATTCAACTCTAGAATCAATCAACACTATAACCACTGGCTTAGCAACGGATGCAACCACCATTTTCTCTACAGAATTAAACAACGATTCAAATACCAAATTAACTTCAGATTCAACAAACAATCCCACCTACGATTCAACCACTGATTCAATCAACAATATATCTACCGATCAAGCGAGTGATTCAACAACCAAAACTGCACATTCAACTATCAATTCCTCCACAGATTCAACTATAGAGCAAGCGTTCGATTCAACTACAGACTTAAGCATATATTCAAGTACCAATTCTGCGACCGATACTAGAATTTCAACTGACGATTCAACAAAAGCTTCAACCATCTATATGTCGACTGATTCAACTACCACTTCCACTACAGCCTCGAAAGATTCAACTACCGAAATAGCGAGCGATTCCACCACCAAATCCAATTCCGTTTCAACTGAAAATCCATCTACGGACCCAATAAGTTCCAATACTTATCCCACCTACCCTTGGCCCACCACCACCAATTCCTTTTCCTCCACACAAAACTGTCGACTCGTTTGCACCTGGGATTAATTGTAAAAAATAACTGTATAATATCTTACATCTAATTCCTAAGTGGGCTTTCTGCCTGATGTCCTTAGACTTAAGCTGGTGCTGGGGTTAGACTTTTAAGTAAGTCAAACATAAAGCAATTTACCAACATGTAGAATTTCGTTTTTAGTTTCTATTTTCTTTTTTTTTGCTGTCACAACTCTGCAAAAAGCTTTTAAGCTGCTCGAGCGTGTAGTGTGGTGGGGTGGTAGAGGGAAGCGGGGGGGGGGGCAAGGATGTGGAATTGGTCTAAAAAACCACGCTAATGAGTTGACAAGTCGCGCCCACAAAAAATAAGAGAAAAAATCAAAAAAATAAAACAGAAACAGCTGAAGCTGCTCTTTGATAGAGTTTGCCCTATTTATGGACTCGAGGTCAGGTCATTAGTTGGAGGCAAGTAAAGCAATACCGTCTTTGGAGTATGCAAAATTACCCTAGAGATTTTAGGGTTACACATAAAAGTACGTTTTCTTACAATTAATTATAATTTTAAGAAGTGCAGAAATAGCAGCAGTAAGAATTATGCTTAAAGCCCTACACTATTTACAATGCTTGGTCCTTCGAGTCGGATAAATTTTCTTTACTTTAAATTGAAACTAAATTCCCTTTCTCAAAACAAAGAAACTATAAAACTATAAGCGTCAAATGCTATTGGGTAGGCCGTTGTATTTACAAAGTCAGCCGCATTATAGAGTACTGAGTATTAGGTATCGAGTAGTATAACTAAGTTCGAGCACTAAGTATCGACTACAATATATTATGTACAGAATTCTGTAATTCAAGTATCGAATTCTGAGTATCAAGAGTTGAGTTCTAAAGCTCTATTTAGTCGACCTGATCACTCAGATTAGTTTTCGTCTAATTTGCTGTCAGACCGTGTAAAAAGGCGTCTGAGTAGACATGAAGCTACTTCTAAGGACGCCAGGACGTCAATTATAATTTTTAATATTTCTTTATTCATTTCGCTTTTTATTCATTTTGTCTTTTTCTTCTATGTAAAGTTCACAATGTTAATATGAACCAGATGATTCCAATGAACCCATGGTTTTACAACTGGCTCATCTGAGCTTCTCAGGCATGTGTGTAAAAGCCAAACTGAGTTGATCAGATGATTTTTTGGTCTGACGAAAACTCATCTGAGTGATCACGTCGTGTAAATGGAACTAAAGTAAAGAGTTCTGAAACTCAAGTAGTGAGTATCAAGAATAGAGTACTAAGTATCGAGTACTGAGTATGCAGTTTAATCAAGTAACCAAATGTTATGAACTGGATGTCAAGTATGGAGTACTGAGTGTTATGGGTCGAGTACTAAGTATCGAGTACTTAGAATCAAATATTGAGTATTAAGAATCGAGTACTTAGTTGCAGTACTTAAGCCGAAGTACTGAGTATGCAGGGCTATCGAGTATTAAGTATACTGAGTATCGACTACAGTGTATTTGGTACCGAGTATCGAGGACTGAAACTTAAAAACTGCGTATCAAATATCGAGTACTAAGTATCAAGTGTTGATTACCAAGTATTAACCCAACCAGCATTTTTTGATCATATTTGAGACTTTTTCGAGTTCTCAGGCTGATTAAAATAGTCATAAGTGCGCATTTTCTGATCATAAATTATACTTTTGTCGCGACTCTTCCAGAAGAGTCGGTACTGACCGATTTTCTAATCAGTTCGACTCATTTTCGAGTTATTTTGCGAGTCTATTTCGAGTCGTTTGCTTATAACTCACATTTTGAGCAAAGGCATGAGTCATTTTACAGACTTCCGTAAATAGCACATGAGATAAATCCCTTTTTAATCATCAAAAGGGCTCGAATAAGATTCGCTTAGGTGGTTCGTGTTAAAATGATCGAGTACTAAGCATCGAGTTTGGAGTTTGAGTATTACTTAATGAGTAATTTGTATGCAGTACTAAAACTCAAACGATGAGTTATACAGTAAGTATCGGAAACTGAAAGTCCAGTACTGACTATCGAGCACTGAAACTTCGAAAGTGTTTATCGAGTACAAAATACAGTGTATTGAGTACCAAGTATTAAGTATCAAGTACTGTGTATGAATTATCGAGTACTGAGTACCAAGTGTTGATTATTTACTGTTGAGTACAAACAATCAAGTCGAGAGTATGAAGTATCGAAAACTGAGAATTGCATCATGAGTATCGCAAACTGAGTTTTAGCACTGAGAATGGAATACAGAGTAAAAGTACAGAGTATCGTGTACTGAAACTCATGTACTGTAGTGAGTATTAAGAATCGAGTACTGATTATCTCGTAATAAGTATCGCGAACTAAGTTTCAGCACTGAGAATGGAATACCGAGTAAAAGTACTAAGTATCAAGTACTGAATGTAGTGAGTACTAGTAGTAAATATCAAGTATCGAGTATTGAGTATCTCGTAATAAGTATTGAATACTGAGTTCGAGTACTGAGTTCTGAATACTGATTAAAAGTACTAAGTATCGAGTACTTAAACTTGTAGTGAGCACAAGAAGTGAGTATCAAGAATCGATTACTGAGTATATCGTCATAAGTATCGAGTACTAAATTCCGAGTAAAAGTACTAAGTTTCGAGTTCTGAAACTCATTTACTGTAGTGAGTAAAACTAAAGAGTATAAAGAATCAAGTACTGAGTAAAAGTACTCAGTATGGAGTACTGACCCTCATGTACTGAATACCAAGCAAACATAATCGAATACAGAGTACTGTATATTGAGTATCAAGTATCGAGCACTTAAGTATAGAGTGTCAAGAATCGAATACTGAGTATATCGTAATAAGTATCGAGAGCTGAGTTAAAGTACTGCGTTCTGAATACTGATTAAAAGTACTAAGTATCGAAAACTTGAACTTGTAGTGAGTACAAGTAGTTAGTATCAATAATCCAGTACTGAGTCGTCATAAGTATCGAGAACTGAGTTCGAGTACTGAGATCTGAATACTGAGTAAAAGAACTAAATATCGAGTACTGAAACTCATGTACTGAGTATCAAGAACAGATTATCGAATACAGAGTACCCAACTGTCTTGTATCAAGGATTGAGTATCAAGTATCGAGAACTGAGTAGCAAGTGTTGAGTATCAAATAGTGACTATCAAATTTCGGGTACTGAGTTTTGAAAACCAAGAAAAAGTACTAAGTATCAAGTACTAAGTATAGGCTACTGAAACTGTTGTATTGACTATTCAGTATCGAGTATAAAACGCACTCTGCTTCATTAAATCGGACTTTCCTTCGTAAAGATCCTTCCTCATACAGCCCCACGAAGCCCACACTCTCTTTGTTTCAACTTTTTTGTACACTTTACACATGAGTAAGCGCTGCGCAAAAAGTCACGCATTTTCACTTACTTGCCTCTAAATTCCATGGGGTGTGCGTCATCTAACCTTCAGTTTATTCACTTTAAGTACACCACCCCCTCTCCCCCTCCCCCCAATCTGTTCAGTAACTGGGGTACTGGAGCTTCCACAAAGCTCACTCACAGATTGCCACTGACTTTTCTGTTGATTTATGGGGTTAAATTCCTTCAATCCTCTCAAGGTTAACATTAATTTTTTTCTTGTTTTATGTGGTTGATGTGCCAAATTCCTACTCTCAACTTGCACTTGACATCATTTTTGGTTGGTTTGCGCTGGGGCGATGATTATGACAAACTGTTTTACACCAAATTGTATGAACTCGTTAGTTTCGAAGGGGGTGGGCGGGGGTGGGTTTGGGGTGTGGCATTAATCGCTGTGGCATGGGGTGCGCAAGTAAAACGCAAAATTTGCATTGCAATTTTATTCTTGATTTAATCAAGTGCCGCCAATTTAGTCGCACAAACAAACAGACTCACACACACACACACAGACACACAGGGTAGTACGTTGCGTATACGTAATGTCAGCAGCAGCAGCATCAGCAGCAGACAATGTGGTGTGAGTTTAGCGCGTAGTTTGCACACGCCAGCCGAAATACAGAGATGTACCAGCTGCTCTTGCTGTGCCTGGCCCTGGTGGGTTGCCAAGGCTTTGGCCAGTTCCACATGAAGCACTATCAACTGCGTAACTACAACAACCAGGAGGATTCCAGCGAGAACGACAATAGTGTGCTGCGTGAGTAAGGAAATTAAGCGCCTTTGTCTACGTTTGTGACTTGCCCCCTAATTGCAGGCACCTATCGTCGCTGCATGTGGGAGCAGTCCAAGTTCCTGCCCCGCCGCCTCGTCCTGCTGAGCCTCTGCTCGAATCTGTTCTGCGAGAACAATCACATTATGCCCCGTTCCAGGTCTATTTTCGTAGTGGAAAAAATGTCTAGACCGAATGAGTAGTGGCCCATAAAATTCTTTTAGTTGCATGCCCCACCCACCGCATGCTCCACTCACCCCCCTCCCCAACCTAAGCTCAAAAAAGCAACCTGAACTAATGCTTTGGCATTTTCCTTCAGCTGCCTGGACATATTGCCGGAGCAATGCGAACAGGGCGATGAGGAGGAGCTGATGTATAAGCCCTTTCCCGACTGCTGTCCGGTCTATTGCAATTTGAAGCGTCGCATGCAACGTTTGCGGACGATGCACTTCCGTCATCGCATGCTGCGCAACATGCAGGATGAGGCCGGCTCGGCCGGGGACAGTCCCGGACAAACGCTACTCAGCGAGTTTGGCTACCAGAATTACTAAGTGGCTAAATTGCCGATTTGGTGACATTGTAAAATGTACACTGAAAAAAATAGAAGAAGGTGCAAGCGAACTGTTAATTTGGTTATATTGAAAATAAATGAATTGCTTTAATTGAGCTAGAAAACAAAATACAAGCACTGCGACTTTGCGAAGCAAAGTAGTACTTTGATAGTTTCTTAAGATTTAAAGTCAGGGAATAACAAAACTGTTTTAATCAACATTGAGTCCTGGGAACAGAACAAAGTAGAAAACACTTCACATAATGTTTCGAGAAGCTTGGAACGCCAATTTGACAATTTCGAAACCAGCTTCAACCTACCTGAACTAATTAGACTTCGAAAGAAAGCCGAACCGAAAACCATCAAGAAACCCGTTCAATTCATTGACAAGTTTTACCGCTTTTAGAGCTTAGCTATTGAAAATGATTCTTGTATGTTTGGAAATTTTAATCGTTTCCCTAATATAAGATTTTTCCTATTTCAAGATCAGCCTTAACTTCTGGGGTCAGTTCATCTTTCAAACGCATGTGTGCGCACGACTTTATGTTAAATTAGGTTTTGCTGTTGGACCCTTTACAAGGCACACTACTTATTGATCGAATTTATCGATGTACTGACCCCTTAATGTACCCTTAATTTCATACTTGAAAATTTGCCAACTGATTTGTGTAAGTATCCTATTTCCTCTACGTATTCTCGTTATTTAGCGTTTGAAAGGAGCACTCAATTGAGGACTTTAAAGATATGCTAGAACATTAATTTCCCAGTGTACGAGGAGTCACCAATTCACTTTAGAAATCGTAATATTCAAAGCAGAGCTGTAATGTATTCATTACTTTCCGTATTTAATTACTTTTCATTACCATAAACACAATTCCTGACCACGATTTTTTAATATTCGTAATTGTAACGGGGAATTATGATAAATCAATAATTATTCCAAAATTTAATTAAGATTTCAAGCACAATTACTTAATAAACACCCTTTACAACTACAATTATCCAAGTAATTGTAAAAGTAATTAAAATTTTGAATATTCACCGAATAATCGTAGTTCTAAGTGAACCCCTAAACCGAATCGAAACCGTGATTTTGTTAGGTACAAAAACCATATTATGAACCGAACCGGCGTTTCCAAAACGGTGTGAACTCCTGAACCGAACCATTCCTTATGTCATAACGCTTGGCATCCCGGGACTTAACTTAATACAAGTAGTATCTTATGAAAGCGCAACGCATTAAGATGGCATTCCAATCGTGTTCAGTTCAAGGACCCCAAATAAAACTAAATACATATATTACTTGAAAAAAAGTTTCAATTCACATCAAATTGAACAATGTTTTAACATACCTAATTTTGAAACCTCATTATAAGGCTTTCTTTTACCGTATGTTTAGTTATGCTTAAGTGTAAACAACATAGTTCTTGTGTGCTCCGAATACGAACAAAGTAGAAAAGCTTACTTGACAATTACAATCAATCAAAACTTTAACTAACTGTTTAATTTTTCGTAAATACTCAAATGAAAAATTGAGAAATTTCATTGGACCGTTAGTTCTACTCCTCCTATACTTAGCCACCGACTATTACCGTTTATCAAAATTTTTATGCCCGTTACTCGTAGAGTAAAAAGGGTATACTAAAATAGTGCAAATGTATGTAACAGGCAGAAGGAATCATTACCGACCATATAAAATATAATTATTCTTGATCAGCATCAACAGCCGAGTGGATATAGACATGTCCGTCTGTCCACCTGTCCGTCCGTCCGTCCGTATGAACAAACAGATCTCAGAGATGGTAAGAGATAGAGGTTTGACATGTATGGGACAAATGCTGCTTATACTTGCAGGCAGATCAAGTTTTTTTCAAATTTTGGCCACGCCCTCTCCCGCCCCCGCGAATTAGAAAAAACGTTAAATCTCCTACAGTTTTGAAGATAGAAGATACGTAGCCTCTAGAGATAGTTAGTAATTAGCAAAATAAATCGATTTGCTGAAGAAAAATCGGATGAACGGTTCTCAAGTTATGAGGAAAAAAGTGAACCCAGCCCCCCGCGCTACACCCCCCTCCCACCATCAAAAAATGTAGCATACCTTTCGGATGGTCACCCTGAGGAACGCAGGAACACTGTTAAACATGTTTTTCATGAGTAACGGGAATATCGAAGGCAGTTAAAACCGACTTAAACTTACGCTCTCGTTTAATAATTTTAGGTCCTATGACAAATTTGCAAATTCTACAATTTTTCAGTCCGTTCAATCTACACCTAAATGTAAATGCTCAATTGAAAATTTGTTTAATTTAGCGGTTCCTAGTCCATCTATCGTCACTTGCCATCTATTTAATCTTTATAGTTCTAAGATCCTTAAAATTTTTTTGAAAATTTCGCTCCTCATACTTACCTGTTCAAAACTTGAACATAGGACTCGACCACGATCGTTACGTTGACTTAGAAGACATATACTGGAAGAGTAGCTGTCGCAGTTTTGGCCCCCGGAAAATGTTAAAACTTTAACATGATGTTCAACTCGGCCCACACGTAGTTTTAATCTCATATTTAGTTAACTCAGCCTATGTCATAAATATGTCACTTTTTGTAATGGCATTAATATTAATAGCTACACTGACGAGGATCGCTCGCGACAGGATAGACGAGACTTCGAGACACAATCAGTGTCAGAGGTCTTAAATACATGCCGCAGCCGAGACACCACTTGAAAGGGTCGACGTGAAACCACTTGACTCGTATCGCGTGGGAATCATCCCTTGTGACCCACGCGGATCATTCAAATACACATCTTTGTGTCTTACTCACACAATGTTAGATTAAAATAGAAATAAGAAATAATTCAAAATAAAAGAGAACTCACTCGCCAGAGTAAGTCAGTACAAATCGAAACTTACAACCGTGCTCATTTAAAAGTGTATATTTATATACATTTTTGGTCCTTCGAGCCGGATCTACTTGAAGGATTGGTTGGTCAGTGTTGTGTTAAGCGTTTTCCGTGGCTGAGGACAACGGAATCTGTGGTTTTTTAATTAAAAACTGTAAATGAATACAACAGGGTCTACTTTGGTGACCTAATTAAAAACAAAAATCAAACGCGAAACACTTACCAGTCGGTTTACCCGTCTATGTAATAATCGAGACTCAAATAAGAATTTTTAAAATTTCACAATTTTGTTGTCAATAGAGTTTAAATATCATTCAACTGTTTAGAGTTGCGCTTAACAAAGCTTGGGCGAGGATATAATTATACCCAAAAACTGAAATTTAACTAGATTACTGACACTTGAAAAGTTTCCTGGTCACCAAAACTGTATGTATAAAGTATTTTTTAAGTTTCGTATTTTAGGGGGGTAATCTTCAAGTGCAACATTTCCTTGGTTTCTTTTTTTGCGTTTTTTTATATTTTGGATAGTAGAAAACATCGGCCCGAATTACTTTGGAAGATATTGTTTTGTCGATTTTTGTCGATTCATGTCTTCGATAAATCAAGCAATTTTTAAATTTATCTCGAAACCACGAAACCATGGCCAACTGGCGTCCATGATTTATCCAGTTGCACTGAACCGATTATGCTGATTCGAACTGAAATCGACGCAGAATTGTCATCATTCCGGTCTGACCCTCAATCATAACTTCGAAATTTTTTTAACTATTTGTATCTTTCTTTCTTTTCGAACAGCCAATTTAATTAAAAATTCAATACCATCAATACAATTTAGCAGAGATAATTCAAAACATTTTGGAATTGCAATGGTATTTCTGGACAGGCTGATTCAGAGTTGTCCCCAATTCACTCATCAGCAGACTTTGTTGCTTCAATGCAACCAATTGCAATATGTTGTTGAATAAAGACTTGAGCATTTCCCAGGCAAAAATGTCCAATGAAATTTCAGCCCAAAGCTGTGGTAGGGGTTTTTGTTGAAGGTTGTTAGAGTCAATCGTGGCCCAGAGTAGAGGAGGGAAGGTGGTAAAAAAATTTTTGGAAGTCTGTTGAAGATCTGATGGAGATCTGGTTGGCTCTGGTGGGCTTTAGGTTGGGATCATTTGGGTAATTGGTGGGCGACAAGTGAGGGTAGAGTGCCTACCATGAGTTCAATTAGTGAACTCAGTGCGAATTCATTTGCCTTTACCCTATCCGCATCCTAAAACAAGAAATTATGAATCGAGATTTCAAGCTCATATTTGATGAAATAAACCCATCACAGGCACTCTACCCTTTCCTCACTTTCCGGCTACGCTAAGCATTTTTGTTGTTGTGTTCAGGTATGCCAGAGACATAGAGAGAGAGAGAGAGAGAGAGAGTGAAGAGAGAACGCATATGAATTTGCTTTTGCTTTATGTAGGCTTATAGAGTTCGTGGATCGTATACCCGCCAGTTATTACTTTCCGTCAAACAAACACAAATGCCTGGCTTGCGGAATGGGCATGGGCACCCCTGCTAAATAGCATTGTAATCTATGAGCTTTTCTAAAAACTCGCACAGTTGAGTTATGAACTGACACAGAGAGCGAGCTGAGAGCTCAAAATATTTTGTTCGTTGTATGTATTATATTTCATTCCATTATTAAATGGCCATTCGATAGGCTTGCCTAAGAATAAATCTATTAAAAGATCAGCTGAACAAGAAAGGCTGCTAGCAAAGTGAATGTGGAGAGAAAATTTGAGATCTGTGTGCTGTCGGTGTGCAAAAATTTGCTCGCCCGCACACACATGTGAAATCGAAGGTCCACACTGACCGTTAGTCAGAAGAGAGCGCGAAAATGTGACTGTGTCTCTCTCTGAGACAGAGTTACCCAGCGATAGCCCCGGGAGCACGAACATATTTGCCGAATGATTGCCGAAGTCACACTTCATAGTGTGTTAGAGAGAGACACAGTCACGTTTAAGCGCTCTCTGCTTGGGGAACCCTGCTCTGAGACATGGAGAATGAGTATTAGAGAGAATAGTCAGCTGTTCGCTCTCACTTACGCTCTCTGGTTACATTTGCGAATATGGTTGTCTCGCTCTAACCACAGTAATTTCCAACTGGCCCCAGGGTCTAAACTTGGGGAACTCTGTTCTAGAGACTTGCTCGGCTGTTTAAACTCAGTTAAGTTTGACTAGAAACACAATTTGACTTTTTTGAGTGTAATTGCTTCGAAAATAGGCTTTATCTCGCTGCGTCTAGACAGTCCACTTGAGTGTGGGTACTTGAAATTGAAAGAATCTTACTGTCAAGTGGCCAATGGAAGTCGTGTCCAAGTAGCTAACTTGTATCCATCATTAGGGTCAACCAAATTTGCAAGGGTTTTTAGCTTTTTTTCAAGGTTTTCTCCCAAATTTGTTATATGTTGCTTATCGTTTTAACACTTTTGGTGTTTTCATTTTTATCTAGGAACAAGCAATAAATTTTATTTTAATAAGCAACACTTTTGATAGCCAACGTCGTTGTGCTTGTTCTTGCTGTTGTCGCTGACATCCTTATGGCATTATCCTTTACAGCCAACGGGCTGGCTGGTTGCATGTGGCGTTGAAGTAAACACAAAAGATACTCGGTATCAACGGCTCACCACTGGCTGGCATAATGTGGTGGTCAAAGCAGAGGCGTAGCTTCCAACTGGGAGAGAAGGACAATGGAACTGCAAAAACAAATGCCACGTCCATGGACTTGGCTTTGTGTCTGCTTCGTCGTCTTGCCTCGTTTACTCCGTGTGGCTACATCCTGGCAAGGGATTTCCCTTTTTGCTCTTGTTCCTCCGGCAGCGTCTTATTTTTTATGTGCTCCTCTTGTGTGTGTGTGTGTGTGTGTCGTGCTTCTTGTTATTCTTTTTCTTACTTTGTTGCACTTTGAAGATTATTGCACAATGCAATTTATATTTATCGTACACTTTTAGTTTTTGTTTCATTTATGTCTCGTCGTTTGCCTTTGTGTCGACACCTGAAAGCTCAGAGCTGAAAGCTGGATGGAAACGACGCAGTTGCGATTTTGTTGCCATTGTTATGTTTGGAATTCAATGCATTTTTAATCACATTTCATATTTCTATATGCCACGTATTACCATAACCATACATCCATTCACATTCACATGATGTTCTACCATTTTATGGCTTTGCCTGTCTTTCAGATTTCTAATTTGAAATTCTGTTAGTTTGATACGCAGGCTGGGCGGGTGGGTGAAAGGATTTCAGTTTTGTGACAGACGAGGTTAGAAAATGGCTAATAGATTAGGAAAACTGTTTGGGGTAAATGTAAGCCCCTACGACGGCTGCCAATCAGTTTTAGCTGAGCCTGGGGACATCTTGAAATTTCCTTTAAAAACTTTTAGTGCAGTTTCTTTTGTTTGTCAGCTTCAGCTTTATGACAGACAATGCAGACATAGTAATTAAACTGAGAGTTTTTCCTGTCCGCCCATTCAAGGCAGCCGCCTCCATGGCAACCCGCGACCTTCAGTGACACCAACGCCAAAAATGTCCATTAATTAACATTGTGATAGAAAGTTCAAAACCGGCGACAACTGCAGCTCATCTCACAGAATTTCGTGTCACTTTTCGACATTTCCGTTCCGTTTGCGAGGACTTTTGCCGGCGACAAGTTTTATTTGGTGCAAAAAATAAAATAAGGTTTTATTTCCAAGAAGACAAAGCAAAAGAAGTTTCGCAATGGAAAGTTAAGTCACTTGGTGATGCAGCTTGAAAAGACGGTTCAGAGTTTGGGTTGAGCTTGGAAATATACTTACCAAATTTCGGTAATTGAAAGACTGTAATTTAAAAATTTTAATTGTGTATTAATTAAAACATGATTATAACATATCTGGTGGATCAGCAAGTCTTTCAAAAGTGACAATTATGAAGCTCACTCAACTATTCGTCCAATCTTGGAGTGCTCAGCATTTCCATAGCGTAAGCTATCGAATCCGCTTTTCATTGATAGTAAGTACTAAATTCTCCGAACATCTTAGTCTGTTTCTTCGGATTTTCGTCTCCAAAGAAGGCAATTTATGCGCATAGCCCAAGCGGGCTATGCATTACCCATCGCTGCTTAAGTGCAAGCTGATGTCACTTTCTTCTCATTTTTACTTGGCGTGGTCCACTTTGGTTTTTATTTGGTATTTAATGGTTCGTCCATTCTGTTATAGTGATTTTTATATTCTTCATCATTGGTCATCGATGGTATTTTATGGCGGTTCTCTACAATCGTGGTTAGACAGTTATCGTTGGGTCTTGTTTATGGACTTTGAAAAGTAATTTCTTAGGTTTCAAATGGGTTTATCATTAAATAGAGCCCGCTGCTAAGTTCTCTGCATTAAACCAGATATGTCCAGGCGTGGCCAAGGCTTGCGCCATGAGAGCAATCTGCTTTTCACAAGCCTTAAACGTGCCTACCTGTATACGATTCTTGCTGTGCACGGCTCTATTACAAATAATAACAACCACATACAACCCACATCTACTCACTATACGTAGCTTAATTTATCTTTATGCTAGATAACAGTATTCAGAAACCGTGAATATTTGCGAAAAAATGTTGAAACATGGAAGTTTATAAATATTTGCATTTTAAGTAATTAAAAATATTATTTGAATCTGGCACCAAATCAAAACTGAGTTTACTTTTAGGGGCAATTATGTGAAAGCAAACATAAATATGTTAGCACACTAAAAAAAAATACTAGATTGTCGATGTGTACTCAGAAAATCGCGCATAACTTCGTCAAACGGTATCCAAATTCATTGGGACAACAACCGTTCGACGGAGAATTAAATGGGCTTTTATTACAAACTCTAAGGAAAAATAGCTTAGAATAAAATAGTTAAACCAGTGATGGTCAAAAGTATTTCATTTCAAAAAAAGTTGAAAATGCCGATCTGTAAGCCGCATTTCTCAGCCATCGCGTTAAATTAGTCAAACCATTGATTATAATGTTTTAGATCCCTCTCGTGGTTATCGGAATTGATAAGGTTATGAGCAATCAGACGGTCCATTCGCGAGTTATATCTATTTAAGTGAGGTAAAAAAAAGCAAAAAGTGGTTTTTGGGCCATATCTTCAGATTTTGGGGGTGTTAGGAAAAAACCAAGTATGAGGAAATGCTATACTCGACCTGCCCAACAATATGTACTGGGTCTCGTGAAAAGTATGTGCAGATTTTTTTTTTTGTAACACTGTGTTATTTATGATTTTTTCTTTTTTTTCTCATAAGATATTAATTATTAAATATTTTTATTCATCGTCCATAATCATTTTAAATGATTTTTTAAATCTAAATCTGAAATACTTTTTATTAATTATAATTAATTGCGAACAATTTTTTTTAATAAAAACTAAAAATATAAATTCATGGTTCATGGTTAGCTGAACCGAAATTAATATTGTTCCACTTAGCAGAACAGCTTTTAAATGAATGGCCGTGTTCACCAGCACAAATCGATGACGAAAAAATCGATGGATCTAGTTCAATTGCTGAAGTGAACGAGTGTAAAGTGCAAGTATGATTGCTCATTTTTGTAATATTCATTAAAATTAATCTCGAGGAAAGGTTTCTGCCCTTTAGCACTGCCTCGACCAACAGACTCCAAATGGTCGAAGACGCACTGGACGTCCCTTTTCAAATGGCGCTGCCAGTCAAACCTATCCACAATTGAAGAGATGAAGAGTGAAATTGGCTCGCTTAAATGCAACAAGGCTCCTGGAGAAGACGAGGTTGACAACAGAACGATAAAGCTCCCCCCTCGCAAGGCGGTATTGTTTCTGTTGCTCATCTTCAACGCAGCTCTACGCCTCAGTTACTTTCCCAGTTCATGGAAAAGAGCCAATATAGTGATGCTTCACAAACCTGGGAAGCCCCCAGATGAGCTGGACTCCTACAGGCCTATAAGCCTGCTTCCAGCATTTGGCAAGCTGCTGGAAAGATGCTTATTGCGAAAGATTCTGGGACCCCAGCAGTCAAAAGGAGGATCCCTAAATTCCAGTTCGGCTTTCGTCTGGGACACGGAACCCCAGAACAGCTACACAGAGTGGTCAATTTCATCCTGGAAGGATTCCACGCCAAGGAGTACGTCGTGGCAGCGTACTTAGATATTCAACAGGCTTTTGACCGCGTCTGGCATGGTGGCTTACTAGCCAAGCTCAAGGGAACACTTAATCCACAGCTTTTTTTAATGGTCAAATCATTCCTTTCTGTCAGGACATTTAGAGTTGTTCAGGATGGCCTTTCATCCCAGAGGAAGAGGATTCGAGCTGGTGTACCTCATGGCAGCGTTCTGGGGCCAACCCTGTACAGCCTGTTCACACAGATATGCCTTCTGCTCTGGATATTCCCATTGAGGATCCGAGGACCTCCTCATAGCAACCTTTGCTGACGACACGGCAATCATGGCACGTGACAGATGCGTCTAATTAGCAACAGATGCTTTGCAGGAATATCTCAGGAGGTTTGAGAACTGGGCCTGTCGCTGGAATATATCCACCAACGCTGAGAAGTGGTTAGTGTCACGCACACTCTCAGAAGAGACAGTAGCCCTGGAGTCTTCTGCATGGTAAGGTGCTTCCTCTCAAAACGGCCCTAAGTATCTGAGTGACCCTTAGAGGCTTACCACGGTTGCCGAGTAGCGGCAAGCTACGCAACAAGGCGACGAGAAGGTGGCTACTCAACGCCAATAACAAGCTCTCGCTTAGGAATAAGGTCCTCATCTACAAGGTAATTCTGGCACCAGGTGTATGGCATCGCCGCGAAGACCCACCTGAACAAAATCAGGGTCTCTCAGGCCAAAATCCTTAGACGGATCACCGGAGCTGAGGAGTTCATTCGCACTCGAGACATTGAGAGAGAGTGTGGTGTTCCCCTGGTTGGCGATACAATCAATAATCAGGCAGCGAAATACTTGGACAAACAACCTCGCCAGGCACCTTCTCAGATCGCGAAGGATCAACGGGATCAGGGCAAAGAGAAGGCTTCGAAGGATCCACCCAGCTGACCTGGCTAATCGTAGGACTTAGCTCACCTACACAACAAGCTGCCATCACACAACCAGATCACAACTAATAGCAACTTACCGGCTAGACACATTAAAAACCACTTAACTGCTTAAGCCCAATACCCACCTGAATTGTCCATAAAAAAACTTATAATTTAGGATAACAGTTAACACGTAACACATATGGCACAATCAAATTTAACATCATATACTAGTAAACCTTAAATTAGTCTTAGAGTAAAAATCCCTATCTCCATACTCTCTTAACTATTTAAAAGCTCATGTATTAATACTCCCTACAGTATAAGTTAGTTTTAAGCAATAACAGTAAACTGTAAAAATTTTGTCATAGGGTAACTAAATTCAATAAACAAAAATGTTCTAACAAAAAAACAAAATTTCAATCAAAACGATAGCATTCACGCATACCGTTTTTACCTTAAAATTTCATCAAAGCGTTCAACAAAAGCCAATTAACTTTTTTTGATGGATGATTTTTGATGTTTGATGTATGCTGGTGAACAAGGCCAATGCTTCATATTAATTTATCTAATCAAAAATTTTCCAAATAACAGTTATTTTCGGTCCATGCTTTTAACATTTGCTGTGGATCAGAGAACGGCTTCATTCGATTGCAAATCGCTCACACATTAATCAACACCCGAATAAACTGGCGTTGCGATCAATGCTCCAAACTTGCATGCGCAACATGCTCGCCCTTGAGTTTCATTCAATTCAATTGTTGGCACTCTGATTAATAATCAGGTTCGCTTCATTAAATTCAGTTCGGGTGATTTGATCGCTTGCTCGACGACGATTATTCTGAGCGAACGAAAATCATCTCGTATGAATAAACTCATGCACATGCTGAAACACTGGCGCCCATGACCATTGCGCCAGCTGTGTTTTGTTGTTGTTGCGCTCTGACCTGCAACAACTACTTCATATGTGTCTCTCTTCTCTCTCTCTCCCTCTCTCTCCTATGTCTCTCGCAATGCGTTGGCCTGAGTTGGCTGGATTTGGTTCGATCGAACACACAAACAAGTGTCGCATCAAAAAGTTCTAGTTCAACCGTTTGATGCGATTGCGATATGAGTTGAGTCTGTTTGATTGAAAATATTTGTTGCGTGAATAAATGTGATCAAAAATGTTGCATCAAAAAACTCTGGCACAACCGTTCGATGCCATTGCGGTTTGAATTGAGTTGAGTTGAGTCTAGAGTTTCGTGACATGAATAAATGTGAGTAAGAATTTTTGTGCATGACGCAATCAAGAAAAAAGTGATTTTTGCAGTTCTCTGCTGTGGATCGACAAGTTTTTCAGAAGTGAAATTTATGAAGATTACTCAACCACTCGTCTGTGTCTCCCTTAGATGCGATTGCGTCCAATCTTGGAGTGCTCATTGCATCGTTAGCGTAAGCTGATTTTTAAAAAAGCCCAAGGCGCTATGAAATAATCTAATGGAAAAGAAAACTGTTAATACTTTAGGTATCTCAACTTCCGCCCCTATAATTTTCATATAGATAGATGGGTCGTACATTTTACTCATATTTAGTAATCACAGTAAATTATTGTCCAGTGTGACTGTTCAACCCAAAAAAAACCACCCTTCCAATCAGTGTAAAACGGTCACACTGCTCTGATTTGCTGGCATTAACTTCCCTGTAGTTCGGAAGGTCACCGGCCGGCCGGCTGTAGAATGTCAGCCGGATTCTGGCTCCGGCTGCCGGCCCCCATACCAGCTCTCATACCAGATTTTATATGGGATGTCATGAAATCCGGACACTGCCGCCAGCGGTCAGACAAAAGTTACCAACCGAGCGGCAGGCAGTTTGGGTAAGCCTTATGGCGGGCGGTATGGACTATACATTGACCAAAAGGTTTTCTCACCAAAGAGAGCGTGAAGCTAATCGCCCATATTTTAGAAAACTCCCTAAAAATATTAATAAGTTTTAATTGTGTGTCCTATGTAAGACATGTAAAATTTCACAATTTTGATTGCCATATAGATATTTATCTCTATAAATTTAAAAGAGAGTGTCCTGACTGATTCACTGACTGACTGACTGATTGGCAATCATCGCAGAGCCCAAACGGTAAGAGATAGAGGGCTGTAATTTTCACAGGAGTTTCTGTTGGTGGTGAAAGTGCGTACTAAGACGGGGTTTTGGAAAATTCCACCCGGAAAAGTCGGAAAAGTGTCGGAAAAGTTTGTATGGGAAAAATGTTATTTTTCATCCGATTGACTTGAAATTTGGTTTGTAAGCTTAGTACGCGAATTAATTTGACACGTGTTTTCCCGATTTTGGAAAATCCGCCCACGAGGAAAATGGTCGGAAAATTCTGCATGCAAAAAACTATTTTTCATCCGATTGGCTTGAAACTCGGTTAGAAAGGTCAAAATGAGAATTTATTTTGTTTTTAATTTTCCGATGTTGGAAATACCGCCGGGGTGCTCACTGTGTAGTGAATGGGATGTGGGTGGGATGTGGGTGTAAAGTTGTTTTGGAAGTGGGTGGAAAGTGGGTGGTAAGTGGATGTGAAGTGGGTGAAATGTGGCGGGAAGTGGGAGGAATGTGGGTGGGATGTTAATGGGAAGTGGACGGGAAGATGGCGGGAAGTGTGTGGTGTGTGGTATGTGGGTGGCAAGTGGGTGGAATGTGAGTGGAATGTAGGTGGGAAGTGGGCGGGAAGTGGAATGTGGCGGGAAGTTGGAGGGATGTGGGTGGGATGTGGGCGGAAAATTGCCGGGCAGTGGAAGGGAAGAGGGCGGGAAAGGGCTTGAAGTGGGTATGTGGGCTGGAAGTGGGTGGAAAGTGGGCGGGAATTGGGTGATAAGTGGGTGGGATGTAGGCTGGAAGTGGGTGGAAAGTAGGTGGGAAACGGGTGGAAGTTGTGTAAGAAGTAGACTGGGAGTGGGTGGGGTGTAGGTGGGATAGGGGTGGTAAGAACGCAGCAGCAAAGTCGTAACGGTGAAAAAGCAAAGTAGTAAAACGTTGATTTTAAGCCTATGTATGTTTGATTCGATTTCTGGGCTCTACAGAGGAAACAAATTTTAGAATGTTTTCAAATTTGATAAATATTTGACTCTCACGATTGACTTCAAACTGATTCTGATATGGGTTCTATACTGTTCAAGGCGCAGCGAAGCGCGACGGGCTTTTTGCTAGTATGAATATATAAATTGGTTATTTTATATTTTGGTTTCATTGCTATATGTTCAGATTGCCATGTCTGCTTGACAACAGTAAAATTCCGTGGTAGTTTTTGAAATTTAAAATATCTCCAGTTCTAGGCATGTATAATATGTGCCTTAGGGTGGACGCCGATAAAAAATATAACTGATACCATCTTAAACGATTACTTTTAGGGTGTACATAATAAATTAAAAAATCAAAAAATTTTATATCATGTTTTAACCTCTGCGAATAGCCTTCAAAGTTTCCACAAATATTACGTATACGACGCGTTCACCGAATCGAAATTCTGTCATTTTAAAAGTTGTCAAATTTGAATTTAATCGAACAACAAATAAAAATGGAGCAGGAATCGAATGTATTTTTGGTTGGTAGACTAGGACCAAATTTTGACGAAGCGAGCCCATTTCCAACGAGAGATGCGTTTTTCAACGCTTTTATATGGGACTAAATTCTTAAGACGGCCCATTTCAAAAAGTGCGACTAGTGTGGCTCGCAAGTTGAAGTCAGCATGGTCTACGAGCAGCATGGTCTACGAGCGGTAGTCAGATACTACAGACATAACAGTAAAAACCATTTTGGCTAAACTCAAGAGATCGCTCCGTGGACACCGATTTGAATCGATACAGAGACAGAGCCCCAAACGAAGAAGAAATTAAAGACTATACCAGAAGAAGACTTTGCAGCATGTTCTTAAAATTGTCCTACAAACACAAACAAAATTGTAAAACACGTTGGCACAAGTGTAGTGCAGTAGGGGGAGGTTACTTTCAAGGGAATGAAATGAATTGACAATATTTAATAAAGAGTTTTTGATTTATGAATAATTTCCCTGTATTTTTTGCCCACAGTAGTATAGTAATCCGCATTATTTTTCGATTCTGAAGAAGCTTATTTATAAGCAGCCCAGTAAAAGTAGACTATTTGCAGGAACGGCTGCAACCGTGATGCGCAGCACTTCAGTTCAGTGTGGGACCTGACTTCAAATATATCTTGATAGCCTCTTAATGAACGGCTAAAACTTGCTTTCATCTAGAAGTAAACAGCGCAAAATAGTAGAAATTTTGCCGTAATATAAAATTTTTACCAAATATATTTACCTACATATTTTGTCTGTTATATAAAAAACATTTTTTATTGGTCATGGTACTTTTTTGTCAAATGTTATGACTTCAAATCAAGTCTACGCCAACTACTAAAAAATTAAAAATGTAGGCATGGGCAACAGTACGTATGAGTGATAAACTTTAAGTCCAAGTCGCAGACCCTAAAATTTTTTTGCTATGCGTTTTATACACAAATATGCATCGTTTAATCGGGTATCAGTATAACGTTACATTTTTCCATATATAAAATGTCCGACCTAATGTGCCTGCTTGCCCAAGAAAGCAGCAAGGGTCTGAAGATTGAAGTTCATCAACAGAACTTAATAATACTCCAATCCTCTTTAAGCAGTTAATTAAGGGAACTAGATCTATCCAAGGAAAAGTCTAAAATGTTGGCATCACGTTTGAGGGATAGAAATCAACACCAGAAAATTTTCAAGGTATTAACCAAAAGAATCAAGGTGTTTGCTACATGTTACCATAATATCCATGCGCTATTCGAAAAATTTGAATGGTGGCTGTTTATTTAAATTAATTTGAGACTCAATTTTCAGATCGACTATTTTGTATTGTAGTTCTTTCTTATTTTAATATTTTTGCTAACTGGTTCTGGGTGGGTTCAGGAAGTGATCTGGGTTGTGTTTGAGTGGCACTGGGTAGAATCTGGGGGAGGGATCTGGTTGAGATCTAGATTGGTTCTGGGATGGATCTGGGCATTATTCGTGAGGGATCTAAGTGAGATCTGGTTGTGATTTTGATATTAACTTAAGCTTAACATCATGTTTTACCTCAAAGTCGTATATTTTGTTCTTCGATATTTTCAAATTAAGTACGATACATTCTTAAATCTAACGACTTTATTTGATTAAAATTAGATGTAAAGTGCTTAAGTCAAAAACTTTACGTACCTATAGTAAGCCGGATTGGGTAATAAATAGACTAATAATGCTTACTCCAAACATTAAACCAGTTATATCAAAGACACAGACCGTTTTGTACTTTAGATTTAAGACACATTTATGAAAGTTTAAGTATATAAATTACCTGCGTTGGTCACAAGGGCAGTTTTACACACAATGCATGTCAAGTGGTTCAGATCGGATGCCCTCTTCAAGTGGTATCTCCGCATCCTTGTCAATGTTGCTATTAATATTTAATGCTATTACAAAAGGTTCAACTGGATGAGTAAAGTTCATGTCCTGATTTACAGTAAGGACATGCTAGATTCGTTGTGACGCCTGTTTAAACTTTTACCCCCTTTTCATTTGCTGCGGCTTGGAGGGGGGAAGGGGGTGTGTGAACAAAAGCAAATTGTTGACTAATTAAAAAAATTGTAGCTGGCAGCAGAAATTAAACAATTTCGCTTGAAAATTAATACATTTATTTTTATACAAAAAAAAAAAAACAAAAACAAATATCAATTACAGCCCAGACTGAGCAGAGCTTCGCCGGCAGCCAAACCCATGGCATGCTCATTGGATCCGGGTGGCTCCATTTTTAAAATATCACGACTTTGCTGCAGCAAACGGATGACTTCCTTAATTTTGCGCTGAAACTCGGGCTTAGACATGACTCCATTACGCATGGCCAGCTGGGCCAAGACCATGATGGGGGCATGCAGCTCGTACATGATTAGTCCTTAAAGCAGAATCGGAACTTGAATTAAACTCAAAAGGAATCACTCGCTAAGCTACCTCTTAGACGGGTAAGACCCGGTTCCAGCAGATCAACCATGGCTAGAAATTCACGACAATAAAGCTCCTTGCGGGCTATATCCTGTGCGGACATTTGGGGTAAAAGATAACCCTCAGTTCGTCCATAGATTTGACACAAAGAGTACTTGGCCGACAGCAGCAGATAATGATTGGGTCTCAGCATGTCTCCATAGCTAAAAGGAAAAACTAAAGTCTTCAACCCAGCCCACCCCAGCAAGGGTGGAACTTACCGTGTGAGAAAACTCTCTAGACCGGGTATATCGTGCGCATCGATACTCTCCAGATCATTGTTGATCTCATCCAATTGGCCTTCCACCTCCTTCGCCTTCAGCCGTTGCTCACACCGATCGCAACTGACCAAAGAGTTTGTTTAATTAATTCTCAGCTCCCAGGTGAACTACTCACGCCCAGTCTCCGCCTTGCTCCAGCGGTGTCACCGCCCGTATGCTACCCTGCCGGCACTTCCGGCACACGAAGGCACTACAGTCACTGCCCAGCTCACGGGGATCGGCACAGCGGGCACACTGACACCAGAACAGCTTCCCCTCGTACATGAAGGAGCGCCGCTTGAGGGTTCCCTGCAGCGTGTACGCATAGCTGAGCGTCAGGGCCTCCTGCTCGGGCACGCGCCGCGAGGTGCGCAACAAAATGGCAAAGGAACGCGGATCATCCGTGTGCGCCGTGTTCGGACTGCAGTCGTGCGCGAGCAGGAAGGCGCTCGGATATAACGTGCGCGCTTTGGCCCCATTCTGTCCAATCTCGAAGCAGTTGACATCGAGTATGCCGCAAATCTCATGCAGCTGCTCGGGCTCCACCCGTTCCTTTAACTGCCAGGACTCTCGCAGACGCTTCACCACCTTCTCCTCGTAGTGGGACCAAAGGGTGGGATTAAGACGTCGCTCCTCCGTGTGGGATTCCATTTGCATAATCAAGTCATACTGTTCCCTGGAGTGTTGCTGCAGCAGCCAAATGCGTACAATCAGGACCAGCTCGTACAGATCTCTCACCTGATTGGGAGTGGCGCGATTTGTCAAAAGATCAGCTGCTTGGCTGTGGCATTGATTATACAGTTGACACTCCTCCTGGGTATGACCCGTTCTCTGACCCAATCCGGGGCAAGCTGCTTTGCATAAAGGCCAACGGCAGGCAGGACAACGATATTGCTTTGAATCCAACTTCACTGGATGATAGCAGCCCAAACATACCGGCTCGCCACTCACACAGGGTCCTATGGCCAAGGGCTCCTCGGTGAGGAGCAGTTCGCCCGCCTCCAAATCACGATTGGCCACCAAATAGCGTCCATATATATCCGAATGGGCAGTGCGATAGGCAGCCACCGGCTGTTGGGCCTGTCCACGCGGCGGATGCCGCTGCTGATGCTGATGCTTGCCCCTGTGCTGGGGGAACAAAAGTGCTCATTAGTGGCCATGACAATGGGGCATCTTCCCTGCTAATTGTATTCTAATTGCTTTCACCCTCCCCCTCCCACCGCCCCCCGCCCACCGTTCATTAATCACATGTCAACCCACACCAACCCACCTCACGCATCTCTCATTTAGTGAACCGAGGGCATTCACTGTCAACAGTTGGCAATTAAAAGACACTCAGACAGACAGACAGACAGACAGTCCAACAGGTGGTTGGCTCTAGCCGTGTGGCCAATTTTCAATTGTCCCATTCTCATTCGTTTCACCGGAAATAGAGAATGCCAACAACCTTTTGAAAGAAAGGGGCAGACGATCCAACTTTATTTTGAAGCCTCATCCTTAGACTTTCTTATTTAGTAGTTGCCGTTTTGCTAAAGTGTAAACAACATAGTTTTTGCCCACAAATTACAATTTGCGGGAAAGTTTACTTTTTGGCATATTTAGAAAACAGGGATTTTTACATAAGGTCAAAGCCAAAGTCGAATGTTTATAGTTTCTATGTACTGAGACCAATTGGGCGTGGTGTACTATGAGCTACTACAGGGTGGTCCATTTCAAAATTTGAATTAAATTTTGCCATGACAAAAAAAGAACGGCTTCATATATTTCAAAGGTTAAACATTTATTGGAAAGATTGGTTCATGTCATATATTTATGAAAAACAATATCGGTCAAATGACCACCAAGGCTGACTTCACAGGAGCCCATTCGATCTACCCAATTTTTGAGAACTTTATCAATTTTAAATGGACCACCCTGTAGTATTCATCACAGGATAATTCTACCAAACTCAATTGCTGCATTTCAACCGAGCATTGAAGCAAAAACGGCCACAGTACGAGCAAAGGCACAACAACCTCCTTTTTGCAACATGACAAAGCTCGGCCATATAATGCGCAGCCGGTCAAACACTGAGTTGGAAAATCCTTTCCCACCCGCCGTATAGCCCACACATTGTTTTCGTCGATAACGCATAACCTTCAGGATCAGCATTTCTTCGACTTCGAAAACTGGTTTCTTATGCATTCATGTGTAACCCTTGGTACCATCAGAAAGTTTTTAAATAGCGAAAGTACATGTAACTTGTTTCCAAAAAATTAAGCAAATTTAATGTCAAAATGAGAAAAATTGTTTTAGCACGACCGTGAATCCAATTGGGTTATAAGTAAATGAAAGATAAGCTTACATAAGTTTAATTTGATTCTTTCCCTATAAAAATGCAATAAAATAAAGTGTTTTTTTGCCCAGGTTGACCTTTGGGTGGAAAATGCCCATATGCGAGCTTTCCTTAAGTTAATAATGGATGAAACAAATTTAATATAAGTTAATAGCGCCCGACCCACACTAGTGTTGCAGGAAGAGCTAAGCTTGTATTAGCTGCGACTTTTCTTAGTTCTTTGCAATGATAGTTTACCCAAAACTTTCAAACATTAGAATGTTAAGCTAATTTTCTGAATTCCACAAAATGAAGCAAAGAAGTTGTTCATTATGTATTTGTCTCTATTTATATTATTCTAGCTTTTAAAGCTGAATTTAAACTTGTCTAATATCTCATATGAGAAACTCCGATTGGCTACACAATACAATAACTACAAGGTAGCGCAACGGAAAGTGCCTTTCCAGGGCCACTCAGTCGTTACTTAAATTTATTGGACAGCTTTCAATAGAGATTGGCCATATAACAGGAAATCGAAAGCGACTTTGTCAGTTCGATACACCAGATTAAAACTTTTGGGGTATTCACTTTGTTGAGCACTTGATCAGTTTTGCCTAACTAGTATTGTGAGCAGCCCTCTGTGCACGAAATTTGTGCACAACTACGTTTGAGATATGATTCGGCAGTAATCCATGGTTCATTCAAAGTTGGCGCTTTTTCCATACAATTTATATGAATGTTTGATCACACATTTGATTTTAGCTTGTACATATAACGCTTATAGCACTAAGGTACAAGTGCCCGACTTTTCGTAGTCAGGGTCTGGGTCGAGCAAGCTGTGCACAATTTGTTCAGAGTAAATTGTTGTAGGAAATGTTTACACTTTTCCCCAAGTGCTCAAGTGCTCAACAAAGTGAACACCCTATTTGTATTATCGATTAGCTACTTGTCATATATTCAGAGCATTTTATGATCTTCTCATATGAGGTATCAGACATACAGCTTTAGATAAAGATTTCATTTTATCTTCAAAAGAATATGAACTTGGTGAAGAATCATCGATGCTTTTATTAATAAGTTCGTTGTGATTATAATACAATTCTGCAATATGTCTCTTTGCAAGCTGTATATGTTCTAAAGTCAAAAAGCTAAGTTTCTTGGATCGAGCACGTTCTTCCCTTAGTCTTCCTATTAACCTTACGCGGGTATTACCACGTTCTTCATTATTGTTCTCTTTTACCCCTTACAATTAACCATGTTCGTCCTTCCTCTGTTGACAGCCTTTTGATGTCAACTATTAATTAACAATAAAAACAATAATAATAACAAATAAAACTGAATTTGTTACACTTTTTATACTCTGTACCGAAGGTACATAGAGTATATTAAGTTTGTGCAAAAGTATGTAACAGGGAGAAGGAATCATTGCCGACTATATAAAGTATATATATTCTTGATCAGCATCAACAGCCGAGTCGATATAGCCATGTCCGTCTGTCCGTATGAACAAACAGATCTCAGAGATGGTAAGAGATTGAGGTTTGACATGTATGGGACAAATGCTTCTTATACTTGCAGGCAGATCAAATTCATTTTCAATTTTTGCCACGCCCCTTCCCGCCCCGCAATTTGGAAAAAACATCATATCTTCTACAGTTTTGTAGATAGATGGCTTGTACCTTCTAGAGATAGTTAGAAATTGTCGAAATGTATCGTTTTGATGAAGAACTGATAAAGATCAGATGAGCAGTGCTCAAGTTATGAGCAAAAAAGTGAACCAAGCTCCTCCCGCCACCCCCCGTCCCACCCATTCACAACCGCACAATCTTAGAGAGAGAGAGAAAGAGAGAGAGACAGAGATAAAGATAGATAGAGACACAGCAGGAGCACTATATTCAGCTCATACTCCAGGTACAGAGTATGTTATAGTCGGGCTTGACCGACTTTCTCACTTGTTCACAATGTCTTACTGCAAATAATATCTGAAAAAGGCCGTTGTACTCTCGCATGAAAATCAATCGTCTAGATTCACTAGTATATCGAACTGTTGAGCAGTTTTCAAAAAATATTTGGCGCAAAACATTTTTTGACCTTCTTGGCATTTTTTGCCTCCTAGTTATGGAGTGAAATCTTACCATCTATGAGATCTAATTGTACCCACTCAGAAACAAATATATAGGTTAATTTCGGTTTTTCCTCAATTAGTTCAAATTTCAATTAGATGTATGTACAATGAAAATTTTACATACATGTCGCAGCTAACTAAAATCTTTACCTTCCTCATATTTTCTCATATTTGTTGTTACACAGTATGATACTAGTTTGCGAGATCGCCTTTTTACTCTCTTTCCCTCAATGAGAACAGAAATGAAATTCTTAAAAATGGTGATGTATGTAAATATATGTGTAATATGAAAATAAATATTTTTTTCTGGCCCTCCGTCATCTTGGCAGTTTGGAATGAAAGTGAGGAATAAACAATTTTTATTCGGGTTTTGACTCTTGAGAAGTTTGCTTATGGACACTACAGTTATCCAAGCATTTTTTAAGTGTTTTCTTTCACCCGTTACTTTCACGTTTTAAATGTGCACACTGGAAGGCAAACCATTTTTCGTTTCAAATGACGTTGGCTTTCGGAAAATCTTAAGCACAACCCGCAAAATGAAAGAGTTGATATCATTCGGACATTCAAAATTAGGTGGAAGTAAATATGATTTTCCTTAAAATTGTATATCAATATGAGTTTCTGAATTGACATTTTTAAGTTTTCAATGATTACGTAAAAGGCTACATATAAAAGTTTATGAAAAGCAACAGAAGTATGATCTTAGAGAAGGACTTGTTACGTAATGTAAGTCAATAAATATAAAAAGCAACATTTAATTTTTAGTGAATTAGCTCCAATATATAGTTCCATTATTTTAGATCATGAAAATATTAGTTACACTCAAAATCTGGAACTCATTCTTTTTTGTCTACCTGTATCTAGGGACCTTACTGTTGTGGACACTTTTATTATAATATTTCTAAGTTTTTTGTTTCTTCATAGTAAAGGCTGAACAATAGTATGATTGTCACGTTCGTAGCATATGTTGTGAAGAGATGTTTTCGCATCACACGTTATCATACAAGTTCTGAATCGTTTTGAGACTGGGACTAAACAGGTATGCTACTGAACCATTAATAAAAGACGGTATATTGTTCAAATGGTGGAAAGAGAAAGTGTCACGGAAAAAAACGCGTTTTAATCTCTGCTTTATAGGGTCGGAGATGATGTCTTCTGGCTGTTACATACTATCGCACAAACGAAAGATCTTACAAAAGCATCGAAGTATCAATACAACAATCGTTCTTTTTACTCAATGGAGCACGCGCTTTGGAATTTACTGGAGTGGATGGGTTGAGTCATGCTCAGGACTAATGCGACCTACTATTCAGTAGGTTACACTCCCCAAAAGTATGTAACAGAAAGAAAAAATCATTTCCGTATCGAGAAACATTATGGGGGAAAAACTTTTCCCAAATTCCTGCCCACTTTGTCAGAATAAATCGTATTAAGACCAAAATAAAACTCTACCCTTTGCCAAGGAAACTTGAGATCTATGTAAACCAAATGAACAAAGAAATACATTGTAACAGTTTGATATAAAAAATGAGTTATACATCCCAAACATCTCTTTCTCCCTCTTGTTGCGCTTCTCTTATATTGTATTTAATTATATGGAATTTATTTATAGGCCGCGTTTTGTTTCGTCTATTTTGTTTGCCTCACACAGATTGCGCTATTTTATAAATAAAACCAAATGTGAAACAATGCGCGCCCCACATGGCACAGTGGTGCACCGTTTCAATGGGTTTTGTGCCACGGTACTTCACATAATGGAATTTTCTCAATGAGGCGTACGCGTACACATTTTTCTTGAATATTTTTCTATCAATTTTTGTTTGCCATTAAGCTGTCTGTATCTGGTGGCTCTTGTTGTATATGTACAAGTATTTGTTGTTGTCTGTGCGGTAAATTAAAATTTAATTATGCTACCTGTGGTGTTTACATTTTTTCTTGCGGGCATTTTTCAGTTTTTGTTGTTAATTGATTTTAATTGATAATTTTTACAAGGGAAAATCCGGGCGCATTTAATTGAGGTGTTTAACAACTTGTCAATTAATTATGCTTGTAAAATGTGATGTACTATATAGATGGATGCGGATTAAGTAAGAGCGCTGTTCGAACCGCGCGACGCACCAATTGCAACTGTCGAGTTGTCGTACGAGGAGAACATTGCCAGCGTTTCAGTTGGTTGGCACACACTCAACAGGCACACACACACACACACGTAAAAAGATGATGTATTTATAAAAATTTATGATATTGAAAAAAACACTTTTCCCATTTCTATGTATCTACCAAAGAGATCTGAACAATCAATGCCAGTGTCAAGCTGATTTTTTACCTCATTTTGTGGCACGAATGATCGCTTGGTTGAACGAGAGGCAGACACCATGAAATGGAATGAAAAATTGGCCATATTTCGATAATTTAATTGCGGTATTTTATATGAAAAACAGGATCTCTATTCAAATTTGTTTACAATTTTTTTTAGAAAAAATCGAGACGGCCAAGAGGTCCCAGCTTAAGAAGAGTAAATTTTAAGAAATAAAGGTTTCAAATGATTTTCATTTAAAAATTCAAATTTCGCTGAGTGGTTTCCATACTCGGCCATAGATGGCGCCACTTACATGTATGGTCAGTAGGTAGATAAATAGATAGATTATTCTTTCATTCATTATAATATTTGTTAGCTCTAACAATTACAATAAATTATAAAAAACACTGAAAAATAGTTTACGACATGGTTCTCATGGCCGTGTGTTGGGATATGAGTTGAGTTTTCATCATCTTCTTCATTTAATACTACCATTATTTCGTCATGGCCTCGGAAACATCTATGGCGCACTAGTTTTAAAAACTAAACATATTCCTATGAAATGTGAAATGCTTTCAACTTTATTCTTGTTACATATGGAGCCGCCTAACTAGAGCGCGACGTCGAGGAGACTTCGAAGAAGAGGAGGCAAGAATAGAAAGGCTAAGAAGGACCTGAATATTGCTATTCGCAGGAGTAAGATAGTGAAATGGAAAACCCTATGCAGATGTCAACTCCAACCCCTGGGGTCTAGGGTACAAAATCGTCATGAAAAAGCTTAAGTCCAACAGCGGACTACCCCATTTAGAAGCTGAGAAAATGGACAACATCGGTCAGACCAGCCGAGCCAAGGGCCTCATTAGACCATGTGGAACTCTTTACTGAGAGCGAGCTAACCAAGGCGGCAAAAAGCCTTAAAAACGGGAAAGCACCAGGCCCAGATAATATTCCGGCAGAGGTACTTAAAACAACGACCACAAAGGCTGCTGGATATGTATAATGAGTGCATTCTTACGGGAACATTCCCCGAGCCTTGGAAGGTTTAGCGATTAGTCTTGATAAGCAAGGGGAACGGGGACCCTGTAACCCCATCAGCCTATCGACCACTCTGTATGTTAAACACAGCAGGAAGCTCCTAGAAAAGCTTATTAAGCCGCGGTTGAAAAGTGCAGGAGGACTTTCGCCTAGGCAGTACGGGTTCAGGCCAGGCAGGTCCACAATTGGAGCAATTTACGAGGTCACTCAAGTGGCGATTGCGAGCCACCAAGGCAATCACTACTCACGACCAATAGTCCAGCTGGCAACGCTTTTAATAGCGCAAAATGGACGGATATGATCGAGGCTCTACAAAAGCGCTTCCAAATACCGGAGTATGTACCAGACCATATCAGTAACTGCAGGAGCTGCGCAGGGATCCATACTTGGGCCAGACCTCTGGAATATCAGCTTTGACGACGCATTTCTGGTAGGATACGCAGACGACATTGTGGCGATCATCACGGCGCGTAATACAGATGATGATCCACACGGACTGCAGCTAGCAGCAGAAAATACAGAGCTACTGCTCGTCACGAGAAGGCAAATCCCATTAGAGTTAAACATGACTCGAAGCTATCGTTCCAAGCTCATAAACGAAGTCTACCACTGCGACTCGCTCGCTAAGCAGACTAATGGCGAATGTGGTCGGACCGGTGCAATGTAGGCGGAAGTTACTAATGGAGGTGAACAACGCCATTCTTCTATATAGATGCGAGATCTGGGCAGACGCTCTAAACGCAAAATGCCGAGCAAATCATCAGGTTTATTTTTCGAAACCAAAAACACAAAACGTATCTAACAAAGTGCGCCTTGAGGAATCTAATAAGGTGACCATGATCGGACAGTGTCAGGAGCAGCAGCATCGATTAAAGAAGAAACCCTCACCGTGTGGCTTGAAATATGGCCAAACGAAACAAAGGGCAGATGGACAAAATGGCTATCTATATAACCGTGGCTGTAACTGTAACCGTCTGGGCGATTTTGGGCAGGATTCAACAGACGATCGTTTTTCGAAAACTTGCTAAACTCAGAAAACGAAAGTTTAAACTTACTTGTAATATTTTGTACATACCCCTTCCAACTGTTCCAGTCTATATAATTCCAAAATTAATACTTACTATAAGAGCAGAATTATCTTGAAAACCTCACCAAATTATTTTCTCGTTATATGAACTATGCCTAGTCTATTATGTTCATCATTAATAGTTTTCATAAGAATTAAGTCCATCCCACTTTCTTTATTTGAACTATGTCCATCCTACTTTCTTCATATAAACCATGTCCACCCTACTTTCTTTATTTGAACTCCACCCTATTTTCATATAATTCGTTAAATGGTGGGATTTGAGATTACCGACTGGGTTCCTGCTCGGGCGCCACTTGTAAAGAAGCTCTCAGTTTGACTAAGGTTCGCAGGACAACATCGTATCGAAGATGACCTCGAACGAAGAGCACTGGAGATTGATCGCAAGTTTTGTTGGCGAAATTCTGCGAATCAAGAAAAAAGACCAGGACGAGAGGACGCAGATAATAGATGAGAGCGCGTAGCGCGTAAAGGGCCCCACTTCGAAGTAATGCGAAAGCTTTTCCGAAGTGGATACTGGCCTGAGAGAGAGGGGGGGTTTTTAGTAGGTGCGAGTCCTACATAACCTTCTCCTCGAGCAGTTTCGATTGTGTAGCCCATTTGGGTATCTAAGACTCCATCTTGACTTGCAAGTCCTCATTATCTTGATACTATTATTATTATTTATAAACTCTGAACGAGTTTATACATCTTCTGTTCAATCTTCTGGTCGGCGATATAAGTTCTCAGTCTTTATACCCCAGATTTCCTTGTTGCTATCATCGTTGAAAGACATGTTATATGTTTCTGTTAATTTGTTTATGGTAGTACATATACGGACTAATTATCTACAATTTTGTTGGTATTGTAGATTGGGGCGGTTTTAAAAAGTGTCTCTTACTGCGCCAATTAATGTATTAGCCTTCAAGCTCTAGAATATAAACTTATGAACCCTCAGATTAAAGACACATTCAAACTTTTAGGAAAAAAGTCTGTACCATACACCTACCTCATCAAAGCGTAGCTCCAGATCGATCTACATACAGCCAAAGACTTTGACCGCAAAGACTGCACCTCTCCTAAAGACTTTATTTTAGAGCTTTCTAAGTTGACCTCCATATTCCTACTATCACAGTATTGCTCTAGTTTATTAATCATAAGCTGCAACTTTTTATCCAGGCCGAATTCTTTGGCGTATGTCTCTACCCAGCCGAGTGGAACTTTTCCTAGTTCCGACATGTCTTAGCTGGTGGTAACGATTTACTGGTGTATCAAACAACTGAATCAAGGTGCCTGCTCGGGCGCCACTGTAATGACCACTTTTCGTCGCTGCCAAATATTATTTGTGTTTGGAAATTTGGGTTCCTGTATGTAAATCGTTATTGTTATTCCTCTCGGAAAAGTTTCTAAAGTAGGAGTTTTATATTAATGCCGTAATTGTAAGGTCCATTTTCTAAATGGTCCTGTTAATCGTTTAGGTAAAGCGTGAATTGCAATGACGACAACCTTGCTTCACCTCTGAATTGATTTTGAATGGCTCATATGTTGTTGCTCCTTTCCAGAGTTTGTTTGCCGATATGTCTCTTCTGGAGATATGACTAGATTTCACGGTAGAAGCTGTTTAAACACTTTTTTTAATGCTGCTTTGAAATCTACAAAAAATTTTGAATATTTTTGTCTAAAACCAGCTTGATATTCGTATAAAACCTCATGTTCATCTGTCCAAGTTGTTAGTCTGTCAGCGCTCCCATCATAATTTAAGCTAAAGAGAGATCATGAGCGATATCCCTCTATAATTCGAAGCTTGCATTTTGTCTTCTTTTTTAAAGATAGGAAGGAAAACGCTAGTTCTCCAGGCATTTCCTTTAGAAGCGTTTACCAGTCCTTACTGTCTGGCATAGAGTTTTCTATATTCCTAAAGTAATCCTTCTTGACTCTAACATTGACAACAAAAAAGTTTTTCTCACTATAACACCTTTTTCTACCGATGATTCCTCTGGCAGCTATTAGATATAGTCATCTGATTCGGGCAGTTCTGCAATTTCAGCAGCGCGCTGTATATAGAACGCTTTGTTCAAAATATCAGCTCGATAGCTTTATAACTGAGATACTAACGTCCACTTCACCGAAAGCCTAGTTATAAGCAATATAAAACTTGATGCCTTAACGCTAAGGCCCATTTCCACATAAAAAACGTAAAAAAAGTAAAAATTTATCTATAGTTCAATTACAATTAATAATTTAAATTTGTAAGCATAAATTTGTCATCAAACATTCTTGCCCTGTCAAGAAATTTGTAAGCTAAGCTGCGATTCGTTTCAGTTTTTCCACTTGGATGGGCAAATAATGATTTTTAGCTTGGAAATTTGTTTTTCATTTGGAATGTTTAACATTTGTATACATTTTATTTAAGCTGGCTCAGCAGGGTGAGTGGTCAGGTGGTCCTGATTCTATTTATTTTTGTGGTGCAACACTTTAAGTGATTTAATTTTTAGGCCTGTCCGAAAATACTCTTCCTTCCTTTTGTAGTCTCTTTTCATATACATGATGTTAGGCCCAGGGCAATTCAATTAATTTGGAAATTTAGCCTTTGGCTGAAATTTTTAGTTGCACTTGATTGTTGATTTCGATGTGGATGAATTTAATTGTGTTTGCTTGTAGGTTATGAAATCTCGACTAGTGGAATACCCTGGGTTAGATTTTACAGAAAACATGAGACATATTCCTTTAACTTATAAGTTAGAACACAGAGACTACACAAATCCAAAAAGTTTGGTACAGTGTAGAGTAGTCGCCTTTTTAACAGTCTTACTGTCTGCACCAATGGGTTTCTTGCTTGCTGAGAGCTTAATATATGACTGGGTTCTTCACTGTCACGAGGATGATTCGTATTGTAGTTGTATGCACTAAGATCTAGCAGGTATAGTTAAAAATGATGTCAAAGATGTAATCACAGCTTCCGCCTTACCTTAAAGCACACCCTGCACTTGTTGCGCCGTCTGCTTGCTGAATCTAGTGAAATTTGTTGTTGTAAGATCCAAACTTGAATTCATCTTGAAGGTGTTGTACGATCTCCGAGCACATCGTTCCTCTTGAGCCCGTTTATAACACATTTTGGATTTTGTCCCTCACTCTAAGCTCATAGTGGCATTTGGTGACCATCTTAGACCTGCGGTCTGCACTCGGGGACTAGGCTGGAGCAGCGTAGTCAGTTTTCGCTCTCTTTCTCTCTCAACTGCACTTGTTGCGCAGTCTGCCTTGCTTTTTAAGCAAAATAATGAACCAGGCGTTGGGGACCACGATGAAACCCTGACAGTCTGCAAAACATGTAGCAAGGAATGGCGGCATGAAGAAACCCGAGAGACTGAAGAGACGCTGCTTCTCTTTGCACATTGCTACGTGAATATAGAAGATCCGCTTACTATACAACTCCACGATTAAGTTTATGGTTTTCGAACGGGAACGAGAGGCTTTCCCCTAAGGGCACCACTTAAGGCTAGAGTATTGAGACCGTCTCCAAAATCTCAAGCGTCCCTTAGGGTGGAAAACTACTCTGGTCAGATGCCTAGACATCTGTTTTAGCTACATGTTGCTTGGGAACTGGTGGGCCCAGAGCTTTAAAGCTAAATTGTAGCCAAATTCAAATCAATCCAGAATACAAGAAAAAACAAGTAGATCTATTCAATTAGCTAGTCTGCTTTAGAGAGCCTCGGTTGACGGCTTGATAGTGGCTTAAAAACTTTGCTTGCCTCAGTTAAGGACATTGTACTGCCTCGGCTGAGGGCTTTGGGGTGCTTTGGCTAAGGGCTTGATGGTACCTTGAAGAATTTGGGGTGCCTCGGCTGAGGGCTTGATGATGCCTTGAAGACTTTGCTTGCCTCAGTCGAGGACTTTGTAGTGCCTCGACTGAGGGCTTTGGGGTGCCTCGGCTGAGGGCTTTAGAGAGCCTCGGCTGACGGCTTAATTTTACCTTGAAGAAGTTTGCGTGCGTCGGCTGAGGGCTTGATGATACCTTGAAGACTTTGCTTGCCTCAGTTGAGGACTTTGAATTGCCTCGGCTGAGGGCTTTGGGGTGCCTCGGCTGACGGCTTAATGGTACCTTGAAGAATTTGGGGTGCCTCGGCTGAGGGCTTGATGATACCTTGAAGACTTTGCTTGCCTCAGTTGAGGACTTTGTATTGCCTCGGCTGAGGGCTTTGGGGTGCCTCGGCTGACGGCTTAATGGTACCTTGAAGAATTTGGGGTGCCTCGGCTGAGGGCTTGATGGTGCCATGAAGACTTTGTTTGTCTCAGTTGAGGTCTTTGTAGTGCCTCGACTGAGGGCTTTGGGGTACCTCGGCTGAGGGTTTTAGAGAGCCTCGGCTGACGGCTTAATGGTACCTTGAAGAATTTTAGGTGCCTCTGCTGAGGGCTTGATGGTGCCTTGAAGAGTTCGCTTGCCTCAGTTGTGGACTTTGTAGTGCCTCGGATGAAGGCTTTGTGCCTTGGTTGAATCTTTGCTTGCCTAAGTTGACTTTGTAGAGCCTCGGTTATGGGCTATATGGTGCCTTGAAGAATTTGCTTGCCTCAGTTGAGGACTTTGTGGTGCCTCGGCTGAGGGCAGTGTGGTGCTTCGATTTAAGGCCTTTTGGTGCCTTGTTTGAGGCCTTGGTGGGGTCTTTAAAGATTTGCTTGACATGGTTGAAGACTTTGTAGTGCCTCGGTTGAGGACCTGGTGCTGCCTTGAAGGCTTTTGCTTGCCTCAGTTGAGGACTTCGTGGTGCCTCCATTGTTTCCATTTGTTTCATAGCCAAAAGCTGAAATAAATCAAAAGCCTAAAATAGAAGCTCTAGTCTCTGTATACTTGGGAACTCACATTCACCACGTCCGCAAGGCATTTCATTGGAATTTCCCCCTAAAAAATGTGTTTCCGAGTTATTTCTAGTCACACTTCTTTCTCTGGTCTACCAAGTATACTAATTCTTCACAATTCACAACTGGCTCCTCCGTTCAGGTGCGTTAGCCAAATGATTTTGCAGGGGCCAGCCGAAAAGTAGGCAATGCAGCCCCAAAATGGCCGCGGGTGCAGTGGAAGTGGCATATAACAAACAAACATAACCTGGCACACGCTTACACTTTGTTTATGATCTGGAGCGGAAACTAGATGACGCATGAGGCAGCAGCCAACACGTTGCAACAATTTCAACACCCGCACCCGGGGGCAATGGCACAAGTTTGCCTATGCGGCAAATATTTGCCACTGAAGCAGTTGGGAGGTGCAGCAGGCAACATTGTTGTTGTGGATGATGATGACTTTCGGTGTCAGCATAAACTGCCTCCCTGCTGCAAGTATGTCAACTTGCCCAACCATTGTCTGAGGACCCAAGTTTAAGTTGAAGTTTTGATTTTTTGTTTATTGATAACATTACAAGAAACAACAATTAGAAGGTGGGAGTGGGAGTGGGTGGTGGTGAGGGGGTGTGTTGCCGTTGCCGTTGCCTTATTACGCCAAGCCAGCACTTGAGCAGCTCCAAAGCGGCTGCCCTAAGCGGTACCGTGAACAAATTGCCTAAAAGGGGGGGGGGGGGGGCGGGTGAGCAGCTGCAGCAGCAGGTTGTTTAACTTCGACTTACCGTACGCCGGAGAATGGTTGGATCATCGCCATCGATTTAGAAATTTGTTTGTCAATTATAAGACGGGGGGAAGAGGGGAGGAATTACAAGTGCCACAATTGTATATAAATCATCGCTGGGTGGGGGGGTGGAGATTGTTTGGAGTTTGAATTTTGTGTTCAACTGTAAAGACAAGATTATTATTATTATAAGTTAAACAATTATTTAAACAAAACTCACCATTTAAACATTTCAACATGTAAACTTAGCAATTATATTAAACTATAAACTAGAAAGACGGCAATTTGCATAAGGCGGCAGACACCAAGGGAGTACTTCAAATGCTCGAGTTAATCTTCATCTCTGGAAAAGCCTGTAAAAAGTTTAAGGAATTTCAAATATTATTTGTAAATTTTATTTACCATTTTTTTTGTTCACTAAAATTTTTGTTTTTTTGTTTTTTTTTAGATGTTTTCTAGTTGAGCTCCGAAAGTAGAATGATTTTTAGAGACCCCACACGAGAGTGGGTAAATATTTAGTTTGACATTTGAGAGTCAAGGCCTACTTCGATGAGTACAATTTGTTATATGTTTTAAAGCCTACTTAGATGACTTGTCTGCTTCCCTCACACCTTATATTATATACTTAGACCAAATTTTATTCTAAGACGCCCTGCGTTTTACGATTTTGCTAAAGGTTTTTCAAAAATTGGAGCATTTTTCATTAATTTCGGAATTTTATTTAGATCAAAGAAAAGAGCTGACGGGCTTTCGTTTAATTTTTCAGGTAAATTCAATTACATTTGAACACTTGGCGCAGTAGGCGGTCATTTCAGTTTAACAAACTATCAAATCCACGTTCACAGAACTACAGAAAGTTTCTTTCGTCACAGTTTTTCTTATAATTAGAAACACCCTGGCTTTGTCTTGAAGATCATGTGAAATACTGTGACGAAAGGAATTTTTGTTGTTCTCTACGAGCTTTGATTTCGCTGATTCCTCCCCCTTAACTGTTTTTCCAGCATTCGATGTGGATGATTTCGCATACTATCCTTACAAACCAATTTCAAACACAATCGAAAGATAGTTTTTCCGGTCATTTTCCCTCCCTAGGGAAAGATTTTCCTACATCCAAAAATAAAATCACAAATTATTTCGCATATTATCCTTACGAACCGAGTTTTTTGCATAGAGAATTTTCCGGAAATATTTATTCCAACAAACTATTTCTGACAAAATGGTTTTTTTCGCATACCGAATTATTCGTCCATACCGCCTACAGGGTCCGCTGCTGTGGTGCCATTCACGAACCATCACACGAAACGAACCATCTTTTCTGTCTATTTTCCCTTACTCGAAAATTTTACCAAAAAATTAAGCAATTAGCGGAAGATTTTAAGCCCAGAGTCACACAATCCAAAGACGAACAGGGTAATCTGGTCACCGATCCGCAAGAGGCGCTTAACAAATGGAAAGGTTACTTCTCCAATCTACTGGGAGGCGATGACGAACATGATGCCGCCTTAAGAAAAGTAACGTTGCCACCTATCGACAACATACAGATAGACCCCCCGACCCAACAGGAAGTCTGTTTAGCCATACGAAGGCTAAAGAACAACAAATCACCAGGCGCTAATGAGCTGCCCTCTGAATTGTTCAAGGCTGGAGGCGAAAAATTGGTAAGGTGCATGCACCAACTTCTGTGCCGTATATGGGTTGACGAAAGCATGTCCGACTATTGGAATCTAAGCGTTCTCTGTCCAATCTTTAAAAAAGGAGACCCTGCAGTTTGCGCCAACTACCGCGGGATCAGTCTCCTCCCCATCGCTTATAAGGTTCTGTCCCGCATTATTTGTGAGCGTCTAAAGCCGTTTATTGATACACTGATTGGACCTTATCAGTGTGGCTTTAGACCTGGTATATCCACCACAGACCAGATATTCACAATGCGCCAAATTCTGAAGACCTATGAGAGAAACATCGAAAATCATCTTTTTATCGATTACAAAGCCGCTTTCGACACGCCTAAGCCCCGTCTACTTTAGGTATTCCAGTAAAGTACGTTCGACTTTGCATGATGACGTTGAGAAGCACTCAAAGCTCGGTCAAAATAGGAACGAACCTCTTCGAGCCTTTTGATACCAAAAGAGGTTTTAGGCAGGGTGACACCTTATCGTGTGACTTCTTTAATCTGCTGATGGAGTATATACTGCGCCAATGATCGGGCACCATCTTTAATAAAGATGTAATGCTACTCGCATATGTCGATGATATTGGCGTTTTCAGAGATTGAGAAGCAGTCTGAACTAATGGGTTTAGCGTTAAACGAGGACAAGACGAAGTACCTAGTGTCCTCGAAACAGAAGTACACACGACTTGGGCAATCTGTTGCAATGAAAGAGTACAACTTTTAAGTTGTAGAGGACTTTCGATGATAACCGGCGACAACAACATCAGCCTGGAAATTCGAAGAAGAATCACGCTCGCAAACCGATGCTATTACGGGGTTAATAGGGAGCTCAAGAGCAGAAACCTCAAGCGAAGAACAAAAAATAGCGCTATATAAGTCGCTTATCATCCCAGTCCTGCAATAAGGCGCAGAAGCATGGGCAATATCATCAGCGGATGAGGCGGCGGTTGGCGTTTTCGAGCGAAAGATTCTTCGCAGGATTTATGGACCTTTGAAAGTTGGCGAGGACTTTCGCATCCGAAGGAATGACGAACTGTATAAGCTCTATGGGGATACTAGTCTGGTCAAGCGCATAAAGCAACAGCGGCTGCGCTGGCTGGGACATGTTACCCGTATGGATGATCAAGCTCCAGCAAAAATGGTCTACAAGAGGAATGCGAAAGAACTGGGACAAGGCAAGGTGGGACGACCACCTCTAAGGTGGGACGACCAGATGCGGAAAGACATTTCCAAGTTTGACGTTAAAAACTGGTGCCAGCTCACACGGAGCAGAAGCGACTGGCGGACATTAGTTGCAGCGGCCGAGACCGTCAAACGGTTGTGCATCGGGCCAATAAAGAAGAAGAAGTTTGGGACCGTTAGCGATGAAAAGACTCTTTTGTAAAGCAGCTTTACCATAATAGTTGTTCGATTTTTATCATACTTGATGAAATTGTAAAAAAGCATAGAATACTGAAAATACGAGGTTTGGCGACGCTGCTCTAAAAACAACAAAGTTTTTCGACCCAACCTTCTTGTACGCTATACTCTTCTGTTCCGGCCGGTTCCGACAAATGTGCAGCGTATTCGAACCTATAGACTGAGGGAGGATATAGCGTTTACCACTTATACCTCTGCAAGGCTATCATAAAAACACCACTGATTGGTGTAAGACTATAATACTTGAACGAAGAAATGAGTACGAACGCTCTTGAAAAAAAAATTTATTCGTTCTTAAATTTTCAAGAATTAGGCTCTTGGAATCAAGCTTAATTAATAATAGGCAAGGAGGTTGTGGAGTTAATTCCACGAATGGCAAGGGAAGCGCAGGAGCAGTTGCGTGGTACAAACGAGAGCAGAGCACAGATGGTAAGCGCCATAACAATCGGTAGAAGTAGGCCGCGCAGTCACTTTATGTTGAAACTCAAAGCATGATGGTCGATAAGCTTTTGACTCAAGAACGAACAATCTTGATATTAACTACGTGAAGTTCTTATTTCAGGAATGGTCAATCTTGGATTTGAGAATTATTCATACTGTACTAAATTACTCAAGTACTGATACTCTTGAATTTCAAGAACAAAAATGCACTTTAGGATCAAGAGTTTGAGCACAAATGCTCTTGGTTCAAGTATGAAATTCTCAGTGCAGTAGAGCGAGACGGACATATTCTAAAAAAAAACTGGAGAAGCGTCGGGAACGTAAGCTAACGAGGAATGTGAATCATCTTAGGAAGTTGACTATACTGCGACCACGGATTACAGAAGGAAGAGCTATAAGGACGGCAATATCGTGAATTTGTCCGTTGTGCAACGCACAGTGACGCGAAACGGGAGCCATTTAAGAAAGATACCGACAAGGACCGAAGCCTCTGGAATGGGAAATCGGGACAAGAGGAATAAGAATTATAGCTTGGTTGGTTTTTATCTAGGATTCCCCAATCCATGCAACAAATGTTGAGCTATTGACTGGTCCTAGAATAGTATCAAACGGAAATATGAAATAACGATGCAAGGCAAGGTCAGGTTTTCGGTCTCAGAATAAGGGAAGGTAGGAGTCTGTGCCTTGGATGTCATGTTGGCAATTGTTCAGTTTAGATCAGCGATGGTCACTGGATTTGCCCCCAGGGGCCAAGACACTTTGCTATTTACACAGACACGATCCGAAAGCAACCCGAAGCTAAAGAGAAGGCAGTAAAAAGCCTTTCAGTTGCAAACTTCACCGCGCTTTCATTTTAGTGTTGGTCTACGAGAGCGAGACCAAAAAGTGAGAGTATTGCTGTGTGAAAGTAAGGCTGCCTAGTAGTTGACTAACTATTCAAATTTAAAACAGAACAAAAAGCAGGACTACTAGACTATCATGTGCCTAAAGCGCCGTGAACCAGCATCAATCTGACCGCACTAACGACCATCTTATGTCTGGACGGCACGTTTGCTCCGTCGAATCAAGTTCAGTTTCAGACTGCAACGGTCTTCGTATCAAACTCGAACTCGAACCGGTCGAACCCAACCATCAGCCAAGCTGTGGCGCAAACAAAATGCAACTGCGACAGAGCAAGACAGGGAGAGGACCGAACCTCAGCGCTGTAGCAGAGCAGCTGACAGCGAAGAGGGACGGAGCTTACTCTCTTGGCCTTAGCATCAGTAAGCGCTCGGCTCGTTTACGTGATTCAGTCACTGTCGCATCCCTCCACCCACACCATTTGGCCTCTCTCATTGGAGAGCATGGTGAAATTAATAAGGTGAAGCCGAGGGCGACAGGGCTCAAAGGTCCAGTGCGTTGTGAATGCTAGAAGCGAAAGGCAATGCCATCTCTTTCTATCTCACGGGCATACAGCAAGTTCACCTTGTTAATTCCTCCATGGATCAGAGTTCCCCCCAGAAAAGAGCGCGAAAATGCGAATGTCTCTCTCTTTAGCATACCGTAAAGCAAGACTTTGGTAAGCCTTCGGTGTGAATCGCTAAGTGCGAGTGAGCCTGGGAAACTCTATTCTAGATATGGTTCAGTGTTCACCGATTTGATTCGCGATTGCCTAAAACACGAATGACTTCGGCCACCGATGGCTATGGACTCGCGGGATCTACTCTAAAAAAAGCAAATATGCAATGTTCAATAACTCACCTGTGTATTAATTTTATTCGAATAATTTTGTTTATTTTTTTTTTCTCACAATTTTTTTTTGTTTTACTAAAAATTTTGTAGTTGTGTGCCGAATGAGCTCTCGAAATAAAATGAAAAATAATCAGCCCCACAAACGACAGGGAAAGTAACTAAGGCTAAACCACAATTTCCTAGCCTACTCAGTTGAGAATTTCAATAGGTTTGAATTTATATATCAAAGACTCAGTGCAGTGGCGTCTCCAAGAATTCACCACAGCAACTGCAAGGTGAGTCGCCGGGGTTGGGGGTGGGGGGGGAGCAGCAGCCGGCTTTTCAGAAAATCCCATTCAAAACAAACAGCGCAAATGCACGTGCCGAAGCCGAAGCCTGACGAATGGGGAATAGCCGAAAGGCTGTGTTGCTTTTGGCCCGTGCCTTTGCCTTATAATTCACCACACGGCCAGCAGCTGGCACAGTCGTCGACCGGCTTTCGCAGCGTGCGCACTTGTCGGGATAACGGGATAACGGGAAACGTGAACGAAGCGCGTAAAAAGCGAAAGAGCGTAAGCAAAACACACGTGTGGAGCGTGTCAGCAGCCAGAAAGAAAATCGTGGCTGTTGTTTGATTTGGTTGTTCGCGGTTGTTTTTTTCCTTTTTTTTTTGTTTGGGTGTGTGTTTGTCTCCGCGTGCAAACAAAAAAAGAGTGCAAAAGTTATTAATCATTAAGGGACATTCATGTCGCCTGGTGTCACACACGTACACACACACACACACACAGAGAGACGGGCAAATATTTGCCGCAAATTTGGTTTGTTTAGTTGCTCCTTTTTTGGGGAGCCGCTTAACTGTTTTTCATTTTTTTTTTTTATTTTTTCCTGTTTTGCCTCTTTTATAATGTATTTACATAGAGCAACGCTTGGCATAATATTTATGTTCCCTTGTTCACATTTTTAAAGCGGATTTTAAATGGGAATACAATTTGCTAACCAAAGAACCAAAGAGCATGTAATGAGAAGATGCCAGATTTTTTAAAATATGAGAAATATGAGATTCAAATGGAGTTTGTTTTAAATAATTGTGCAAGTTTTTTGTTCGAAAATGGGCTTACAGTTCAATTTTGGAGTGCAGTTTTATAAGCCAATGTGACGCACTTGAAGAGTCCCGGATCCTTTTTATCTACTTCGGATTAAAAACAAGCATAAGGAATTGGAAATAGCTTAAGAATCTAAAAAACTTTAAGAAAGAAACTTTTATCACCTGTTTTATGAACTTTGGTTTTCAGATGACTTAATTAAGAATATTTTGCACTTATTTTAAGGGTAAGAAAAGTTTGTAGAAATATTTATTTCCGACCCTATAAACTATATATATTCTTGATCAGCACGACGAGCTGAGTCGATTGAGATATGTCCGTCCGTCTGTCTGTCTGATTTAACGCAAAATAGTCTATCAGTTTTAAAGCTTTGGCACTAAAACACAGATCCGGAACCGACCGGATCGGATGACTATATATTATAGCTATGATTGGTACTAATTATCGGTCGGAAAATGGATCCTACTGAGAAAAACTTTTCCGTTTTCAATGTTAGTGTTCGTAAAATCAGCCAATACTAATGTTACATGCTTCCAAACAGTTTTGCAAAATTTGGATGACTATATCTTATAGCTTTCATAGGAACCATCGGTATGAAAATAGTTCTTAGAGAGTAAAACTTTTTTGTTTCAATGTTAGCGTCTCTAAACTCGGCTACTACCAAGATTATATGCTTTTGCACAGGTTTTCATTATTTGGTCAAAATCGGATGACTATATCTTAAGGCCGTAAGAACCATCGGTCGGAAAATGGGTTTCATTTAGAAAAATTTTGGGTTTGAATTCGGGCTGTCGATCAATATTTTATATATCGATATATCTATAAAATCGGTATTTTCTAAAGCTTAAAAAAACTGAAAAGATATTTAAGAACGTCAACACTAGGGTTGTCAATATTTTATCGATATACCGATATTTTTGTTGTACGATAAGGGTTATTCCGATATGATATTTTGTATGCCGATATTGGCGATTATCGATATTTTTATGAACGTTATATCAAAAAAGTTATTACGGTGATAAAACATCTGGTAATACAACGTAAAATCGCATTTAAAACCTAATCATACACATATGGATGCTGCAATAGACTGCAATATTAGGCTTTAGAATATATTGAAGATATCGTCATGAACCCAAAAACTTATTGCAGAGCTGCGGATGAATTGTTCATGCTGTCTCAAAGTGCATTTCGATCCTTTACTAATATCTTGGGCTCCGCTTCGGCAAGCGTTTAACTTGTTAATGTGTTAATAGCGAAATGTCTGGTAACAATCGCTGATTTACAGACACACACAGCAGAGTGATTGGAGAATACATTTAGGCAGCGGGTCCTCTTAAATTCTTCGCTTAAAATTCTTTTTCTAATTATAATCTATAAGTCTTTACAGCCTACACTCAGATAAGATACTTTAGTTCGTCACAATACTTCACATAAAAAAACTCAGTTGAACTGCTTTGAAATCAGAACAATTTTTAACAGAAACCATACTTATACGAAGTAATGTTCCTAACTAAATGGAAACTTTCACTATTAATGTACTTTAAAAAATTTACAGCGAAGTTTCAGAAAACTATTTGAAACTGTTGAGAAGATTAGATGTAACGGTTTTTAGAAATCTTCACTAGCTGTTTTATGGTGAAGACGTTCCTTAATAGCTTTTCAGTTTTCTTAAGCTTTAGAAAATAACGGCGATATATCAAAAATCGATATTGAAAATTTCTAGACTACACCACAAAACTACCCATTGCCATTGCTAGTGGCCATTTGATTGGACATCCTTTAAGATATAAGCAACTTGTTTCTGAACTAATTTTATCTTTTCGCTACAATACTTTTGTGTGACATACGCATCCTTCCTCAGCCCCTCTTTCACCCATCGAACAGGTAAATTATCTGTTCATACCATATAAACTATGGCTGCAGTAATTTATTCATACTTCGGTCCATTACTGATTAAACCATAAATGTGACATAGCTTATATTTTATACTGTACACTAGGGTATTAGTGAGTTTAGCTGGCTCAAGGTCCGAAAAAGTTGTGTTTTTTTTACAACTGAAAACAACTTATGCATTATTGTACACCAAAAATGAGCTGGTTGCCTATACGGTACCGTTTCATCATTCTCCCGAATGAATCTTCAGTAGGCTTATCGCTGTCGAAACCATCGCTTCACCTGCCTTTCCATACAATCAATGTTTTAATCAGTTGGGAACCTTAAAAAAACAATGAAAGTAAAAATAGGTCAGGCTAACAACTTTCAACCTTTTGGTGTACATAAGCTTAAGCTTAGTCTCAAAGTTCCAAACCCAAAAGCTAAAGCAGCTTTTTGAGAAAGCTTAGAACTGGCCGTTAAACTGAAGATTCATTCGGGAGAATGAACAGAAGCAGAATCTATTAATTCTTAAGGCCCATACTCAAATTTAGTTGGGATGTGGTAAATATTATCGATATAAATTAGTATGATTATTGCATATTTTTCGAAAGCGATATATGGGAAATTAGACATTTTTTTGGTGATATATTTTGGTTATAACTGTTCTTTTTGCAAATAACTGTTTTTTTTTGTGCTCTGGACATGTAAAGCAAAATGTTTAAAAGTTGCTAACTGTGGATTAAAGTTGTAAAGACCGTTGGCAGCCCAACAAAGCATGGAGATGCTGGGCTGAAATGCAGCTCATTTGTAAAAACTTGTGCTTGAAGTAAAAATAATATGCTTGCAGCATGACGCCTATTGTCAAACAGTAGCTATCGCCGATCGTTATTCTTATGTTATTCTCCCTAAAGCCGAATGACCGATGAGCACAAAACTCAACGGATCTTCCTAAAAAATTTATTCATTGTTAAGCTCTGGGTTTTTATTGAAAATCAGAACAGTTTTGAACAGCTGCCTTACTTATACGAAGTTTAATGCCTAAAGCAGTCCATTCACACACGAATTTGTTCTATCCGACGGAATGTTAGTCGTTAGTGGAAGTGAACGTTTTGTTCACAAGGAATATAAATTTTTTTATCTTTAATTTAAATCTTTAAGTTATCCTGTCGAAAATATATGATAAGGGTCATTAGCAGCTTTATGGTGAAGACGATGGTTTTTTGGACGCGATATATCAAAGATCGATATTGAAAATGATCGACATTGATAGACCTAAAGGACTCCACTCCCAAATATCGCATCGGAATAACCCCTATCGTCCAACTAAATGATCGATATATCCATGAAATATTGACAACCCTAATTTGAATGCTAACTTTCTTAAGGTATACAAAACTTTGGCAAAGACGAAGTAAGTTTGGCTTTCTTGTTTTCTTTATTTTTAATTCACCTTCAATTGCGTCGCAGAGTAGAGGTGCTCGAGCCTAGCGTTTAAGTGTGAAACTGTTAGGTCCTAACTAACCCAGCAATATCTCTTTACTCAGTTTGGAATGCAGTATTTTATGCCCATTGAGTATTTAAATCACCTTTGGATCGACTCTCGACCAACTGATTCGTAACTCGACTACACACACACACACATTGAAAGTGAATTCCTTTCCCCAACCGACACACACACAGACACAGCTTAGTTACGAGTACTTCGGTACATTTACTAGCATTTTGGTTTGGAGAAGGGGAACTCCCTGGGATTTGTCAGCCCTTTTTGGCCACAGCAGCGGCTGAGGCAGCGGCAGCTGTTAATATAAATTCTCACTGTCTTTTGCGATTCGCTTGGCAACGATTTATGAAAATTGAAGTCTTTGTTTTATTATCCCCGGACACACGGCGTTTGTTGCCATTTGCTTCAATATTTTATGCAAAAACCGAGCCCCGTTCCGTCCTCCGTCCTCCGTCATTGATTTACAGTCAAAAGGTAGCAGGTTACAGTCGTCTTTGGCACGACCTACTTTGATTTCGTTTGCCGTGTTTGGAGTTCATATTTGTGCGTTTTTCGATTTTTGTGTAAAGCCTTCGACTGGCTTGGCATGCCATAATGTGATTTTTTGTTTTGGTCCTGCTCCTGCTCCTTCTGCTCCACACAATTGCCATAATTCAATTTTAGTTTTAATTTCCGCTCAGGGGCGTAAATTGCATTTGCATACTAATCTCTCTCGCTCTCTCTCACTGTGTGTGTCCGTGTGTGTCACCCTCGCTCGCTCTCTTAAATATAGTAGACATTCCAACGGTTAAATCGGTAATGCCGCTTTCAATGAAGATAATGCTGATGCTGCTGGCTATAATGCCAACTCTGACATTGGCCGGCTCCTGTCGCGAGGCTCAGCTTTGCTGCAATGGCCGTGACTCGTCCTGTGTGGTACAGAAGGCACCGATTAATGCCATAATCGAGGATCTGAGCGATAAACCCTGCTATTGTGATCATGCCTGTCTCAAGTTGGGCGATTGCTGTGACGATTTCAAGGATCATTGTGGAGGTAAGTGGATGAATTATAGATTTGTATTTATAGATCAGATGTGCCCAAACTCAGACATGACGTCAAACATGAGCAACAAGCAAACGAACAAATGCCTCGTGAGAGAGAAAACCGCCGAGCGTGCTATTTATAAAATACAAGCATTCTTTGTCTCTATGGGAGTGTCGGCTGCGACGCCAGCAGAATTTAAGTTCCTATCCCATTGGATAGGCTTTAGGCTTCTTATAAAAAACAGGCCTCGTACCAAAGGTACACAGAGGAGAAGAAATCATTTCCGACCCTATAAAGTATGTATATTCATGATCAGCAGCAACAACTGAGTTCTATCCTTCCATAGTTTTGAAAACAAACTGTTCGCTCCTTTTTGAAAATATAAAAAAAATTATTTATTGATTTGCCGAAATAAAGTTTGGACGAACTACACACAAAGTATGACCAAAAGAAGGTTACTTTCCACGCCCTGACCGTAGTAGCGTCATCTATTGGTCAGTTCTTAAATCACTCATTGTTCAATTTTAGTAGTGGCGCCATCTATTGTTCAGCAGCACTGTTTTCAGCTCCCACTTTAGGTGCAAAGTATATTACAGTCGGGCTTAACTGACTTTCTGACTTGTTTTTTTTATTAGTATCGATGGCACAGCGTTGCCACCTGATGACACTCGATAGTTTATCGTTAAGTCATAATTTCCATGGCTGAAACTTCTCACGCACTTCACAATTAATCATGTGAGTGCTTTATGATAATCATACCATCAATATTAAGCTGGTTCGAGGTCTCTTTATGCTTGCACATAACTTCCACCAATTAGGCTAGTTGATTGTACAGCTATTTCATTGGTATCTCTACCAAATTGTCAGGGATCTTCGCATACTTAAACTGGCCCCAACGACTCTTACCCCAAGCCGTAGCTACCATAATCGTTTGGTAATTCCTAACCGACTTGATAAGTAGGCGAAGTTTGCTGACGACTAGTACGATTATCGTGAAATTTTCACCATTTTTTAGCATTCGCTATCACCCGTCTATTTATCTATTTTATTAATAACAAAACTCATTTTAAATATTTAAAATTTCGGAAATTCTAGATATATTTTGTTTTTACCCTGTTGCCAGAGTTTAAAACACCTTTAAATTATTAACCGAACATAAGATAACCGGCTTTCAGTACCGAAACAGAAAGACTTGGGTTAATTCGGGTTAATTTCGGTTTATCCTCTTCTAGTAAAAATTTCGATAAACGTAAAATTTATTCGATGCACAAGGAATTTTTTACATACATAACTCGCTCCGCACTGTTGCTGACGGGCAACAAGAAAAAATGAGTGTAGCTAACCAAAATCTTTACGCTCTTCATCTTTCCTTATACATATTGGATATTACATTGGAAGCTGGCTGGTTTTCTTTTTGTGTAACCTAAGGACAAGATTTTCAAAATTGTTACTGTTAGTATTTTAATGATTTGTATTCTAACTGGATTTAGTATTATTTAGGTTTTTTTTAGGATTAGAATCTTATAAATTCAAGCCTTAAATGATCTTATCATAAAAGTCTTACGCTTTATAGACCTAATTACAATATCGATTAAGATGCCTTTTTTGAGAATAAACTATAGGATATAGACGTTCGATCTGCTTGATGTTGACATTTGAAAAGCTTAATAAATATAAAGCCCACTCACCAAGTTTCAGTCACAAAGCTTTAAAACTGACTGCCTTTTTATACTCTGTACCGAAGGTACATAGAGTATATTAAGTTTGTGCAAAAGTATGTAACAGGGACAAGGAATCATTTCCGACTATAAAAAGTATATATATTCTCGATCAGCATCGACAGCCGAGTCGATATAGCCATGTCCGTCTGTCCGTCCGTCCGTATGAACAAACAGATCTCAGAGGTGCTAAGAGATAGAGGTTTGACATGTATGGGATAAATGTTTCTTATACTTGCAGGCAGATTAAGTTTATTTTCAATTTTTGACACGCCCCCTCCCGCCCCCACAATTTGGAAAAAACGTTATATCTCCTACAGTTTTGAAGATAGACGATTTGTACCTTCTGGAGATAGTTAGTAATTAGCAAAATGTATCGATTTGCCAAAGTGATGATAGAGATCGGATGAGCGGTTCTCAAGTTATGAACAAAAAAGTAAGTCACCCCACCCCCTTCCACCCTTTTACAACTAACACCACACAATCTTAGAGAGAGAGTAAGAGAGAGAGAGAAAAAGAGAGAGAGACTTTGAGATGAGCAGCACCAGCATTGCATTCAGCTTCTACTCCAGGTACAGAGTATGTTATAGTCGGGCTTGACCGACTATCTCACCTGTTTACTCAACATGAGATGAAATATCACTCCATGATTTGGATATTTGAACAGAACAGGACAGGTATCGAACCAGATTCTATTAACTCGTTATATGCTTGAAGTATTTAAATGTTTTAAGAAGTTGCTGGTAAACAGCCGATACAAGCCACATCATCTCAGATATTATTTGGTTAAATTCTGAAAAAGAAATTGAATCAAACAAAAGTGTGATTTCTTCTTTATAGAGAAGATTGGATAAGCTTGGGTTTATGAAATTAAATACTGCAACCCAAACATCCATCAAAATGAGCAATTTGTATAATTTTTTGAGCTTCATCATTCTGCCTTTTTCTTTTTATATTTTCTGCTTCAGAAATTGATAGGCCAAGCATAAAGTGCGATTAATGTGCTCCGCTAAATGAAATTAATAAACTGCTAAAAGTTTTCTTTGGCTAAAAGTCTTAGGCAAGTATTTATTTAGGCATCTGGGTATCAAACCCAATATGGGTCCAATTCAGGCCACGCCCAGTGTCAGGCCTCATCGTTCATCATTTGTGGGGTGGGAGGAGCAACAGCAGCAGCAACAACAACATGCATGTCAATTAGGTGTGGGCGGAGCTGGGTGGGTGTGGCAGGCATTTAGAAACATTTCAATTATGATTACAATGTTATCATTAAGCGCAGACAGGCAGCCCGCCACTAACCTTAGCTAAGCCGCCTCCCCATCGAAGTGCTGGCAGTTTTGATAATAATTAATATTTAAATCCGATTTTAAAAGCCATTTTAATCTCATTTGTTTGTTTTTGGCAGCACACAAAAAATGAAACAAAAAAAGTTTTAGCCAAACTTTGTGGGCAACCCTAAGCTGTGTGTGTGTGTGTGTGTGTGTGTGTGTGTGCACCGTGGTTTAATGCATTTATTGGCCCAGCTCAAGTTTCAGCTGAGACCCTTCAGTAGCAAATGGAGCATGCGGCAAGTTCCAGTCAACTCTCATTAGAATACCGAATCACATCTTTTTGTTTTATTTCTCTTTCTTTGTACCCAACTGATTTATTTGGTTTGATGAGTCTTGACTTGCACTCTTTCAACTTGAGTTTCCTTTTTTTTGTAAGGCAGCCGGAATGTGGTTTGACCACCCATGAAGTTGTCGCTTACAATTTCTGATCTAAGGCAAGGGACAAAGACAACTGAAACTGAAACCTTATTTCGGTCATTCGATATGGTTGGAAAGAAGTAGCAAGGAGTTGCGTTGGATTATGAATGCACAAATACATAGCAACACGAAATTCAAAGAAAACAGATGGATATTAAATTATAAACACTAACACTTCATCATGGGTTCAAACTTAAAATCTGCAATTTTTTCACTCACCTTCAGCGGCTTCGAAACTTATAAATCGAGGAAATCTATACATTAATAGCTCAACCCTTCGCCACTTTAAAAAAATTGTTGAAATTATGTTGTTTCATCTTTTAGACAGTTGTCAAAATTTTGCATGGTAAATAAAGTGGCGCAGTAGGCGGTCATTTCATGTTCAGTTCAGGGTAAAAAGTGGGATGAGAGGAAACAATGGGTTAAAAGTGTCTAAGCAGTTAAAGTTTTTTCCATCCTACATTCCGGAAATATATACTCTCATGGTTTTTTATTATGAGGCTGGCAAATTTTGAACATTGTTGTGCGAGCTCAATCGTAATTAAAACGCAAAAGCTTAGGAAAAATACAGAAATTATTAGTTCAATTCAATTACAGTACAACACGTGGTGCAGTAGGCGGTCATTTCATGTTTTATCATTCTAAAAATTCATTCAACGGCACAGAGTAATGTTGTGAAAACATCGATTGAATGTTGGAAACTATTCATGTTTGTGTATTTGGCCAAGCACATTTTTGACCCTCTATTAATGTATCGGGGGTAAAAAATGTCAACAATTTTGTTGTATGGACTTAAACGCAACAGGTTAAGGTAAAGCTACTTTGGCTGAAAGTTTAAAAAAGGCGTAGTAAAGTGTATAAATAAAGTGTGTGTTTAAGCATTGGAATAGATTAAAGAATTTTTATTTTGTATTATATAACTTGATGTTATTTCTATGTAAATATAACAAATGTTTCCTCCCTTTGTCTTGTCTGCAAAATTTTTAGGTTAAATTTAACGAGCCAAGAATTCACAGAAAATGCATTTGCTGATTGTAAAGAAATTACAACCTTTCCTTTAGATTAGTTCAATGCTGATACTAGCCAATTTTTGTTTAACAATTTATCTGTCTTATGGTTGCGATACAGTATCGTCTCGTACACCTAAACAGCCTAGAAATTGTAAATCGAGAATTGTTTGCAATTTTATATATATTTTGGTGGTCTTAACTCCTTGGAACGTACTTTTTGTACCCGTTACTCGTAGATTAAAAAGGGTATACTAAAATCGTGCAAATGTATGTAATAGGCAGAAGGAATCATTTCCGACCATATAAAGTATATATATTCTTGATCAGCATCAACAGCCGAGTCGATATAGACATGTCCGTCTGTCCGTCTGTAAGAACACCTAGATCTCAGAGATGGTAAGAGATAGAGGTTTGACATGTATGGGACAAATGCTTATTTTATCTGCACGCAGATCAAGTTTGTTTCAAATTTTGGCCACGCCCCCTCAATTTGGAAAAAGCGTTATATCTCCTACAGTTTTGAAGATAGACGATTCGTACTTTCTAGAGATAGTAAGTAATTAGCAAAATGAATCGATTTGCCGATTTGAAATGATAAAGATCGGATGAGCGGTTCTCAAGTTATGGGTAAAAATGTGGTAAATAGCCGAGTTTAAAAAGTGTTGCATACTTTTCGGATGTTCACCCTAAGAAACGCAGGAACACTGTTAAACATGTTTTTCCATAAGTAACGGGTATATCGAAGTCGGTTAGAGCCGACTTTAACTCACGCTCTCGTTTTTTTATGTTTTTATGGAATTTTAGTTTTGAGTTCTAAAAACAATAAATCAACTTTGGCAACACAGAAATAGACGGGTAAAAATGAAATATAGATCAAACGGTTAAAAATTTCTTAAATTGAAATAAAATTTTATAGAGTTTTGACTATAATAAAATCGAGTAAATATACGTTTGATAAAGATAGAAAGTTCTAAAAATGTCGAAAATTACACTATTTTCGTAAGGGTTAAGATTATTATGAACACGGATAAGAAAGTAGATGCTGAAAATTGAAAGGTCCAACAAATCTCGAAATTTGCCAAATTGTATTATTATCATGATGATTTCATAGATGAGAATTTGAATGTAAGCTTCACTTTTTGATTTGTAAGGTAATCGTTCATAGAAGTAATCATCTCTTAGCAAATTTTTGCCTTATTCAGGTTGTTGATTCTTTTAAAATCAATGATTGCTATAAAGTAGCCATAATAATTTAATGATCAAACTGATAAGCTGCTATGGCAAGTAAGAAATCCTACAAAAGATTACACGACTTTAAAATACCCTATGCTTATTAATGCTCAGTCGCCTCATATAAAACCATAAACAGCCAAGCCCTAAGCCAATGCATCAAGAATAGGGAAGGCAAACTGTTATTATCTAATCAAATGTTGTTCTGTTATAGAAATTGCTTGTAGTATTTAGAAATATTCGTGGCTGAAATGACACTTTCAATTTTTAGGGAGAATTTTAGTCACAATTTTTCATCTATGGGCAAAAGTCGTTGGTGTAAGCGATTCAGAGTTTGCTTGAATTACCCGCAGAATGCTTTCAAAGAGGCAAATTTGACCTTTTAACATAAAATTGCGACAATAATTGTCTTCAAAAATTGAAAGTGTCGTTCCAGCCTAACTAAAATGAGTAAAATGTTCGTAATGATTGAAATACCTGTACCGAGGGATCACGTTGTTTAATATTTATGCAATAAACGTCCTCACCCTTCCTAAAAGACTAGCGGATATGGGGAGCGTCGTGGTGATTTATCAGGATTGATAACAATTGCTTGATGGTCACTTTGCTATTACTGCATGGGTGAGTTAAAGAACTTCAATAGATTGTTGTGCTCATTCAAAAGGGAGTACAGTACGCTGACGATGCGTTTGGCATTATGTAAATTGAGGTTATTGTAGCTGCAACGCCCAGCGCCCAGAATATAGATTTGTAAAAGTGTATGTGGTTCATTTGGCATTGGCAGCAATGAGCCTACTTTATGGTACCCTTGGCCTTTGATTGGGAAGGTTGAACTAAAATTCTGACCAATTGCCGATGTATTGTGCATTATTTCAGTTGCTACGAACGAAGTAATTTGAAAGCATGAATTCTGAAACAGGTTTGAATCTGGATCCGAGCCGATGGGCAGTCCGTTTAATGGTTCAATTTCCGGTAGTTGTTAACATCCCGGCGGACTCTTTTTAATTATGTGCGCATGACAATTGGCATATTTTTTGTCCATAGCCCCAATCAGGACTTTCGGATGAGCGGAATATTGGATTTCCTGCTCATATGCTCGATGTACTTGTTAACGTTGTCAATCAATTGTTCTGCGTGTGTTAACATCTGTCCAGAGCGCTCGTTTTCGTGGTTGTTGACTTGGGAAAGCTAATTGTTGATTTGTTTTTGCTGCCTTAACATTTCGCATTCGTTTGATGGCCCAAATAGCCACCCCTACATAGTGCTGGTCTTGTTTACTGCAACACACACACACACACAGATAGGCCAAATTGAAACCATTCATAAAAAACGATATTCCGCAAACGCTGGTTAATTATTAAAATTTTCTAAAAGACAACGGTTTCCTTTGAATAAGTTTCAGGCAGAGTTTATTGACCCTTCTTTCCCCACCACAATGTACCTTACTGACCTTGCCTGGACTCCCCGGAGAGTGTAGAGTTTCTTTCTTTGTTTCCTTTTTTTTTTCCTTTGGGTCAACACAGTTCAAAAGGTCAGACAGACAAGACAGTGGAACACATTTAAATGGTTGTCATCAATTACGCGTGAAATACAAATAAATAATAATAAAAAAAATACTCCACTCTGTCCTTCGCTGTCTCCTTTAGGCTGACTTTCGTCGAACTAATTAGACTGAATTATGGGAGTTTGATGAGTTCTGCTCGGTCGTCCCTCCCCTTCTTCCCGCGGCTTGTTTTGGTAATGAATGACAGTTTTGTTGACCATTTGTTGCTTGGGTCTGAGAGCAGGCCATTCAATTGATGGAACGATAAGTGGAAAGAGAGAGATAGAGTGCTGAATCAATAAACATATCTTAAATGTTATCTATATGTATTTATTTATTTAGGTATGTATGTAGGCATGTGTATACAAAGACGACTTTGATTGATTGAGCCGCCACTCACACACACACGCACTCCCATTCCTCCTTTAAGATTATGCTGCAGCATCTGCTTCTCGAACCTTGCTGTCGTTTTCCTTTTTAACTTGACATTTATCGCTTTATACGCATTTCTTGTACTTTGTGCCCTGTCCCGTACGTCTGCTTGTTTATAAGACCATTTATTTACCAACTTAATTGGTAGTTATAGATGTTCACAAAAAAAAGATAACACAAAGAACTCCCCGCTGAGAGGAAAGCAAATGGAAATGGAAATGGAAAAGAAAAGACAACAAGAGCCAAGCAGAAGGCTAAGCTAAAGTATTCTATTTGTTTAAATTGACGACAGACAGTGATGGGCACCCTTTTTTTTTTTAATAGCGAAATGAAAAATGTATAAAACAGAGTGAAGAAATACGAGATAAATTTCACTCATTGGGAAAACTTCAACAAATGGTTAAAAAAAATGGTATTCATAAGGTCTTAAATTTTTATGAGAAAATATGCAACCAAACCTTGAAAAGGGTACTCATCAATTGGATTTCGAAAAGGTATTGACTAAAACATCGTCTGAGCTTTAGGAACTTTACACAGGGAGAAACACTAAATTCACAAGTGGAATGTCTTGATGATTTGGTCCTTCGAGTCGGATTTGCGGCAAAGAGTCCCAAAAGCAAATTGTCTTGATCCAGTTATAAAGACTTCTTAAAGGGTCAAAAAGTTCGTGAGGTTAGACTTTAACTTTAAGAACAAACAATTTTGCTTGCTCGCATATCCGGCTCGAAGGACCAAATCAAATGACGTAAACAGTTTTGTTCCGTATAACTTTTCTTCTTCAATATAATATATCTTATTAAATATAAATATTAGAATTTGATATTTAGACCGTCTTTCCTCACTCCAGTCAAAACACTTTTTGGCTGAGTTTTTCTCCTACGCGTTTCGGCAAATTTTTGCCTTCTTCAGGATATTTAGACTCGACAGACCAAGGCAAATAACGTAAACATTAATTGTTCAATTTGACTTTCTTTTGAAATATAATTATGGGCCGATTTTATATCTTCTACATAGAGCTATTTGTCCCATAAACTAACAAATAACAGTGTAAAATTGATGACTATCTGACACATAGCAGCTATGTGGAAGAACAGAAATCCCCCCTATTAGAGTTAGCTGTCATATTATGAACTCAAGTGTGCTGAGTATATCCCACTTAATCATTCCGCTTACTCAAACCAAGAAGGAACCGAATGAAACCGTTTTCCCTTGCGGTTTTCGTTTGGTTTCTGCATTCTCGTACGAACACAGATGAGTGGTTCGGTACGGCTCAGAGCCGGTATTGTCCTGATTGTTTTTCGGGTTGTACAAAGGGATAAGAGAGAAGAAAGTATGTAAGAGGTGGATAGTGAGTTGTTTGAAAGGTGGGGAAGTTAGAGAGTGGGATTATATAGTAGATAGATTAGATGTCGAATCAGCTAGGGCTAACCCTAGGAAGGCTGCGCACTCGGTGGGGTGCGTCCAGAGGTCTTCGGCAGTCAGGTTAGTGGGTGCGTTTGGGCAGTCAAAAAGGTGTTTGGTGTCGTGTGGACTTCCTATTGCAGTCAGGGCACTCATCTGCTACCTCAGGGTTGATCCTGGAGAGGTAGCTGTTTAGGAAACATGAGTATCCTAACCTTAGTTGTGCAAGAGTCGTGCGCCTGGTTCTGGGAAGCTGTTTCTCCGTGTCGCTGATGGGTGGTGGGCGACCACCAAGCACAACGTTGCTCCTGAGCCCATTGATCGCATTTTCGACTGTCCTCTTATGGATGTCTTCCCTCACAAATCGACAGGTTAGTGGCATTGTTAGTCATCTGTTTGATTTCCGGCATGAAGATGTGGACATCTTGTCTGCTGGTACATGAGGGAGGACAATTTGGAGCGAGTTGTGGTTTGCGTGCTCGACCATAAGGCTACTGGCGAGGAATTGCTTGTCCAGCATGCAGCAGTGGGCTTTCACTCCTAGCATTTGGAATTCCTTATGGAGGTGGTCCTCACGGGTCATGGAGTGACATCCAGTGACCGTACTAAGAAGAGGTGATTAGCAGAGTCTCCTTCTCTTTCCCTCATGAGCTTCCTGAGATTGCCTTTAGTGCTCGGTTCCTCTCTCTTATCTTGCGAGCCGTGTTTTCTCCGTGTTTTCTGCATGTTTGGCGAAGAAGAAGAGATTGTCGTACGTCACCCCCAATATTTTTGGGTATTTGTTCGTGGGAATTGTTACTCCATCCACGGTGACGTCGAGCTGGGTATTCACTATTTTCGTCCATGTGGTGAAGATGGTGGACGAGGCTTTCTCAGGCGAGATGGTGAGGTTTCTTGCTAGGAAGAATACTGTGACTGTCGGGAAGTAGGAGTTCAAACTCGCAACTACCTTGTGGTGATCCCGATTCGAGTATATTTTGTTCTGGGGTGTACTTAAGAGCAAAGATGCTCGATTCGCGAATATATCTCATGCTTCCTAATTGCTACCACAGAGGCTTCAGCATTAGTGTCTGTGTATAATTATGCTGCAAAATAACTTGACGCATTACTGAATATAAAACAGAAAGATTTGGTCTTTAAAAAACGCTCTTGATTTTATCTTGTTTCGGTCCAGAAATATGTAAGAACGATTCGCTGTTGGAAATTTTTACTTTGAGAACGAATTGTTCTTCAATTCGAAATAGGGTACCATTTTCTCCCGACAAAAGTATTATTTATGATCTGGAAATAAGCACATTTATGACTATTTTAATCAGACTGAGGAATCGATAAAGACTTAAATGTAATCAGAAAATGCATAAAATGTGGGCTGGGAACAAGTTCACAGGCTGCTGTGTTCTTCCTTCTTTTCTGTAATTCTGTTAAGTCACTGTCAGGTCACAGTTAAGTCACTGTCAAGTCACTGTTTACTCACTTTAAAGGCACTGTTTAGTCAATATCAAGTCATTCTTAAGTCAGTGTTTAGTCACTATTACTGTCAAGACTCGGTTTAGTCACTTTCAAGGAACTGTTAAGTCACGACAAGTTAGTGTTTAGTCACTGTCAAGTAACTGTTTTGTCACTATTAACTCACTGTGAAGTCACTGTCAAGCCAGAGTTAAGTCACAGCCAATTCACGGTCAAGTCACTGTTAAGTCACTGTTTTATTAATCTCAAGTTACGTCAAGTCAGTGCTTAGTCACAGTCAAGTGACTTTTAAGTCACTGTAAAATCACGTTTAAGGCACTCAGTTGAGCCATTGTCATGGCACTGTTAATTCACAAGTCAGTGTTTAGTCACTGTCAAGTCATTGTTCAGTCACTGTTTAGTCACACCCACTTTCCCCCTTCCTTTTTCTCATCACTTTTTCTCCTCTTTCACCCCTCTTCACTTGGGAGTCTCTGCTAAAACAATACAAAATATACAAGACGTCAGCGCAGCGCTACAGCGTCACGTGACGCTGAATCAAATTTTATTCCTACTAAAATCTTTCGCACCGAAATTAAAGATGTTTCACATCAAAAATTTAAACAAATATTCGGGTTTAAGAGACCCAACCCACTCACCATCAACTATCCATCCTTTTTTAACTAAGCTGTGATTGATTTTACACAGTTATAAGTTAACAATTTTATTATTACTTACTTTACTGGGACTTGAACTCAGTACCTCGAAGACTGAAACACTCGCAGTGGATGGGCAGCTTAGCTCACGCGACTATTTTTCATAAGCTACAAGTCGCGGCGAAACCATATTTAAGAAGGAACCGAGTTTGAAATGTAAAATTTAAAAAAAAATATTAATAATTCTGATAGTCCACCGCTTCACATATATCCTTTAAATAATGCAAAATCCTATATGTTTAAGAAGTACCGCATAAAATATTAATTGGTATACTCTAAAGTTCCTATGTGATTAAAAAACGACAAATTTATGACATTACATTAAACTGAGCTGTTTTCCTTTAATATTTATTAATATTCGGGCTACATTTTAAGCCTAATCGGTATTGAATCAAGGATAATATCGTTTCTTCTTTCTTTCAAGTACAACTCGAGATGTATTTGAAAATATATCGGTATTGATTTAAGTATAAACACAGGACTGACTTGAGAGCGCATCTGCAGGGAATCAAGTGCAAAAAGGGATTGGTTAAGGAATATATCGGATTTAGTTCAATTTCAGAATTTCAAAGGCTTAATATAAGAACGTTTGGTTCTTATTTTAGTATCAAAATTCTTTACCCAAAAATTATTCGTTCTTATAGTTCTTAATTTAGTCTAAATCATGCTTATTTTGAGTTCTAAAAGTTTCTTTGAAAAATCCCGAATCATGCTTAGCATATCCGAAACGTAATTGATGTCAAGAATTTAGGGATTTTTAAAAATGCTCTTGAATCAAGAAATTTCTTACTTAAGTCAAAAAGTTTGAAACTGAAATTCTTGAATGCCTGTCCTGATTTCCTTAAGAACCGGGCATCTGGCCACAAAATGCTTCACATCCTCTCGTTCCCTCTAAATTACACAGAGTGCCCATTATGTCTTCATTCAGATGGTGCGGTTTGTAGTTCAGGTTCAGCATTTCGACTCGGGACTTGAAGATATTTGATATCATCAATGACCCAAAGCTATCTGGGAAGTAATTGTTTTCTGCCATATTGTAGTTAAAACTTCTAATAATTTCAAAGTGTTGCTTCTCCCATTGGCTACGATCTACTCTTCTGCCAGGCTTTTCCACTATTGAAAGCATTGCGATTCAGTTCAGCGAGCAAATACTTTGCAATAATTTTTGGATATCTACGGTCTGGCATGGCAAATATCATTTTTATGTAACTAAAGTGGAGTTGCAGCGTATAGGCAAATAGTCTCGGGAGGCCAGTTTCCAGATGAATTGAATAGTTGGGTGTGTTTTGTGGGAGATAGAAGATCCGCTTTATAAAATACCTCTGGCTTCGCTCAACATCATTATATGCAAAGCACCCCCATACTTGGGCCGCATAACATGTAATAGCTTTTGCTGTTGCCAGGTACATTTTGTATTTAGTCGAGTATCCTTCCCTAAAGCCCATCTGGTTCTCACTTTGAGATTAACAAAGTTAGTGAGTCGAGCGAGTAACATTGAAGCAAAAATCTTCATAAAGGCATTCAGGAAAGAGATTCCTCTACAGTTTTGCACTTCATTCGGGCAGCCGCTTTTAAATATAGGGTACAGAATACTTTTTAGGAAGCTAGGGGAACTTGGGCAGTTGCGTAACCTTCAAATGCTCAATAAAAGTTGGCGTGGCGTTTACTAAAAACTCCGCTGGTATGCGGTCCGTTCCTGGCGCTTTATTCAGTTTGCTTTTTTGAGAGCCCTTGACGCTTTCTCCGGTTCAAACCCTCGGGCGGGTGCCTCCCCCGACGTGTTTGGATTTCCTTTGAGTTTTGTCGAGGAGGAGGCTGTATACTGTGACAATTCTGGTGCTCTACACAATGCATTTTCTCTCTACATTCAACGAGTTTTCTTTTGAAGGATTTTGCATCATTTCCACTTCCATTTTCCTGAGTATTGCAGCCTTTTTGCTTTATGTTTAAGAGGCATGTCGAATTTAGGAGGCTGGCTTGGTCACATTCTTCATCGTACCATGGCTGTTTCCAATTTGTTGATATGCAGCAACTGAGTTCCTCAATCTCGATTTGTTGCTGATCTGACGTTAGCTTTTCCAGTTCCTTATCCAGTCTAGTTCCATACTCGTGTGCTTTGCCTTGAATCCACCTTAATTTGGGTAACAGTTCGTTTCTATTTTCAATAGTATGTTGAGGTATTAAAAGTTTCAGTTCCACTGCGAGAGGCATACGATCAGAAAAGTGTTCCGTTAATATTTCTATATCTGCCACGAGCCTTGTATCAAGCAATAGTCTATGGTTGAGGTTGACTCTTCCCGTAGAAACGTGTGGACCCCTTCTGGGTCGCTGCCCGCTATGAACTTGATATTTGGTCATTAGGTTGATAATATGAAGTTTGAATTTAACCCAATCGCAAACTGAAGTTTCACCCCAGTCAATATTGAATATAAAGTTGACAAACGCTTTCCTTTATTTCAAAGCCATCAATTTACTTAGTTAGTCTCAATTTCACCTTAAAGTTAAGTGCTGTCTTATTTAATTGCGAATTTGTTTATTTATTTATTAAGTTAGGCAAATGCAAAAGTCACATTTACCACTTAATCGTCTTGTGGTCAATATTTCGCTTAGAGCACTCCTCGTTTGTGTCTTAAGAAGGTCAAATGCCAGCATTTTGCATTTAAGTTTGCAGTTTCCCCTGGAGTTCATTATCAAAGCCTAACCTTAACTGATGCGAAATCCTACATCTGCCTATGGCTCAGACGCATGCAACTACAACGACTCTGGTCGTAAAAAAGGCCAACTTAATGGCCATATCCCAGGCTAAGAGGCTACATTCATGGCTCGTTGCGTGCATGTATATGAGCCCGTGCCTGTGCCTGTGTGTGTGTGTGTGTGTGTGTCGTGCAGATACAATTTGTTCGTTTGGGGTTTTGTTGTTGTTTCCTTTTTTTTTCCAGTTTTTTTTTCGAAAAGTACAATAGCTAAAGGGCTTTAATTTTATTACACACAGCAAGTGAAGTCAACGAACAGGCGATGGCGGCGACAACGGCATCCAATTTGCTCCCCCCTCCCCACCCGCAAATTAAATAAGACACAGAACCAGAACCAGAACCAGAGACTTGGGCAAAAGTTGGAATTTTTCCGTGCCAGCTGCGGCTACAAGTTGAAAGATGCCAAAACCAAAAAAACTACAAACTGCAGCCGACGACACTCGCTCAAGTTTATTTAATTTTGCATTAAATTTGATTTCATTTTCATGGGAAACAAATGAGATTTATGCATTCAACTGGACGGCATCAATTAAAGCCTCGCCAAAAACAATGCCTGAAGGCAAACAATGAAACATAAAACGCAACTGACAATGACAATCATTTGCCTGCGCATCCTGGGAAGGAGGCAAAAGGGAAGCAAGTAAGCCCGCCGACGACACATCGTTTAAATGGGAGGGCACAGGTGCGGTTCAGTTGAAAGAGCAGTAAAACGACTGCTACAAGTCAATAGACCTTTAACTGTAAGCTAAGGATAACCCAAGTTTACTGGGAACGTTAGTTTTAAGTGATAGTTACGTCCTATATCGTTCTGATCGTGAGGGTCAGGCTAGGGGTGTGGCAATTTACGTTAACTAAAGACTTATGCAGGCGCGCACTAAGGAAGAAAATTTGGAAAATTTCATCGCGAAATAGGAGCAAAGGCCAATAAAAAGTTTGTGTGTGCCTCAAGCATCTTGTGGGCAATGGCAGTGCCGTTTTGTTAAGAGCTCGAAAGAGAGAGAGTGATCATGAGAGAAACCAACTCACACTCATGTAGAACAGAGGCGTCCAAATGGAGAGGACAAAAAAGTTCGCTGGTGTTGGTGAACAAGAGATCTCTCTCTTCAGACAACACGCGTTTTTCTTGCTATGCAGTGCTTACCGAGTCACACAACCGACACAACGACTGACTTCGTCTCATATGAGCTGAAGATGGCCGGGACTGATGTAGAATATATGTGTCTTGACGCTCTGAGACATATGATAGCTGCTATGAGAGACATGTGTTAAAAAAAATATCAATTAACAAGAGAGAGAGAAGAACAAAATGACTTGTTTGTGGGGGGAGAGCGCAGGAAGAGGAAAGGGCGGCGCATGTTGACAGTTTAGAGCTGTGGAGGGAGCCAATTTGAATTGAATTATGAATTCTAAAATCCACAGACTTCATATTTATAATATCGCCAGACTCGAAATTCATTACGCGGTCGTGCGGAAGAAGTAAGTTCGGTTTGGTTCTTTAGGATGGGGTGAAGGTGAACTCGAAGATGTCTTTAAGATAAAAAAACACAGATTCTTAAAATCTTGCACGCGCGGACAAAGTTGCGGCGATTTCAGCCAGTTAGATATATATTATATGAATAACCCTGTGAAAGTCCTCAAGTATGACCAATTGTCCGCTCCTGTCTTCTACAAACATGATTTAATCTTCCTAATCAATGACTAACAAATATAATATTGGAACTTTAGGAATATAGACACCTCTGCTTAAAATGATGCCTTTAACTTGCGTATTTAGCATTTAATTTATACATTGCCCTCCGTTGATCATAACGTAAGTCACTTTCAAACTATCACTATATACACAAAAATACTTCAACAAAACCGACTGCGATATACCCGTTACTCATGAAAAACATGTTTAACAGTGTTCCTGCGTTCCTTAGGGTGACCATCCGAAAGGTATGCAACATTTTTTTTATTTTGCTCATAACTTGAGAACCGTTCATCCCATCCTTATCATTTCTTCAGCAAATCGATTCATTTTTCTAGATACTAACTATCTCTAAAGGGCACAAATCGTCTATCTTCAAAACTGTAGGAGATATAAGGTTTTTTCCAAATTGCGGGGGCGGAAAGGGGCGTGGCCAAAATTTGAATTAAACTTGATCTGCGTGCAGATAAAAGAAGCATTTTTCCCATACATGTCAAAACTCTATCTCTTACCATCTCTGAGATCTCGGTGTTCATGCAGACAGACGGACGGACAGACGGACATGTCTATATCGACTCGGCTGTTGATGCTGATCAAGAATATATATACTTTATAAAAAGGGTATATTTTATACCCTGTTCCTATTAAAAATGGGAAAAAGGGGATCATGAAGTTGTGCAAATGTATGTAACAGGGAGAAGGAAGCATCTCCGACCACATAAAATATATATATTCTTGATCGGCATCAACAGCCGAGTCGATTTAGCCATGTCCGTCTGTCTGTCTGTATGAACGCGTCGATCTCAGAGACTGTAATAGGTATAGCAAGTTTTGGAATGTATATTTGCTTGTTTCAGATTTCGAAAATTCCTCCTCCTCCATCTTTAAACAGCGAAAAACGGTATTTTTCTCTGTAGAAACGCATGGATCTCACAGACTAAAAGAGTTAGAGCCACAAATTTTTGCATGTATGTAGATGTATACTGTAGCCACATCGAGTTTGTTTCAAATTTGGAAAACTCCACATACTCCATCATTTAGCAGCGAAAAACTGTCACTCTCTATGTATAAACGCGTTGATTTCACAGACTATAAGAAGAAGAGCCACAAATTTTTGCATGTATATATGTAGGTGTACACCGTACCCATTTAAAGTTTGATCCAGCTTTGAAATTTTTCCATCTTCTTCTAACCGCGAAAAACTGTCAGAGCTTCAATTTTTAAGTTTTAACCTAGTGCTTATATATATTCGTGGCCCATTTACCACAATGAGATCCGAGCAAAAACACCAAAGATATGTACATAAGTGCGCCTGCCCATTTATTGAAATAAATTTTAAAATAAATGGAATTCAAAGCTATAGGAACCACATTACTTGGAACAGGATATTTTGCTGTCGGGGCACTCCACCGCAACACTCTTACTTGTTTTGGTATACCCTTTTTAATCTACGAGTAACGGGTATAAATATTGCCAGTAACTCTTTGCTACATTGCAAAGAGTCGAATCGCCAAATAATTGGCATAAAGTCGTGTATTGCAGATATCGAGTCGAAACTTGGTACTTATCCCCCATATGGCAACATTGCGTATACGTGATCTGAAAACAAAATTTTGAGAACTGAGAATAAAAAGCTAAAATGTGGTTTATGTAGTGGGCCAATTTGTGTTAACCCATTAACGCCGGCTCCCTTGTTAGTGGGAGAAAAAGGTTGAAACTTACTGGAGGATGCCATAATGACACTCATATTCCGCTCACAAAAATTCAGCCCCTATCTCTACCCATAGTCCGTGCAGGGGGTGGTGCGTTTTCGCACCCGTCGGCGTTAGCGAGTACAATTTTATTACTGAAAATTTTTTTATGAAATAGTTGAATTGTTAAGGAAAATACATGGAATAGGTTGAAGATAAGGTTAAATTTATTTATGGTATTCTGAGAAACATTTCGGATGCCCTGCCACTTTGCAATTGGCACAACAGTAGATGGTGTGCGAGGCACAGTGCCAACAGCGAATGCATTTTGTCCCCTTCTCAATGTTGTGCCCTACATTATTCAGTTTCAATCGTTTTTGAGCTGGTGTGTCTTGAGTTTTGGGACCACGGTGATATGCCACTTTCTCACTTTGCAGCAACAAATCAGTCACAATGTTGGGGAATTCGAATTGTCCCATCGTCTTGAATTCCATTATGGAGCCATCCCAATATGTCGTTACGTTTTTGCACTGGTAACTACAAATAGCGCAAAAGAGCTTTCAAGCATTGACCATTGCAGCGTCGAAACCTTACGTGATCAACGTGCATTTCGACGGATCCACCAATTTCGTGCACTCTTTCCAAGCCACCATAAGTTTTGTTAGGTCCAGCACCATTACATAGCATGAGGTCGTCAGGGACATCTCCGGTGTCTGTCATGTCGTCCACATCATCCGGCGGCAAAACGACTATGTCAATGGCGAATGCGTTCGACAATTGTTTTTGTGGCTCGATTTCATAATCATCAGACCATTCGTTCTCAATTATAAGTCTAATTCACGAACTGATAATCCTTTCCTTCTCTGCTCTGGTAGCTGGTGTCATATGCACTTAGCACGCGTTAATTTGTAAAGTCGCTGTCGTTACTGCACTCAAAAAAAATCAATCCATTTGGGATCAAATCAATCCTATGCGGTAATGAAACCAACGTAATCCCGGATATGCTTGACCCGATCTGAAAAAAGATTGAGTTGATCCGACTTTTTTAATCCGAAGAAGGATTACATATATCCCGGGGTAACCCTATAAAAGATTGAATTGTGCAAAAAATTCGAGCACAATTCAATCCCAAAGCCGGATCATTTTGTGCCTATTCTAGATCTCAGGAAAGATAACTATTCTTCCTTTCCTCCGCCATGCCATATGACATAGGACATCCTCATACACAGAAAAAAAAACGCCGAGATATTTTCAATCTTTTAAATCTTTGCAACCCCCCTGAAAATTCAATCTCGATTTCCGGGATATTCTACACAATTCAATCTTTTAAGGATTGGTCCATTCCTTTCGAGCTTGTATCATTCCAAATGTGCTTACTACAATCCCTTTCGAGATCACTTGCCCATAAATTAGAGAGCGAGAGCGAAGAAATATAAGTAGCCTCTCAGACACGCTGAAACAAACATTGGGTATGGTGGTGTGCGATGAGATGCCGTTCCATTCCTGTTCAGTGCGAATGGTCGTGTGTTCGAGTCCCAGTGGAGCCAAAAATTTGTATATTTATTTCTTTGTTTTTCAGAAATCTAAATTAACCAAAACTGATGTGATTGGTCTTTGAAGTGTATGAGGATGTCCTATGGCAAATGGAGTGGCGGATAAAAAGAAGAATAGTAATCTATCCTGAAATCAAATCAATCTTACATATCGAGCATAAGTTAATCTAGAATAGGCATAAAATGATCCAGTTTTGGGATTCAATTGTGCTCGAATTTTTTGCACAATTCAATCTTTCATAGGATTACCCCGGGATATATGTAATCCTTTTTAGGATTGAAAAAGTCGGATCAACTCAATCTTTTTTCAGATCGGGTCAATCATATCCGGGATTACGTTGTTTTCATTACCGCTTGGGATTGATTTGATCCCATATGGATTGATTATTTTTTTGAGTGTACACTTTAAAGACCACCCACACCTGTTTTGGTTAATTTAAGACTTCTGAAAAACAAAGAAATAAATATAAAAATTTTTGGCTGCACTGGGACTCGAACACATGACGATTCGTACTGAACAGGAATGGAACGGCATCTTATTGCACATCACCATACCCTTTGGTTGTTGCTGCGTGTCTAAAAGGCTACTTATATTTCTTCGCTCTCGCTCTCTAATTTATGGGCATGTGATCTCGAAAGGGATTGTAGTAAGCACATTTGGAATGATACAAGCTCGAAAGGAATGGACCAATCCTTAAAAGATTGAATTGTGTAGAATATCCTGGAAATGGAGATTGAATTTTCAAGCTCGTGACGGGCTTACTCCAAGATTTAAAAGATTGAAAATATCTCGACGCTTTTTTTTCTGTGTGAAATGTTGTACAGAAGAGATCGTGTCAGAGAGCAGACGGTGCTATAATGGTTTTGATTGGGAGCGCTTCATTAGCGTTCGCACATAAGAACAACCGAAACTAATTTTTCTTACTTAAAATGTACTCATTAGCGCCGACGGGTGCGAAAACGCACAGCATGTACCTGGCCAAAGACGTATGTATGCACAAATTCGAAATTAATATGAGTTTAATATAGGGCAGAGGGCTACCGATCCCTATCATTACATATTTAAAAAAAAAATTTTTCTATATGTTTTAACTGTATAATAGGTTTTTTTTGCATGTCGAAAAACCTGCACCTGGAGATGCGTTTATCATCAAGTAGATGGCGCCATATGAAAAAACAGTCCAGGTCAAATATGTAAGCCCATTCATCTATTATCCATAGCAAAAGACAGAAAAGCGATATCAATTACGAAACATTTTCTAAGAATTTTTAAAAACACATCTTTTTTTGTTGCGTTTTCGCAACACTCGGCGTTAATGGGTTAAATTTGTTGAGTTACCTTGTTTGGGTTGTTATGGCCGTTTTGGTTCATATAAAAAAAAAAACATTTTATTTTATTCCCATTTCCATTAGGAGAAGAAACATATATATAGATATACTTTAACCTAATTACACAGATATTTTCCCACATACATACATCAATTATTTTTGATCAAAAATGTTTTGTTTGTCTAATTTTAATCCTAAAATTGCCGCTTTCCATCCTTCTGGTGTTATCCGTCGTCTATTTGTGAATTTGTCAAACATTTCCTCGTCATCTGTTGTTCTTGCCACTTTTCATTTGTGATTAATGCCGCACAAATAAAATTTGTTTCCTGCACGTCTTCTTTGAAGGTAAGTAAGTTTGTGCCTCTTTGCTGGATTCTTAGGCTTTCTAACATCATACGCGTTCGCTTTCTTCTCTCTTTGTCAAGCGTGTTTACATTGTCAAAATCAGCTGTGGGTCCCGTCTATGTTAAGTGTTGTGCTAGTGCTGTTGTGGTCTTTTGTTTGTCCGCGTCTCGTCTGGGTTCCGTTATTCTCGTTGAGAGTGCTCTCTTTGTCGTTCCCACGTATACACCAGAGCAGCTCTCTCCCTCTCTTCCAATGCATCTTATTTCATATACTACGTTCTGTTGTTGTTGTTTCTTAATTTTGTCTTTGGTATTTGGTATTTGTGTGGTGTGTTTTTGTCTGTCCATCTGTTCATGATGATCTGTATTGCAAGGGTTGACTGGAATATTGGTGAAGAGTGATACAACATCAAAGGATACCAATATTTCATTTTCGGACAATGTTGTATTTTGAAGCTTGGTTTTTAACTCCGTTGAGTTTTGGATGTTGTATTCTTCCGAGTTGATGTTTTTGAGAATACTTCCAATATGTTTGGCTAGCTTATAACATGGGACGTTAGTGGACGCTGCAATAGGTCTGAGGGGTGTGTTCTCCTTGTGTATTTTCAAAAAATGGTTTAATTTTTTCATTCCTCTTATTTTCCATTTTATTTTTGTCAATTTTTTCAATTCTCCACACCCATGGCCTTTATCTATCTTTGTACATAGATTGTAGTATTATTAAAAATGAGTTTTGTTTCCATGCACCCATAGTGCATTGCCCACATTGTTTATACTGCCTTGACCACAAGTTCATTTCCTAACTCCTGGAAAGTAGGAAAGATTGTGCCGATCCAAAGATCCATTTCTGTCCAAAGTTTGTGCAACCCAATCAGGTTTTGCTATCATAAACATCAAATGGGCAATGATAATGTAAACTTTTTAACCCTTCTTAATTTTAGAAAGACATTTGTCATGGTAAATCAAGAGATTCTTTGTACTAAGCTAAATGAATGTTCAACACATGTTGACAAACAAAATTGCTGAATTTGGTCTTAAGAGCAGCAAGAGGCAGTTCAAAAGCTGTCAATGCACCCTGAAAAATGCACTGTTTGGTGCGGTTTGGACCTTACTTTTTGAATAATAATGAAAATCGCAAAGTCACTTTAGTCAATGAAGATAAGAATTCAAAAGAATTGGTCTTAGTTGACAAGTGGTTTCAACAAGACGGTGCCATAATTCAAGCGAAATCATGGACCAATTGAGCGGCTAGTTTGAAGAGCAAAAACTTTAGTGTCTTGGACCTAGATTATATGATTTTAAACCACCACAAAACTATGTTCTAAGGGGCTATATAAAGTCTCTCATGATCATCTGTCACAAAATCACTTTGAAAATCATTCAAAAATAAAATTGTATTAAAACTAAACTAAACTCATGGCGTCTAAACGCGTATGGCGGGCGAAACCCAAATCCTCCTCTGATGAAAAACTGGATCGCACTTGTAAGCAACAAATGGAGACTATACGTAATCTAATGCGCAGTCAAGCAAGTGCCCATGATCTTGATCTTTGTGCCAAATGGTTGGGTGTCTTCAGTCGTACCACCAAAGAGGAGGCATACGCTCGTAACTATTTGGTAGAGTTGATGCATTCCCAGTTGAGAGACACAGGCCGCTTGGCCTTGCCGTTTACGGAGCCCTCCAATTGTAATCGGGAGCTACGTGTCGTTTTAAGATTTGCGGACAAAGACCAATTAGATAGTCCTACTCCGCCAGAGTTGCGTGTGCCGCCCTCTTCAAGAGTTAAGCTGCAGCCCAGCGAACCTTTAGTCCAGTGGGATCAAAAGCTTTACCAGCATATCAAGCATTTGGATGAGTTGGAGATTAAATACAAGGACGAAGAGCAACAGCTTTGGTTGCAGGAACAAACCTCGAGTCAGCCGTCCCTGAAGCAAATCTATATGAAAAAGGAATTTGAATCACGCCCCAGCGAAAAGGAGGAGCGAAGGAAAAAGACCAAGGTACAATTCTGCTCACCGCGTGCCCTACGCAATCGTCTGGAGCAGGAACGCAAGCAGCAAATGATTTGCGAGCGCAAGGAACGAGAGCGAGTTGAGCGACAAAAGCGTGTGAACGAGCAAGAGCGCAAGCGCACGCAACGAATTGAGCAACATCGAAGAGAGAAACAACGACTCGAGAATGAGCGACAACAGCACGAAAAGGAGCAGGAAGAGCGCCAACGCCAGGTAAGACAGCGTTGCCAGAACGAGCGTAATCGCAAAGAGAGCCAGAAATGCGAGCAACAACAGCGTGAGCAAAAGCAGCGAGAGCGTAGGGAGCGAGAAAGGCCTGTGTGGGAACAAAAGCAAAGTGAGCGACGCGAAAACGAACGCAGTGACCGCACAAGGCGTGCCTTAGAACTCAAACAGAAGCAAGACAGTCGCAGTCAGAGTAAAAGTCCCAGTCCTGTACGTAAAGTAGAAGTCAGGGAATATAAGCTGAGAGAGGAGAAGATCAAAAGTCATTTACTGCAAAAACAGTTAAGAGCGGAGAATATTCGACAAAAGGTGGCATCCTATGAAAAATTGAAAGAGATAAGTCGGCAGAAGGCAATTATAGAGCGTGAGAAGCTAAGGCAAGCAACTGAGGATCAGGAGAGTGAGAGAGAAGAAGAGGAAATCAGCGAGCAAAGCTCAAGCTTCGAGCAACATCGAGAGAGCAGAGTGCGAAAGAAAGGGGAGAACAAGAGCCGAGCAAAGAAACTGCAAAGAAAAATCTGAAGCAGAAAACGAACATAGAGCAAGAAAAGCACCAGAGCGAGAAGGTAGTAATCAGGAGCTCAGAAGAATTGCTGTAGCACAAAAAGCCGATCACAAGAGAAGGGAAAGAGCCGCATTTGATTTTCAGCTTCAAACTAATGCCAAAGAAAAACGAGAAGCTCGATCAGAAGAAGAACAAGAACTAAAGCGTCTGATGGAAGAACAAGAGCGCAAAAGTAGAGCTCGCGAAGAACAGGAGCTCGGAAGAATTGCTATAGAAGCAAAGCTAAAGCATCTAGAAGCTGAGCACCGGAGAATGATTATAATTCTAGAAGAACTTCAGCGTCAAAGAGCCGAGTGCGAATGCATAGCTAAAGAAGAATCAGCAGAACGAGAAAGACGAGCTCAACTATCACAGGAGCGGGAAAAAAGAGCTACCGAAGAGCAAGTGCGCTTGAAAAAAGCCAAACAAAGAAAGCTGGACCAACTCAAAGCAGAGCTTGAACGAATGGATAGAGAAGAAATTGAACTTGAGAAGGTAAAAGCAGAGCGCAAGAGAAAACTTAAGGAAGAACAGAAGCTACAGCTCGAAAAAGAACAAGAGGAACGCGAGCAAAGAGAAGAACTGAAGCGGCTGGAACTCGAACGCAAAACAAGAGCCGATGAAGAGCAACAAGCAAACGAAGAACAGGAGCGTGTGAGAAAAGCTCAAAAAGAAGAGGAGCTGAATCGTAAAGCAGAGGAAGAATTGGAGCGCAAAAGAAGAGCTGAACAAGAGCAAAAGCGTGAGCAAAAAGTTCAAGCAGCGCTAGAAGAATTAGAGCGAGAAAAGAGATCTAAGGAAGAAAGGGAGCGTGACCAAAGAGCTCGAGAAGAAGAAGACCGTAAGCGAAAAGCTCGGGAAGCAGTGAGGGAATTAGAACGCCAAAGAATAGCTGAGGTAGAGCAAAAGCGTGAGCATAAAGCTCGCAAAGAAGAGGAGCGCAAACGTAAAGCTCAGGAAGCACACGAAGCTAAGGAAGAAAGGGAGCGTGACGAACAAGCTCGGGAAGAACAAAAGGCAAACGACGAGGAATTAAAGCGCCAAGAAAGAGCGAATGAAGAACTGCTGCGTCAAGAAGAACGGGAAGAACGTCAAAGAAAATCTGAAGAAGAAGTTCTTGAAGAAGAGCAGCGCGACAGGCAAGCACGAGAAGAACAGAACCGCATACTAGAAGCTCGCGAAGCACAGGACAAACTTGAGCGCCAAAGAAAAGCTAGGGAAGAGCTGGAACGTCAACATCTAACTCGTGAAGAACAAGAGCGCTGGCTTATAGCCCGAGAAATAGGGGAAGATTTGGAGCGCCAGAGAAGAGCTCTAGAAGAGGCTCACAAAAAAAAACTTGAAAATCAGAGGCGTTTACTAGAAGCTCAAGAAGAGGAAAGAAAAGCTATAGAAGAATTTGAGCGTCAACAACAAGCTCGTGAAGAGCAAAACCGCATACTAATAGCCCGAGAAATTGAGGAAGATTTGAAGAGACAAGAAGCTGAAGAAGCACAGGAGGAACTTAACCGCCAAAGACAAGCAGCAGAAGAACTGGAGCGGCAGCAACTAGCTCGTGAGGAGCAAGAGCGCTGGCTAATAGCCCGAAAAATTGAGGAAGATTTGAAGAGACAAGAAGCTGAAGAAGCACAGAAGGAACTTGAGCGACAAAAAAAATCGAATCAAAAGCTTGAGCGTCAACAACTAGCTCGTGAAGAGCAAGAACGCATGTTAATAGCCCAAGAAATTGAGCAAGATTTGAGGAGAGAAGAAGCTCAAGAAGCACAGGAGAAATATGAGCGACAAAGAGAAGCAAAAGAAGATCTAGAGCGGCAACAACTATCTCGGGAAGAACAAGAGCGCATGCTAATAGCCCGAGAAATTGAGGAAGATTTGATAAGACAAGAAGCTGAAGAAGCTCAGAAGGAGCAAAAACGAAAAGCTCGTGAGGCTCAAAAGGAATTAGAGCGCAAAAGAAGAGTAAAAGAAGAACTAGAGCGTGACATGAAAGCTCGTGAAACAAAGCAGGAATTAGAGCGCCAAAGAAGAGCTTACAGAAAAGCTCGAGACGAACAAATGCTACAGCGGGAAGCTCAAAAAGCCGATGAGGAATTAGAGCGTCAAAAAAGAAACAAAATATTCAAACAAGCTTTACAGGAAGGATGCAAAGATTCAAAATCTCAAGCAAGAATTCATGAAAAAATAGTGCGAGAAGAAAGTTCACGAAGAGCTCAAAAAGAACAGATGAGCAAAAGAACTTCAGAAGAAGACAGACTCCGAGAAGAACCTAAGTTCAAATGGAGACAGGAAAGCGAACAGGAAAGTGACATTAGTTCTCAGGAAGAATACGAGCGCAAACGCAGAGCTAGAAAAGAACAGGAGCGACTCAGAAGAGATCGAGCAGAACAAGAAAGCCATAGAAGAGCTCATGAAGCCAGTGAAGATGCCAAAAGAGAGAGAAAAAGTCAAAAAGAACCAAAAGAAGGGAACGACGAACACAAGAGCAGTGAACATCAGATCCCAAAAACAGCTTTAGAAAAACTGCCCCAAAAAGATTTTAGACTTTGGAATACAATTTCTAAAGAACTAAAGCGCCAAAAAGAAATTCTAGAAGCGGAGGAACCGGAGAGCAAAAGAAGAGCTCGCAAAGCTCAAGAAAAGAACCAGAAGCAAGAGCCACAAGAACAGGCAACTGAAAATATTCAAAACCTTCTAAACATGAGACTCAGAGAAGACATGCAACAATACCATGATGAAGCTCTACGGTATACAAGAACTCGGGCCAAAGGTGGAGCAGAGCTAGAACAAAGCAAAGGACCACAATTTGAAGCCATCAACAATGCTCCTAAAAAAAGACAACCTGAACACTTAAGCCTCACTGAGCGACAATACCAAAATTTCTGCAAGGATCTGAGAAGGCAGCCGGTGGCTTCCAGCAAAGAGCAAATTCTGGCTAATCTTAAGAAAATATTTAAAAATCCTCAAATGGAGCCCAAACGTTATGTTCATTTTGAAGAAGAGCCTTCTACAAGCTTCTCACGTAATCCATTCACCGAATCCGAGCTTCAAGAACGACAACAAATAAACCAGGAGGGTCTACGGCGCCAAGCACAACCCTGCCATACCTTTTGTCCCCAGTGCAAGCCTCAACCTTATGGTAATGCAGAACAAAGGAAGGAATATCGCTATTGGGTGCGTCAACGAGTAAACCAATGGAAGCAACAGTGGGAGCAAGAGCAAACCGTATGCAACTGCCAATGCACAGCATTTGAAAAAGATCCAGAAAATGAACAACGTCAAGTGTTTAGTCGTATACTCAAGGGAAGAACCGGAATGCACGAGTCCAAGGAAATGTTATACCAACGGCTAAAGGCGGAGAATCAGCTAATGGAGCAAAAACTAGAGGAGGCTAAACAAAAACTGAGACATCAAATGAGAAGAAAAGCTCACCAGGTGGTTAAACAATTTCAAAACGATAATGAAACATCGGAGACCACAGACGACAGCTGGACAGATCTGTCAAAGAGTGAGGATCGGGAGAAGAGTAAGTGAATTAAAAGCAAAAGCTCAGAAGTAACTTTTTAGAGCGAAGTTTTTTTCGTCTGATTTACGATAGATTCCTTATTTGCAAAGTCAGACGCCTTATTGGGTACTGAGTAACACGTACTGAGTATGAAGTACTAAGTATCGATTACTGGGTATCAAGTGTAGAATACTAAGTACAGAGTACAGAGTCGACGGAAGAGAAGACAGATCCGTTCGAGTGTCGTCTACTGTGTTTTGAGTATCTTGTACTCAGAGTAGAGTTTTGAGTACTGAGTACCGAATACTGAGTATCTTCTACTAAGTCTCTGGAACTAACTATTAAGTACTGAGTATCGAGTACATAGTATCGAGTACAGAATATCAATAAATAATTACTCAGTATCGAGTACATGGTATCGACCACATAGTATAAAGTACATAGTATTAAGCATTTCTGAGTATAAGGTACGTAGTTTAAAGAACATAGAATCGAGTATATAGTATTGAGTACTTAGTATAAAGTACATAGTATCGAGTGCATGGAATCGAGTATTGAGTAGATAGTATAAAGTACAGCTTACTGAGTTTCGAGAACCTGTGTATCTTCAACAAATTCTCGAAAACGAAGTATCGAGTACTGAGTATCAATTACCAAGCACTATGTATCGAGTACATAGAATCGCGTACATAGTTTTGAGTACTTAGTATAAGGTACAGCTTACTAAGTATCGAGTACTGAGTATTTTCAACGAATTCTCGAGAGCTAAGTATCGAGTACTGAGTATCAAATAACAAACACTGAGTATCGAGTACTTAGTATTGAGTGCATAGAATCGAGTACATAGTATTGAAAATCAATTAACAAGCGAACATTGTAGTACATAGTATCGAGATCGAGTACTTTGTATGAGTACATACAGTTCATATATCAAGTACCTAAGTATCTTTTACGAAGCATTGAGAACTAAGTATCGAGTATTAAGTACAATTAAAAGCGATACTGGTCTCAAGCACATAGTATCGTACTGTATCGTCATAGAATCTACATTATTGAAAATAACATGAGTATCGGTTGTATCGAGTACATAGTATTCAGTTCTTATTAGCTGTACTGAGTATCGAGTACTGGCTATTCTTTCTTGCTTACTAAGTACCTTACGAGAGCAAAGTATCGAGTACTGAGTATCTATTAACAAGCGCGGAAAAGCGATACTACAGCACAAATTTCGCAAAGTAATAAAGCCTTTCTACCGGTACTTAGTATTGAGTGCATAGAATCGAGTACATAGTATTGAAAATCAATTAACAAGCATTGAGTATCGAGTACATAGTATCGAGTACACAGAATCAAGCACTGAGAATCTTCTACGAAGCCTTGAGAACTAAGTCTCGAGTATTAAATACAATTAAGCACTGAGTATCAAGTACATAGTATCAAGCACATTGTAAAAAGTGCATAGTATCGAGTACATAGAATCGAGTACTTTGTATGAGTACATAGTATTCAGTTCAGCTTACTGAGTATTGAGTACCTGGCTATCTTTTACCAAGTAGCGAGAGCAAAGTATCGAGTACTGAGTATCTATTAACAAGCGCGGAAAAGCGATTACATAGTATCAAGCACATAGTATACAGTACTTAGTATCGTGTGCATAGAATCGAGTACATAGTATTGAGTACATAATATAAAGTACAGCTTACTGAGTTTCGAGTACTAAGTATCGAGTACTGAGTATCTTCCACAAAGTCTCGACAACGAAGTATCGAATTCTGAGTATCTATTAACAAGCACTGAGTAGTAATGTACATAGAATCGAGTGCATAGATAAAGTATAGCTCACTGAGTATCGAATACTGAGAATCGACTTTCGGACATTAAGAATCTTGTATTTAGTCTCAAGAACAAAGTATCGAGTATAGAGTATTAATTAACGAGTACAGAATATTGAGGAAAGCTTCTGAGTTTCGAGTACAGAGTATTGTGTGCTGAGTATTGAGTTCTGAGTATTGAGTACAGAGCAACGAGAACTGAGTGTAAAGTACTCTGGATCGAGTTCTGAGTATCGATTACTGGCCATCGCGTATCTACCGACTTTTACGGAAAAAGCTTCGCTCGTACCAAGTATCCCACGACACCCATTCCTTCTTTTTTCTTAGGTAATTCTCAACTACCTTTTCTTTAGACCCACATCCGGAGCAATTTCTTCGATCTCCTTTGCAAAGACCCGTTAAGCTACCCGGCCCCATCTTCAGCACACTTGCCGCTCCCTTTAAATCTTCCTCGTCGGACACAAGTATGCAAGAACGATTAAAATTTCTGGACTCGCAGTTACAAAAAGAAATCACCCAAGTCCTAAACAGTCTCTTTCTCAAACATCACAGTCGCCCGCTAAAACGTCAGGCCCTACAATTGCAACGTCAACAGTTGGCCGCCATACAACAGGAAATTCAATGCCAAAGAGAACACTTACCCCAACACTGTTGTCGTCTACTGCAACGTCTCTTCAACGATCACTGCAACATGAGCGATGAGTTGGTGCAGGAGGCTCTGGACAGTGTGCAGCGCTCCTACCACAGATGGCTGGACCAGCGGGCAGGGTAAAAAAAAAAAAAAACCTTTTTCATTCCTCTGTGTCAATGTTGATTTTTTGCTACGCGATGTCCCTCTCGTATCGTCGACAGCCAAAGTCAAACTCAATTTAACAAAAAATCAACGTAAATGTAAATTGAAACTTTGGCTGGCTCCACGTATGCACCTGAACCGACGCCACGCCCCCCGCCGCCCACCAGACCCGCCATATATCCCGTGCTGAAGCTGCCGTCGGTGTGTTAAAAAGCAATTTCTTGACTGGCTCTGACTCGGAGCACTTTGCTGCATTATTGCCACTACCAAGCAGTTTTCACTTATATTTTTGCTTCCTTCTCGTTTTTTTTTTTGTTTTTGGCATAATAAATGATGTCAAATTAATTAAATCGACGACAGTTGCGTTGCCTGGATGGAGAACTTGGCTGGGTAACTCGACAATGTCTCAATTGCACTCGAAATCGTATATTAATGTGTGATGTATTTAATTAGGGTGAAAGGTCTGTAGTTCTAAATGGGGAAAGGATGTTTAATCAGCTTTAAGAAGAATATGTAAGAAAATCGTAAGAGTTTAACTCCTAAGTGTGTACCTATGTTCAGGTTCAAGCCCGGGTAAAGGTAAATTGTTGTGTGATTTCAATTCAGCTGTAAAGATTAAACAGAAATTCACATTTTTTAACAACCTTTAAATATTATGATCTTTGCGATTTGTTTTCAACGAATTTTCATGATAATCTTAGCTCATTAACAATTTTTTTGAAGCTTCGCGATTTTTTGGTCTGTTGGACTTAGACCTTCTATTTACCCGTCTTCATGTCAATTTAACTTCATATAAAATTCATATATTGCAAATGTTAAGACTTCCGTAAACCGATTGACCGACAATTACTATTTACCCGTCTTAAATTGTCAACTATTAAATCTTCAAGTTAATCTGTGCTAATTACATAATGTAATTTCCGGACTATTTTGGAACGCTTGATTTTGACCCATTAATTTACCCGTCTAATTTATAACATAACAATACACAAATTTTAAAATTTCACGTTTTTTTGAACCGTTCGATCTAACCGTTTACTTGCCTGCGATTGCCAACCATCGAATCTTATTGATTCCGAAAACTTAGAAGTCTTTGCAAATTTAGCGAAAAATCTGAGCTCAAATGACAATTTAGAACATTTTGCGATTTTTTGGACAGTTCGTTCTATATACACTCATCGAAATTTAATTAAAGCCACCTTTAGTTTGTTCAGTAAAAAATGTTTAAAACATGTTCTAATATTTTTTTTTGACAAAAATTGTTAAAACGTGCTTAGCTTAAGGTGCATCAACAATATTACATATTTTTACTAAATTAAAAGCATGTGTTCTGCATTTTTTTAAAAAAGTTCAGTTTTTACTGCGAGATTTAATTAAAGCCAGTCTTGAAAAAAATAAAAAGGATACAGAATAAGGATAATGAAAAATCACTAAATAATGTATATAACCTCCTGGCTCTAGGCATTTATGATTGCGAATTCAAAATACCGTTTGGCGCCATCCTATAGCTTAGTCGAGTTGAACTTTCGTCCAACAGCATAAACACGATGTGCAAGTTTACCCCACATGTTTTTAATTGGTGTTTTAATTGGTGGTTAAGTTATATTTAGGGCAATAAATTGTATATTCTTAGAACCTATATTATGTTGGTTAACACTGAGAGGAAATTATAAATAATTTTTAGCAGCAATTGTTTAATATTATTAAATAATTTTAAAATCTACAAAACTATAATTTGAGTAGATACAGAAAATTACTTTTCACCAATATCAACTTAAGACCTGTCCGATAAACCAAACCTGAGGAATCCCGTTTTTAAAAAACCCTTTTTATACACTTAAAAAGAGTATTATAATTTTGCCCCGAAGTTTGCAACGCATAGAAGCAATTATCTCCGACCACATAAGGTATATATATTCTTGATCAGCATGATGAGCTGAGTCGATTAAGCTTTCAGTTTTGAAGCTAGCAAACTGATATTTTGCACAGAGTCTTCTTTTGTCTGCACGCTGTTAATATGTCGGAACCGACTGGATCGGATGACTACTTCTTGTAGCTGCCATACAAATGATCGGTCGAAAAATGGATTTTAAGGAGAAAAAAATTGGTTTTTCCACAATATTACTGCTCTCAATCACGGTCATAAGTAATATTAAATGTTTTTAAGCTGATCTGCGAAGTTTGGTCGAAGTCGCTAACCGTTGACACAAGCGTTTTCAAGTGTATAAAAACTTCGGCACGGACGAAGTTAGCCTTGCCTTTCTTTGAAAAAGTTTGCAAAAAATTATGAGCAAAACCGCAAATTACGTTTTGGTGAGCATGTCGAGAGCTAGTGTCGAATTTTTTTTTGTTAAAACCAAAAATGTTGAGTTTTAAATACGTTCGGTTAAAAGAATGACCCAGATGCGTCTTTAATTCGTATTTATTCAATTTTCATAATAATAAATCTTATGAAAATTTTGCAAATTTCAACACTCTTCGGCTCGAGGTCTCGATTCTTGAGATTCAAATAATTTGGCAAATTTCGCGGTCATTTTGACCATTAGTTACGTAGCCTGTCAAGGTTATTAACTATCTAAGTGCCAAATGACAGTTGTCGCCTCACGTACTTAAGATGTTATCTAAACGTGATCATATAATCGAGCAAGACTCCTTAATATTTGATTCCCGGCTGTGACTCGATTGTAATAGAGCCAACACGAACCGTTGCCATTTCAACTTATTTCCTTCTACTTACTAGGACGGCCTCTGTTTTTTGTTCGGTTATCCACACCATAATTTGATCAATTGCGAGGCTGCATCTTTCTGTAACTTTACCCAATTGTCACAAGGGCTAGGTCGTCAGTGAAGCCTTGAAAATTGCATCCATCGGCCAGAGCCTTGGGGTACTCTTCCTGAGACAGTATATTGATGTCCTGCATGGTGTGGCGTCCCCCATTAATTCCCACATGCGATAGCTGCAGCCACCTATCGATACTAATCGCATGCGTGTGCCATCGCTGACAAGAGAGTCTGCCCGAGCTTTCGGCCGTCGTCACATCGATCGAATTCTATTCAATGTATTAGCAAGTAATATTATTATTAAATACAGCTAGCTTTGGGAATAACTACAATGGTTACATTAGTGGCGCCATCTGTTTGTCAGTTTTGAAATGGTTGTGGTGGTCCCAGTTCATCAGTTCACACATCACTAACAACTAGCATTGCACGATATTCCCGCCTTTTTAAGTACATCTCTAACTCACACAGGCACACACTTATCTCATTCGTACCGGCAGCACGCCGTCCCAATTTACCGAACTAAAGCCTAATCTGTCTATTAAGGCGGTATTCTCCTTGTCGAGGATGTTTTTTTTTTGGACCTATTTAAGAAAAAACGAGAGCGTAAGTTAAAGTCGGCTCTAACCGACTTCGATATACCCGTTACTCATGAAAAAACATGTTATACAGTGTTCCTGTGTTCGTTAGGGTGACCATCCAAAAAGTATGCAACATTTTTTATCTCGGCTGTTTTTCACACTTTTGCTCATAACTTGAGAACCGCTGATCCGATCTTTTTTTTTTCGTTTTGCTAACTACTAACTATCTCTAGAAGGAACGAATCGTCTATCTTCAAAACTGTAGGAGATATAACGTTTTTTCCAAATTGCGGGGGCGGGAGGGGGCGTGGCCAAAATCTAAAACAAACTTGATCTGCGTGCAGATAAAAGAAGCATTTGTCCCACAAGCTTTGCTTTAATAACCACATCTGTGTCATATCCAACAAAGGTAAGAGTTTGCTGGGTTTACTTAAGCGTTGGCCTAAAGAGTTTGAAGATCCATATATAACCAGGCTTCTCTACGTGTCTCTCGTTCGACCATCGCTAGCATAGAGGTCCCCTCAATATAGCTTCTATCAAGATATTCTAGAATCGGTTAAAAAACAGTTTCTTCTCTTTGCACTCAGGGGCTTAAGCTGGGATACTGGTCGCCGTTTGCCTTCCTATTTAGATAGGCTACGACTTCTAAACTTGCCCACTCTAAAAGACCGCAGGACTAGTCAAGGTGTAATTTTTTCTGCATAAGCTAATTGTTGGTGATGTAGATTCGTCTCTTCTCCTAAATGTTATGAAGTGGAACGTACCCTGCGTCCGTTATCTTTGGAAGTATGCAGATCAAATCATGCTCGTCATGATCCTCTCCGAGTTCTGTGCGATAACTATAACGACCATTACCATATATTGTCCTTATGGTTCCAGTAGTGGCAACATGTATTGGTTAATGTTGAAAATGAAGTGGTGGCGCCATCTATTGGTCAAGGCCAAAAGAAAGATCGCTGACGAAGCGCAGTAAACAATTTCTGAGTTCCTGGATCCAGTCTTCAATAATTTCTGTTTCCAAAACCAAACTAAAAGTGAAGTTTTTTTTCCCCCCTCTTTAAGTTCTCGTTTTATTTCATTTTACAATGGAAATGCTTTAGATATATATTTTTTTTTGTTCAATCCTGCCACCGCATTCGCAAAGGGGCATTTCAATAATTTACTTGTCTGCCCATTTGTGTGCACTATTTGCCCAGTATCAGGCAGCATCAGCATCAGCATCAGGCATCAGCAACAACTACAATACGCTGACTGAACTACTCTTCGACTGTTTGCTCAATTGTTCAACCACTGTAAATAAAACGTAGCACTTCCGTTTCCCTGCACCAGCAGAGCCCGGCCATATTGTTTGCCCGATTGCGATTGAGTAACAATTTTTCGTATGTTTTCACTTGCACTCGTTATCTCTGTGTGTGTGTGTGTGTGTGTGAATTTTTAATTTTGTATATTGCCCAATTGTGTTCTTTTGTGTGTTATGACAAGTGCAATGCAAATTGATTTTAACTGGATCGCTTAATTAGTTTTACCGCCAAAAAATGTTGAATATATTGTTGGCCAAATGCCAGAGACTTGTCCAGAACAGGCAAAGAAACAAATGACGGTCTCTGATACAAAAGAGAAACTAATGAAAATACACACACACACACACACAGACGAAGGGAAAGCCAAGTCTGGCAAGTGGGTCAGTTGAGGCGTTGCCACATGTTGGCAAAATGTCAAACATGCTGCTAGGTAAACACCCACACAAACACACCATCAAAATAATTAATATCCTTTCAAATGTTACATGCACTAATTACAACAACAACAACAACAAGCGCAAGGACTAAAGTAAGTAGAACATGCGGCAGGGAGGCAAAACGAAAAATTCTCTGTGTCTCCCCTTCGTCTGTGTGGGTGAGTGCTTTGTCAAGGTCGCTTGTCGTTGTGTGTTTTGTCTTTTGTTGTTGCTGTTGCTGTGTTGTGCATTTGTCGACCGCCTTTTATTATTATTTTTTTTTCCATTTATCTCTTACCCCATTTTTTGTTTTGTTTTGTTTTTTTGTGCTTTTGCCTATTCCACCTCCCCAGGCTGTGTGCCTCTCTGCCTTTGTTTTGCCCACTTGCTCTCAAAAACTCATTAGTCAAAGCATTTACTAACAAAAATTTCCCAATTAAGCGACTGCAAATAGCAGAACCAGAACAAAAAAAAAAAATAGGAAAATAGGAAAATAAATGGAAAAAAATTCCACAATTGATAAGTCGAACTTGTTGATGCTTTCCAAATTTAGAGAAAGCACTTAAAAGTCCTGAATTGATTAGGTAAATGGGTATTTCAAGTGCTGACCTACTTTTATTATACTTAGACAATCGAATGTGCCGAGAGGGGAATATAATTATGTGGCACAAGCCTGAAATGCCAACAGAAGAACTGGCATCCTATAAGCCAATACGCCTACTCCCAGCCTTTGAAAAGTTTTAGCTTCCAGGAAGCACCTGCAGTCAAATAATAGATTCCAAAGTTCCAGTTTGATTTCTATAGCATGCAACGTGTATAATTGATAGAGCAGATGGTAGCTAACTTTTGTTTGACCACCCCCCCCTGCCTCCCCTTTTTTTTCTGGGCGGGGGGTGTGAGTTCAGGAAATATTACCAACATGTTAGGAGCTCGTATGTTTATGTCAAAATTTTATAAAAATATTCGTGTGTTTTATAGGGAAAGGGGAGAGAATAGGCGGGAGTAAGTTGGTTTTTGGTTGTAGTATAGAGGAAAGAAAAAAAAAAAAGTTTTGGATGAAATTTTATTTTTTTTTTGTTTTTTTATTAAACTGTGAGAACGCCCTCCCTACCATGATCCTTTAGGGCCGAGAGTAAGTAGAAACAGAAAAGGAACCCTTCAACAAAGCTTCTCGCTTAATACACTATTTCATTACGCTGCTACATGGTTTCCCCCAAAAACAAGATACTCTAAATCATATTAATTTCAAAGTTAATTATATTATAAAACTTCATAATTCGACGGAAAGAACAAGTTGTGGCTAAACATTATAATTGGGCTAAGCCGAATTTAGTACAAAGTGTATCGATAAAGGGATTATATTCTATGTAAACCTACAAGGCATAATATATTAAAGCGATACCATACCCTTAAAACTATAACGAAAGAAAATATAAAGAAACTTATGCTACAATATTATAGATATGGGAATGCTACTTCATTGTTTGGATAAGCGTAAGGCACATTAAGTAAAGGTAAACTCTTATCAAAGAAACTTAGGTAAAACGATTAAAATTTATGTATGGAACTTTAAAGTTAATACATCCTATGATGGACTTAGTTTGGTTTCTCCAAGGCAAATTTCATTCGTAAATTGAATATAAAGGGCAATTTAATTCAAGATGGTTATACGTTATCAAATTAGACGGATTGAGATTTGATCCGCATCTTACGCTCTACCACTGTAGAGCGATGGATGATCTATAACCTCAATGGACACAACATGTCATGAGCACCATATGGTAGCAGAACACGTCAGCTTTGAGTGAGGTGGCCTTTAAGCTTCCTCCAGAGATTGCGAGACAATTATGGCCCCCTAAGGCTCGGCTGGTGCAAAAATGCAAGTTTGATCCCAATGAGTTCTGGTCGGAGACAACACCTAAGTCAACGCGTCAGAATTCATGTGCGGGACATACGTCAAAGCCAGAGGTCTGGTATAGCCACCAGCAACTAGACGGAAACTCCCAAATCACAGATGCGATCAATCCGGGAGCACCCTGGGACGAGTTTATATAGAGCACTGCAAGCAAGGGGGACACTTTAGGCGTCAGCAGTGTCTCATTGAAGAGGTACTTATTATATGTAAATCACTTTTCCTACATGGAACTAGTGGTGCCAACCTAGATTGGAATTTAAACATTCATAAACCAGTGTCAGCTATAAAACTTAACAATATTTACCCCAGAGGGATGACACCACCGAAGATATGAATGCTTTTCACCCAACTTTCGGGATTTCTCCAACGGAAGGCCTGAACCAATGTACGGACACTGAGATGGCTGTGTGCTTGGCCGAGATCTAGGTATAAAAAACTTGTTCACTCAGCCTGCAATTATGCGAAGGGCTCACACAAATTACTCTCAATTGGTTTCTTTGTCTTATTATTGAAAAAAATTCACAATTCTTGTGCAACGCTACTAACACATACACACAAACGTATGTATAAGCGTGGGTAGCTAGGTTAGGTTAAACACTTTAATGATTTTCGCAAAAGGTTTTAACTGCACAACTGCACACTTTGACGGCCACGAGGAAAAAAGATCGGAGTGACTGCCTCATGGAAGTCAGTGTTCATGCGAATTTTCTTTTCAGCTTGCTTTCCTTTACCCACAATTCTGAGAATAAGAAGAGACAATCATATGGCGATCTAGTTGGGGCTGCCAACTTGAGGCCAAGTATTCAGTCGAACAAAAGCTGACTGATATGGTGAAGCAAGCAGTGCAGAACTAAAAATCGTTGTGTTTCAAAAGAGAGAAACTATTTAAACGACAAGCGAAATATATTACATTTCCGCCTAAGACAGGGTGGAAAACTTTGTCCTGGAAGTATTACAGGCCAAGAACTACATTGTGGGTCTCGCATAACGGCCTACTCTTCCAGGTCAAGGGAACGCTTGATCCGCAAATCTTCTTTATGGTTAGATTATTTCTTAGTACCTCAGGGTAGCGTGTTAGGCCTAACCTTATAAAGCCTCTTTAACTCTGACACGCCCACATCGCATGATATCCCCTTTGAAGACTCTCAAAACATTCACCACTTTTGACTAAATAAGTGTTTTTATGCGGTAACGGATACATATCTTAAAAAGTGCAATATTTTAGTTCATTCCGAAACATCAGAAGAGACATTAGTCCTGGCGGGTGTGACCTTAGATCAGCGATGCTTAAAGTGAGCGAGTCCAAAAAGTGAGAGTCTATTAATGTGTAAAAATAACACTCAGTGAATTTGCTTCGACCTAATCGCTTCGAACTCTAACAAGCGAATGACGGCTTTCTGCTCTGTTGGTCTCAGCTTCGGCATGATTTCGGGTTGTGTACGTGTGAAAAGCGAAATGTTTTCGCTTCTTGGTTGGAACCAGAGGCCATCGCTGCCTTAGACAATCACTTCACATTCAAGCAACCTGTCGCTTAAGTAGCTGGAAAACTGCATACAAAGGCAACAAGAATGTGCTGGCTACTTAATGCCATCAACAAAATATCTCTTAAGAACAAGATTTTCATTTATGGGGTCCAGATGTATGGCATTGCTGCGGAAACCTCTTCAAAATTAGGCGAAATACTAGAAAAGTTACAGGACCCGTGTGGTACATGGTACATCCGTAGAAGAGACATTGAGAAAAACTGTTTAGTCGGAAAAGTAGGCGACACAATAAATAAACAAGACAAGGTAGCGTACCACTCAAACAACTTCGCAAGAAGACTCCTCAGAAAACGAAGAATGAAATTGTTAAAAAAAATTTAAATTTCTCAGCCAAAAGTTTTTTTTTCAGTTAAGCTTGCGCGTCAACTTTGATATCTTTCGCCTTGGCTTCTTTAAGTGTTAAAGCTCTTGTAACTAATCTCGCTTTGCTAAATCTTACAAAGATCTTCGTTGTATAAGGTTCGATCCCGAAGTGAGTTTACCTGCCCGGAAATGTAATTTTATTTGGTTTTGCACTCAGAAAAAAAAATCTTCTATATCCACTGAATTTAAGCCCATTCGTTTAGAAAACTTGAGTAATTCCGCTTTTTCCTTAGCCGTGAACAACGAGTGTCATATTATAAACATTTTAAGCTCACTTTTTTAAGCCACCCATGCAGAGTCAGCTAAAAACGAACGACGGACACTGGACAGAAAGCAGCAGGGAAGCGACATGCGCTCTACTTGATGCGCACTTTCCAGGCTGCACTCATTACTGGGGCCAGAAGACTGGCGTACAGGGCTGGCTCAGGAAGCAATGCACCTTTTGACGGACGGCTCAAAGATGGCCTCAGGAGTCGGAGCCGCCGTGTACTGCAAGGAACCGGAATTGAAACTCTCCTACAAACTGCCTAACCACTGCACTATATTCCAGGCGGAAGTCTTCGCTATAAGGAAAGCAGATCAACATATACGTAGACAGCCAAGCGGCAATCAAAGCAATGCAGAGTCACGCCATCAACTCCAAAAATGTTCTGGCAAGCAGAGAAGCATTAGATTCCCTCAGCACCTCCAGCAAGGTGCATATCTACTGGATTCCCAGCCACAGAGGAAAAGTGGAAGAACACGACCGGCTAAAGAATCTCTAAAATTATGTGCAAGAAGAGAGACAAAAAACTCACGCACTATACGCTACAGCTCCAAAGAAGAGACTGCAGACTGCTTATAGACATATTAACTGGTCACTGGTAGGCATCACGACAGCAGACACCTGCAGGAAATGCAAGGAACCTGGAGTAGCAGAAACTCTAGAACACATCATCTGCAGCTGCCCAGCAATCGCCACGACAAAACTAATACATCTGCACTCCCCAAGCTTCACCACTCTGGAAGAGGCAGCCAAGAGCATTTCCCAAAACGTCAAGGATCCTACAGGATTTCTGAAGGATATGGTACTAAAAGCACCCGGCCTCACTAAGGACCGTAAGGTCTATGTGTGGCCCCCCTACATGGGGCCTGCCGGAAATACCTACCTACCTACCTTTTTCATAAGTAAATTAAATTTACATTTTATTTTAATATTAAATTAGTTTTCTTTTAGATTTCCTCTTTCTTTGTTTTAATTGACTTAGGCTTCCCTTTCTCTTCTTCTTCTTTCCCTTTCGAACTCAGAACCTTGCGCTGCTACTTAAAACGCAATAGTCGGTGTTGAAATGCGACAGCCACTCATCCAGTATTTGTCTTCTAAGTCAACGTTAGGATTGTTGTGGAGTCCTATATTTAAGCTTGAAAAGTTGGCATCTCAACTATCACGGCTAGCGACTTTGCTCGAAACATTGCAAAGCTCTGGCGGCTGAGAACTTTTTGCTGAGAGCTTTGACTTGAATGTTTTACTTGGGCGGCAGCGTGGACCCGAAGATATTTTTGTTATTTCTGTTTATTTTTATACACTTGAAAAGTGTATTATAATTTTGCCCAGAAGTTTGCAACGCATAGAAGGAATCATCTCCGACCACATAAAGTATATATAATCTTGATCAGCGTGACGAGCTAAGTCGATTAAGCTTTGTCCGTCCGTCTGTCCGTCTGTCTGTTTCTACTCGAACTAGTCCCTCAGTTTTGAAGCTATCGAGCTGAAATTTTGCACAGAGTCTTCTTTTGAGTCTTCTTGTAGCTGCCATACAAATGATCGGTCGAAAAATGGATTTTAATGAGAAAAACTGGTTTTTTCTCAATATTACCGCTCTCAATCATGGTCATGGGTAATATTAAATGTTTTTAAGCTGATCTGCGAAGTTTGGTCGAAGTCGCTAACCGTTGAGACAAGCGATTTCAAGTGTTTAAAAACTTCGGCACGGACGAAGTTAGCCTTGCCTTTCTCGTTTTTTTTTTGAAATATTAATAATTATTGTACAATGTAAGAAATTTTAAAAATATGAATATGTTTCTTCTATGAAAATGCCCGCATGGACATAACTATTTTTTATTCGATGAACTAGAAACTCGGTTGAAAATCTTGATCTTTTCATGGAAAATTTCCGATGTTGAAAAATCCAGCTTAGGGTCTAAGAAAAACCATTCGGTTTGTTTCTTGCGGACAAAATAGCTGCTGGTTCAATTAGTGTAAATAGTAAATCAGCGCAATTTGGTCAAATGTTTAACATTAAATTGTTGACACCGGCTCGTCATGAGGGTAAAGTATTTGAGTCAAATTTGACATATGGTACATATCTTAAAGCTATCTTTTTCTGGAGTTTTTTATTGTTTTGTATACTCGCTTTGTATCATTGACACTCTTGTGCCCGTTTCTTTGCCAAGTGGTGGAACTAAAATCAAAGTTGAGTATTTTACGTTTTTAATGAACAAAATTTTGTTGCAAAAAATTTTTTTTTTATAATTTAAAAAAAAACTTGATATCTTTCGGTAAATATGCTCTGTTCGAGGAATAATCGTTTTCGCGTCACATGCGTCATTTATAATATTTATAAATCTGTGGTAGAACTTGTGTTTTACTTTTTTGGACGGTAGCAAAAACAATGACTGCTCGTGCTTTATATTTGACCGTTACAATGACCGGTTAGAAATTCCAAAGGCAGGCATGTTGTAAAATCCAACATCAGCAGCAATGCCAAATCAGGGCCTTACGGGCCCTTCAGTAATATTGTAGCGAACCAGAGCTTTGACTTCAGAAACTCTAGTCTCTAGGGATCTATCCCTGGAACCGTAATCGATTCTGAGGGCGGATAATGGAAGTAGGTCGATTCATGATGATACGCGATGATAATTTATCTTTACATTTAACTCTCTCTTCACAGTTCTGGCACGTTCTTATCTAAAGCTCTACGGCAGCGATGTCGCACACCGACTTATATACTTGATATATTTTAGAAGAGAGCTTTGCTATTTGAGGGCGTTATCGCGTGGCTAAACACACGGCATGTGTATTTCCGAAGTCAACCGCTTATTCCATTTGCCATTTGGGTGGGTTGTGAGTTTCTAGAGCGGTTAATAGTGACTTGACAGTGACTAAACAGTGAGTAACAGTGGCTTTTGCATATAATTTTGTTTTTGAATTGTCTGATTACTTTTTAGTAATATTTGGTTTCTGTAAGTTTTTTTTAGAAATGTTAAAAATTTGACTTGTCAGTTGGGTCCCCATTTTGTCATGATTATGACTCGATAAAATTATTTTACTAAATATCTAGATTAAAGTCGTTCAACTTTCGTTAAATTGAAAAATTCCGTTTCCATCTCTGGCAACTGAAGAGCACTGGACTGTATTCAAAAGCAAATTATGTCTTCTACAGCTCCACTGTCATTGTTAACTGAACTTAATTCTGTGGTTTTGCACTTTGACTTTAATATTTGGTTTATGCACTCGCATTTTGTTTGTGCAGTTTATCTCTCAATCTGTTTGTTTGTACGTTGAATGCAAATATTATCATTTGCAAACCTGAATGCACGAAGGGAAGGAAGAGTAAATGAGTGAATGAACATTTGCATAATAAATATGCCACATTTAGTTATCATAATGATTATATTGTGGGTACTGAACCCAGTCCTGTTTTTATTTTCAATATATTTAATGACGGGTTGCAGGCGTATGATTAATGTGGTCGTATACGTAATTTTCTAAACCAACTGGAGGGTATGTGGAGAGAGACAACCCCTACTTATTAGAGACTCTGGCTGTCTGTGGCACTTTTGCTCACGCTTTTTTATCACAGCAGCCACGCCTCGTTGGGTTCAAACAAAAGGAAAGTGGTGAAAGCGCATTTCCATGCACTATTTTTGTTTGTTGTCTTTAGCCTGTGCACTCAAACGTGCAGATGACAAGGCCTTTGATTGGGCAATGCAACTACCAAAAACTGAGCAAGTTTGATCAAGTGGTTCAATTGTTTCAAGACTTCGAGAATTTATAGAATTCCTGAAACTGTTTTCTCTTTCCAAAAGCTGATTTAACTGGTTGAGCATCTAAATCGATAAAGGTTTTTGCAATTAGCTGGAAATGGATTTCGGTAGGCGGGAACCGCGCTCAACATCTGCCCGAATTCACGCACTTTTAATGGCCAGCGATGAGTTGTCGAAAAAATAAAAGAAGAAATCAACACGAAAACTTGCCGCTTAAGCATTTTGGTCGACCATATTGAAATGAGCAAAAGGGGAGATACGCACTTTTCGTTATTTTTGCTCAGTCAGCAAGCCAATGGACAAGGATACCAAAATGACGTGGCCAATAAGACGCCGAAATGATGGAGCCATAACACACACACAAACACACAGATTTACATTTTCTATATTCAAAATATAGTGAAAGGAAAGCAAAGCCCCTTTGCCAAACCAATTGCTCTTTATTGTTCACTTGCTCTCTCAATTGTTCATTGATTCACAACAATTTCACAATTTCCATGTTCTACTCGTCTGATACTCAAAGGACAGTTTATGAGTAAGTGAACAATAATGAGTTGCTCACTTTCTTGTCTTCAATTGCTCTTTATTGTTCACTTGCTCTCTTAATTGTTCATTGACTCACAACAATTTTACAATTTCCATGTTCTACTCTTCTGATACTCAAAGGACAGTTTATGAGTAAGTGAACAATAATGAATTGCTCACTTTCTTTTCTTCAATTGCTCTTTATTGTTCAGTTGCTCTCTCAATTGTTCATTGATTCACAACAATTTTACAATTTCCATGTTCTACTCGTCTGATACTCAAAGGACAGTTTATGAGTAAGTGAACAATAATGAGTTGCTCACTTTCTTTTCTTCAATTGCTCTTTATTGTTCACTTGCTCTCTCAATTGTTCATTGACTCACAACAATTTTACAATTTCCATGTTCTACTCGTCTGATACTCAAAGGACAGTTTATGAGTAAGTGAACAATAATGAATTGCTCACTTTCTTTTCTTCAATTGCTCTTTATTGTTCAGTTGCTCTCTCAATTGTTCATTGATTCACAACAATTTTACAATTTCCATGTTCTACTCGTCTGATACTCAAAGGACAGTTTATGAGTAAGTGAACAATAATGAGTTACTCACTTTCTTGTCTTCAATTGCTCTTTATTGCTCACTTGCTCTCTCAATTGTTCATTGATTCACAACAATTTCACAATTTCCATGTTCTACTCTTCTGATACTCAAAGGACAGTTTATGAGTAAGTGAACAATAATGAGTTACTCACTTTCTTGTCTTCAATTGCTCTTTATTGTTCACTTGCTCTCTCAATTGTTCATTGATTCACAACAATTTCACAATTTCCATGTTCTACTCGTCTGATACTCAAAGGACAGTTTATGAGTAAGTGAACTATAATGAGTTACTCACTTTCTTGTCTTCAATTGCTCTTTATTGTTCACTTGCTCTCTCAATTGTTCATTGATTCACAACAATTTAACAATTTCCATGTTCTACCCGTCTGATTCTCAAAGGACAGTTTATGAGTAAGTGAACTATAATGAGTTACTCACTTTCTTGTCTTCAATTGCTCTTTATTGTTCACTTGCTCTCTCAATTGTTCATTGATTCACAACAATTTAACAATTTCCATGTTCTACCCGTCTGATTCTCAAAGGACAGTTTATGAGTAAGTGAACTATAATGAGTTACTCACTTTCTTGTCTTCAATTGCTCTTTATTGTTCACTTGCTCTCTCAATTGTTCATTGATTCACAACAATTTCACAATTTCCATGTTCTACTCGTCTGATACTCAAAGGACAGTTTATGAGTAAGTGAACTATAATGAGTTACTCACTTTCTTGTCTTCAATTGCTCTTTATTGTTCAGTTGCTCTCTCAATTGTTCATTGATTCACAACAATTTCACAATTTCCATGTTCTACTCGTCTGATACTCAAAGGACAGTTTATGAGTAAGTGAACTATAATGAGTTACTCACTTTCTTGTCTTCAATTGCTCTTTATTGTTCACTTGCTCTCTCAATTGTTCATTGATTCAATTTCAATGTTCAACTCGTCTGATTCTCAATTTTTCATTATTGTTTCAAATTAGCCAACTTTAAGTCTAATTTCAACCACTCTCCATTGCCAACGTTAAATTCATCTAAAATTTTGGCAAAACTTTACTTGCTCTCCTCCATCCTCCCATATTCCATAGAGCTTTAAACCATACACAAGCTGACATTCTGAGCATACTTACTCATATTTGTTCTCTGTGCCAACACCAAAAAGCTGATGCAACACGCACTCTCACCTCCACCCCCCCAAACTCCTCATCCTCCTTCTCAGTGTGCAATCTTTTGTCGCTGCAACGGCATTTTTATGCAAAACAACTGTTTGCTGTCAGTAACACAACGGGCGGTCCAAACGGAAGCGCTAGGGGCTGGGGCAACATACTGAATTGGCCAACAACGTTGACAATTCCAAGAGGCGGACAACTCTCTGCCAACTTGGGTCAGTTGGAAACTTACAAACAAACGCAGCAAAAAAAAAAGGCAAAAAACAAACCCAAAATAAAATATTTATAAAAATAAATGCCAGCACGAAATATGTAAACATTTAAAGAGAACTAAAGGAAAAATGTGCAAATTTAAGAAATTTTTTAGGGCAATCAGTAAGATGACTGGGGCTAAGGCATGCTGGAAGTGACAAGGTGAAGCCAGTTAATGTGTGCCTGTGAGATAGAATGAGATGGATTTAAAAAAATCTAACATTGTTAAGTCGTCAACTTTTCACTCAGATATTAGTCACCAGTTTGTTGCAACTATATTCGACCCCCTGTAACCACCGGGTTTTCCAATGTAGACAATAATTTTAAGTAAAATTTTGATTTGTCACAATGAAATCAGGATGAAGTTAACATCACTCAAAAAAGAGCGGCGTTTGAAGGTGTGTCTCTTTGTTAAATTTTCTTTGGTATGATTAGGTTTGTACCCCAACGTGCTCTGGTACTAACAGTAATAGTTCCTTTTAATCAAGTCCCACCAGCTTCGAGCGTTTTGCTTACCCAGCAAACATTTTTTATAGCAGAAGATAAGAATGCGATTTCTCCAGTAGGTATGCATAGCATACCCATTTCTGAAAGGGAGGGAAAGGGGATAGGAATATGTATCTTCTCAGTGATAAGATACCGTTTCATCCTGGGGATAAGAAATAGTGCCTTCTAAGGGAGAAAAAGCGTTTCTCTCTGGAGATATGTAATGTAATGTAATGTAAAGAAAAATTCTATGTTGTGGGAAACAAACAAGTCTCTTGCATGAATATGTTTTTTTTTTTCTTCCCATTTAGGAGAGTGGCGGGGAAAGATTAGAAAAATACTTGATCTGACTGCAGGTACACTAAGCGAAAAACATAGAATTTTCGTGCTTAAATCAAGATCAGCATAAATTTTCCGTGTTAAAACTTTGATAGGCCAGACAATTCTTGATTTGAGTACGGAATTTTTGGATTCAAAAGCTTTTTTTTAATTCTTCATTTCAAGAACGTATAAGATATGTTAAGCACGATTCGGGAGCACGACTAAGAACCTTTGGAGCTCAGTTCTTGCATGATCTAAAAGCTAAAAAAGCTGACCAAAATAAAAAGCTTTCTTACTAAAATTGGTTTATAATTTAACCGCCCTATCGCCTTACATACAATTCAAAGCTTCAGCAAAAGTCTTCTCAACTAGAGATTTGCTTCTTAATGGCAACTTGCCTCATCGTTTCAAGTAGGGCCGATAGTCGTGTTGGATGAGATGCCGACCCTTCGGTTAAGGTAGCTGTGTAAGGTTCTAAGCTCGATCCCTAAGGAAGAAAATTGAATTTAATAAAAAATAAAGAAAAAAATATTTAAAAAATGTTTTAAGCTAATTTTAGTTCTATAAGAAAAGAAAAAGTTAATATTTATCTATTCTCCATTTATATGGCGAGTATAAAACATGCCCAAGTCGTTTATAAAGTGAGTTTATAGGCAGGATTACTCTACTTTTGTCAACGAATGGGTTTGATTTTGGTAAATTTAGAAAGAATTTTTTTTAAGTGTCAGAACTCGATTTACATCAAGAACGAATTTATTTTAAATTGAAGCTTCTGTTTTCTGGAATCAAGAATTTTAGTTCTATTTTTGAATTTTTAACGATCAATTTCAAATTTAAGAACAATTCGTAAACGAGGTAGAAATTTCTAAAAGTGAATCGTTCTTACGTTCCTATATTCTTTATAGGGTCGTAAATGATTCCTTCTCCCAGTTACATACTTTTGCCCTTTCCCCTGGCTTCGAGTATAAAAAGCGATCCAATTTATCCCTAATATCTCCCTTGTATGGGTAAAAATGTTGGCAGCAAGACTCACTTTTTGACTTTTGTGTATCGAAAAATATCATCCTCTTTGAGTTAAATTCAGCCGTAACCAAGTGTGGTTTTCTACTTGACTTCAGTTCAGTTTCTTCATCGCTTGACTTGCGCGCTTCGAGCTTAACGTACAAAAGGTAGACCCAAGATTAAAGTTGTGATCTTTAAGCTGAACACACCGAAACGGTTTCTAACTGGTACAGTTAGTCAAGTGGCACAATGTTTGAAGCCTTTGGGCCATAATTGGCTTAAATGTAAGCCAACTCACACACTCAGCGGGTAGCTCATGCCATTAAAATGGCGGGGGCAAAGAAAGAAAAGAAATACATTAAAGAGCTTATGCTAACAATTAAATTATTTTTAAGCAGAGCAAAGGCACACACACACACACACACACACATACGGGCGTTAAAGAAAAAAAAAATATTTCCACTGCGCTAATTTGAAATAATGCGCATACGCAACGTGAATCAGCGTCAAAGGCAAAAATGGCTCAAGTGGTGGGTGGTTTGGGGTCAGAGTTAAAGCAAATGTTTGCCTCGCTGTTGACTGTGTGCTGGCGTGCGCGCGTGTGTGTGTGTGTGTGAGTCTAATCAATTTGCTCTGAAGGCGCTGCAAAGTATGCTACACCTTTTCATCACCGCACAATTTTTAAGCTGATTTCGCCGCGCGGCCTTAATGATGAAAGTTTTTTTTTATTTTTACACACACAGCGTAAATTCTTGTTGTTTTTTTTTATCCAATTAATTGTCTACCCTTGTCAGTAGTCGCTTGTCATGCGATTTTTAAGCTTCCGCTTCAGCAGGCATGAATTATGTGTGCTGTCCACATGTCGTCGAGTCGTAGAAGACTTTGGTTATATTTTGGTTTAATGGTCATAAATGACTACACCAGGCTTGCGGCTCATCCATCACCAGCAGCAGCAGCAGCGCACACACGATTGAGACATTTCACCCTCACAAAGTTTACAAAAGTTTTGTGCAAAATGGCGAAAGACATAAAACTGCAAATTAATTTTGGACTTGAATCAATCTAAACTCAAGCTTAATCCTGCTTTTCTTGTTGTTTGCTTTTGTCTTTCAGGTAAGTTCTACAGCAGGCCTTAAGTAAGTACAAGTTTAGCTCTAATTCGAAGCCAATTGCAATTTCAATTAGTGCTACGTCCAGGCCCCCAAGATCCGATGTTTCGAGTTGGTCATTTCCGCAGAATGAAATTACCGCAATTGCTGCCAACTATGGCATCCTCACACACAACACACACACACAGAGAGCAGACTGTAAGTCCTGGCTCTGTATCTAGTCCAGCTTTTGGCTCTTCATTTGATTTCATTTTGGTTTCGCTTTTGCGGTTTGTGGCCTCCTCAGCATCTTTTCTCGAACATGTGTAAATTTGACAGTTAAATAAACGCCAGTTGCCTCTGTGCCTCTCTGTCTGTGTGTGTGCGTGTGTGTGTTGTAAATTTGCGGTCAAAAGATTAAGCTGTTTGATCGCAAAATCAACAGCCACATAAAATGGATTAAAACTGAAATGCATTTCAATTTTTTTTGTTCACATTCAACATTCCTGCGGGGGGTTGCTTTTGGCTTTCAACTCGATACCAATTGGCAATGAGCCCAAAATCGCACACTGATTGCTTTCTGTGGTATGCAATTAATGGCCGCCAGCATGGGGGAGGGGGTAGGGGAGGGATTGGGGGCTTTCTGATTTGTGTCATGCGGGTTAAGAAATTGGGTGTAAAAATGGGTTGCATGCCACAAGTTGTTGACACGCGTGTCAACATCAATACTAAAATCTGACTAAAAGTTGGGACCCGACTTAAAATTGTGAGTGAGTTTTAGTTTTGAGTTTTGATAGACCATGGCATTGTGGGCCAAAATATCTTATTTCTACACCGATCTAGTTATGAAGCTGAAATGATCTTGCAACATTGAACTTAACGCAGCAAAAATATTTAATAGGATATTGATAATCCAAATCAAAGTTCAACAAAATTTCATGAATGAAACCGAACATCAGCCCTTTTTCCAAGACCGACCTACAGGTCGTTTTTTCTTTGGTGAAACAAGTCCGGCAGCAACTTCCTCGCGGAACAGTGGAAGCTGTAAAAGCAGATATTCCCGGTCCCATAATCAGCTTTTCTGACGTTCAATTTTCCATTCAGTCTGTTATATTTCATAGGGTTCAAAATTAGCATTCTGGCTCTGGCACGGTGGTAGCCCGGCTGGAGCTCGCCGTATTCGGGTGTGGTTCTTTCCAGGCCAATTTTTTGTCAGAAATATAAACAATAAAATTTTTATTCTTGAATCGTGCCAATTCTATGATAGAGTACAGTAAAGATAGGCTATGTAGAGCACATGGAAAAGTCCGTTAAAAAAAAAGAAAGAAAAATTGTCGATGCTGTCCACAAGTTGACCCCACATTCACTCAGACACTCTGCTCCACAGGCATACTTCCCTTCATACATACAATCATACACTCTCCATTCATACCCTTACACCGCCGCTACATTCACTCAATATTCCCAACTTGCACGCTTCCCACAGTCAACCTGTAAGATGTTTTGACAGCTTAGCCCTTTTCCCACCCTTTTCACTCTGCCAAGGCATGTGACCATGGGCCATGATGGGCTTTCCTTCATGACCCCCTTATCCCGTCTGTTGTCCGTCTATAAGTCCATGAGATCGCCTGCAGTCATCCTCCTAGAACGGTTACTCACCACTATCGCCTTTTATCCACATACCCACCCCAACTTTTTTAGTTTTACCAATTCATGATTTTTGTTTAAGCTTCATTCAAAGTACAGACGTTTTATTATATAAATGATTCATTTTCTTCCTACCAAGTATAATATTAAATATATATATATATAAAAAATTAACCTATATAAAAAAAAAATATGACTCCATGGGCAAACATTAAATTAAGTGAAGTAAAATAAATTGCAATAATAAAAAAAAAGGAGGAATAAAAATAAAATATAAAAAAAAAGTGAACTAAAAGAAGAGCAGAGATCTTTAACTGAAATATTTGTTTGCTGCTTCCTCTGACTTAGTATCTGACAGATACTTTTATGCTAAAGGCGCTCAATCCTGGCGTGCTCATTAAAAAAAAAACTCTTATTTTTATTTATGAGTTTGCGATTGATAGGCATTTGTGTTTCTGATTTTTAAGGGTGTCTTTCAGAGACTATTTAACGCTTACCTGATGTTGATGTTGGCGCCAGCATGCTTCACCAGGCTAAGAAAATTTATTATTACGCAAATAAATCACACACACACGGAGCTATCAATTCGCGGATACACAGCACTAAACAAAAAGAACAATTTTTATAGCAGCTGAGCAGCCAGTTTACCTCTGCATGCAAATTAAATAATTAGAACAAATAAAAAGAAAAAAAAACCACGAACTATTCCTAGCGCAAAACTAGCCCCCTCCCTCTGCTAGACCCCCCCCAAGCGCAGCTTGAAGAAAAGGTGCCGAAGTCGTCTTCGTTCGTCTCGCCTCCCCGCCGCGGTCTGTTAGATACTTTCCCGTTGGTTTAAGCGCGTTCTCCTCTGCAATGCGTTTGGAGGCCAACGCATTGATCTTAGCGGGGGGGCGGGGGTGTAGTTCGGCCTGCATCGGCCACTGTTGTTAAGTTGGGATTTTGTGAGTGGGTGGCGTCTTTGCTGCGTGTGATGCTGGGACCCTGCGCGCCGCTAGATTCACTTCCAATCTCTTGTGTGGACTCTGCGATGCGACGGATCGCGCCTAAGCGAACATTGAACTTCGGATGTTTGCCTTGCTCTTGCTGTCTTTTTTGGTTCTGGGATTTCTGTTGTTGTGTCGAATGTCGTTCAATTGCTTCTTATTCTTTATTCCTGTTGCTTGTGGTAATTGTTGTACGAAAGTTTTCTTTTTATTTAATTTGCATTGGTGCTGCCATAAAGTTTTTTTATTTTTACGTTTTATAACGATTTTTAGAAAAAAATTTAATGGATGGATATAAAAACCTTTATGTATATAAAAAGGGAATCGCAAGAAAAATTTTAAGGTCTAAAAATTTCCTACTATAAAAAGAGGTCCACCCTAATGTTTAAAACTGTGTTGGACAAAACTTTAAAGCATAAAATCAAATGAAATAGTTGTGGTTCTCATATATATCAAGTCATTTGAAGTTGTAGCTGAAAAACCTCACACACACAGACACACACACAAGATGTTCCTCCGCCTCTCTCCTTTCTGGTTCTTCGTTTTTTGTGGCAACTTTGTTGATGTCGCCGTCGGAGCATGCAGATTTCCAATTCAGTAGGTTTGCTGCGTGTGTGTGTGTGTGTGTGTGTGTGAAATACTGGGGCAACAACTCATTAAAAAATAACACAAAAACCCAAATGCAGACACGTTCAAAATATAAATACATAAACTATAAAAGCCAAGTGGGTAGCTGCAGTGGAAGCTGTGAATGGGTTTTGGGGGACATTGGCGCAATAATCATAAAAAGTCACAATAAAATGTCGGGGCGGGGCGGGGCGGGCGATGGCGATGATTATGGCACTCTCTGGTATTCTCCAGTGGAGTTACTCGTGCGTGGCCCTCGAATGAAACACGTTGCCTCCAACTGCAAAAAAAGAGGAGAAGAAAACTAACTCGACGGAACCGGATGCGGATGCGGAAGTGGAGAAGGCTGAAGGAAATGGAGATCCCAACTACCTTGGGCACATTTGTCAGTGCCCGCCCGGGCGATAGAATTGTGTATAAACTTTTTATATAAAATTTATATTTTTGCTGCAAATGTGCCACTTAGTCGACTCAAGGCATATCCAGTGATACGGCTCCCGGTTACACCCTGGACATGTCATAAATAACGCAGCTTGTGCCTTGTAAAATACAAAAAAAAATAACAGAATTCTAGATAAAATATGCAGAGCGTGCGAGTTAAGCCAAAAAGCAGCTGCACTGAAGCTGGCAGCGAATTAAAATGTTTGGAAGCAACTCAAGAAGGAAGAAGGAAGCAAAGATAGAGATGGCTTGAAATCAACTGTTGCTGACTTTTCTAAGCTTTTAATTCTACATTAAATAAAAGACTCAGAGAACACTGTAAATGGACTTATTGTACATAGCTCAGGTTAGGTGAGAATGCAATAACCAGGCCAATAAAGGCTCGTTGTAACAAATTGTTTAAGACGTTTAGACTTCTGTTTCGAACATACTATTCTCTTCTTCTTATCCTCGTTTACCGCTAAGTTCATCAGTTCCGACTCTCAATCACTGAAAACGTCATGTTTACCGCCCGTTTAATTTTGAATAAATGCGCCCTTTTAAGGTAAGGAATCACCCTACCTAAAACCTCTTTTGGTATTAAAAGGCTCGTAGAGTTTCGTTCGCTTTGAGTGCCTTTCAACGTCATCATGCAAAGTCGAACATACTTTGCTGGTATACCAAAGGTAGACAGAGCTGCAGAAAACCTTAACCTTATCGGTAGAGGGTGATTTTCCATGATTTCCTTATATTATCTTAGCTTACCTTCCCATAAAAAAGTGAGTTTTTATACTCTGTACCAAGAGAGTGCAAAGTATATTAAGTTAGTAAGAACGTTTATGACGAGAGAAGGTATCATTTTCAACCCAATAAAGTATATGTAATCTTGATCGGCATCAACAGCAGTGCCTATTTTAGACAGCTAGAGCGTATGAGTCAGTGTGCGCATGTTTTTTTTTTCTTTTGTAGGTGATGAAAGCATCGAAAGCCGTCTAAGTCGCTGGGTTGCGACTGAAGTTTGAGAGGTCAACCCACTAAACTAACGCCTTCTTATGCCTGATTTCCGCCGTGAGGGATGCCCTGTACAGTCTGAGTACGTACGGGTCGTCTTTGTGTTTCAATCTATGTAATTAGGATCTCAAACAGAAAAAGTTAAATCAAGTGGAACGTTACCTGTCCGTGTCTTCTGTTCAGCCATTATCCTATGTTTGGAATTAGCTTGAGTATGCATCGTCCTTGGGTCGATCTCTGCCTCCGCTTTTGCAATTTCCTTCTTCGCATTTCAGGACTTATGCTTCCTGATTCTACAGAGGATAGTTCAGCAGCTTTCTGTGCTTTTACGTCTAGCGGAAGCAGTCGGCCTTGTCAGTTAGCCAATTGCTGAGCTCCAGAATCGCTCTGTTGCTGGTCGCCGACTGGCAATTTCAGCTGGAGTATGCCATGGAACCCCTCTGCTTACCTGTTCCATTTCACCATTCCGTTTCACGCTATTGTCCATCTCATACATGAGCAACCTTTCGCTCAAATGGCTTTCTAAGATGGCGTTTAAGTACAGCAGCACATCCACTGTTTTGAGGGCTTCATGGATATGAACCCATTCAGCTGAGTTAAAGGCACTCCTTATATCTAGTGTTATCACCAGACAGTATTCTTTTACTCCATACATCCGTCGTTCAACTTGGATTGCATTGCTAGCGATATGGTTCATCGTCCTTTTCGAAATCCATATTGCTAGGTATACATTCATTTGTCTACTACTTCCTCCAGGCGCGCAAGTATGATCCGTGTCCAGTATGAGTAGTGGCCTATATACTGATGGATCCTTCGCTGGCTTTCACTCCTGTGGTAGCAACACCAAACGTTGTAGTTCCACTTTGGGAATATTCCCTCAGTAAGGCAGGAATTTTACAGGTCCATGAAGGCTTTAGGCTAGGCTTTAATGGCCAATTTCAAGACCTTATTCGGAATTCTGTCCGATTCTGCTGCCTTAACTTCTCTGATGTTGCCTGTAGCCGAACAGATTTCATCCTATTGCAAGAATATTTGGTGAGGGTCTCCAAGATACGATTATGCTGATCTCTTTATGGTGATCTCTTTATGGTGACCCCGTTATGGTGACCCCGTTATGGTGATCTCTTTATGGTGACCCCGTTATGGTGACCCCGTTATGGTGACCCCGTTATGGTGACCCCGTTATGGTGACATCGTTATGGTGATCTCTTTATGGTGACCCCGATATGGTGACCCCGATGTGGTGACCCCGTTATGGTGATCTCCTTATGGTGACCCCGTTATGGTGACCCCGTTATGGTGACCCCGATATGTTGACCCCGTTATGGTGGCCCCATCATGGTGACATCGTTATGGTGTTCTCTTTATGGTGACCCCGTTATGGTGACCCCGTTATGGTGACATCGTTATGGTGATCTCTTTATGGTGACCCCGTTATGGTGACATCGTTATGGTGATCTCTTTATGGTGACCCCGTTATGGTGACATCGTTATGGTGATCTCTTTATGGTGACCCCGTTATGGTGACCCCGTTATGGTGACCCCGTTATGATGATCTCTTTATGGTGAACCCGTTATGGTGATCTCTTTATGGTGACCCCGTTATGGTGACCCCGTTATGGTGATTCCGTTATGGTGACCCCGTTATGGTGATTCCGTTATGGTGATCCCGTTATGGTGACCCCGTTATGGTGACCCCGATATGGTGACCCCGTTATGGTGACCCCGTTTTGGTGACCTTATTCGGAATTCTGTCCGACTCTGTTGCCTTATCTTCTCTGATGTTGCCTGTAGCCGAACAGATTTCCTCCTATTGCAAGAATATTTGGTGAGGGTCTCCACGATATGTAGCATTTGGTGACTGTCAGTAGGCCTTTAGCTTCTTCTTCGCCAGCTTATACGCAAAACCTAACGAAATTATTCTCCAGGTCGCTGCAGATCTTCATATAACAAGCCCGTTTGAAAACTTACTAACGCTCATGACTGCTCATCGGACTTTGCGCTCTCTGGTATCTCTTTCTCGCCTGCAATTCTGGGTCCTTCAACACGGCTATCAGATGTGCTGCCATCTGGTCCGTTCAAGCGTACAGGGCATTTCGGAGTCAGGCCACTCGACTGCGAGCTCTTACCACAAATTCTTTATTTCGTATCGCTCACTTACTTCAGGACTCTATATTGTGTACTATTTTCATATTGATATCCTTTATACTCTCGACCTTGCTATTGATAGATTTGATTCTTGTTGAATAGCCCCGATTAGTATAAATAAATGTTCAGTTTTGACCAACTTTTACGAACTCGTCTTTGGCCATTTGCGGTAGCTTCTGCGTTTACTTTAATTCACACTAAATATTTCTCATTTGACGGTTTTCGCCTGCCACTTGGCCATTTAATCATAATCAGCATAAAAAGGAATTTTCCCCGAAGCGACAACTCGCCGAAATGCAATCAAATTGACAACGTCAAAAGTTTTTGTTTTTTTTTTTTTTCTTTTTTCTGGCGGGGAAGTAGAAACGGAAGGGCAGTGGATGGCTTGTTCTCTGCATTTTACTTTTGGTCGCAATAGTAAACATATTTTTGCTGTTCCCGCTTTGTATAATGCTCACTGCTCAGAACTTTGACTACTCATTTTTGTTTTGTTTTTAATTCGGCGCAAAGTTTTTGGCAGCTAGAGATAGAGAGAAAGTTCCGCATTTCCGCGTTACATTTTTGCTTGTTATGTTTCAGGCACTTTGATTATGTTTATCAACCTCACTCCGGCTGCTTTGGTTGTTTGTTTCGTTTCCTTGCAGTCGACGAAAATATAAACACAAATTATGTAAATTTGAATATAATGATAACAGCAAAAAAAAACTGAGCCTTGATGTGATGATAGCCGGGCCACGGGCGGCAAGAGCAAAAAGTTGCAAAATATGTCTTGATTTATGCATTTTGTGGCCAAATGCAAGTGCTGTCAGGAAAAACATAAAATTTAATTTTCATTGTTGCGAAGCTTTTCGTGGGGTTACGAAGCGAAGCGTGAATTGAGTTACTGAAACGGAACGAAACCAGCAAAAGGAATTGTTTTGGATTGGTTCATTTGTTAGTGGGTAATCAAGGTAGGAAGGTGCGGTTTTAAGCAAGTTCTTTATTTTTAAACCATATAGAGAAGTCGACCGAAAGAGGCAGATCCTCAAGGGACTGAGTTGCCAGACTAACGAGATCTTTGCAGAATGGAGGGTGTTGAAAGCTTTCTCTTACAACAGAAGAAGTCGTGATTTTTATATGTCCTACGTTGATCCCGATACTGTAACCCCGTTAGTGACCCCGTTTTGGAGATCTCTTTATGGTGACCCCGTAGTGATGACCCCGATATGGTGATCCCGTTATGGTGACCCCGTTATGGTGATCTCTTTATGGTGACCCCGAAATGGTGACCCCGAAATGGTGACCCCATTATGGTGATCTCTTTATGGTGACCCCGTTATGGTGATCCCGTTATGGTGACATCGTTATGGTGCTCTCTTTATGGTGACCCCAATATGGTGATCCCGTTATGGTGACCCCGTTTTGGTGACCCCGTTATGGTGACCCCGTGGGGTAGGTGAATTTGTTCCACTAAGATTGATTGACCCCGTTATGGTGACCCCGTTATGGTGACATCGTTATGGTGATCTCTTTACGGTGACCCCAATATGGTGATCCAGTTATGGTGACCCCGTTATGGTGACCCCGTTATGGTGACCCCGCTATGGTGACCCCAATATGGTGATCCCGTTATGGTGACCCCGTTTTGGTGACCCCGTTATGGTGACCCCGTGGGCTAGGTGAATTTGTTCCACAAAGATTGATTGACCCCGTTATGGTGACCCCGATATGGTGACCCCGTTATGGTGACCCCAAAATGGTGACCCCGATATGGTGACCCCACTATGGTGACCCCAAAATGGTGACCCCGATATGGTGACCCCACTATGGTGATCTATTTATGGTGACCCCGTTATGGGGACCCCGTTATGGTGACCCCGTGGGGTAGGTGAATTTGTTCCACAAAGATTGAAGAGCGAACTAGAACATAAGACACTGACCAAAGTTGTATTAAGGCACAGGTACTATTAATGTCCTTTGCATAGTTGTATATTTTCAAGAACAACATCTTTGTCCTTACTTCAAAAGGTATCTTAAAAACATTATCTCTTGTTTCAGTAATGAACACTCACGGAAGGGCTAAGACAGCTCTAAAGTTTATTTTGGTTAAAGCTTAACTTAAGCTAAATGGTCTCACTTTGTGTTCTTGATTCAATGCAATTCCTTAGACTAAACATCCTCAATATCAGCGTTTTCTATTAAAGCTCCCAGTTAGTCCACTTTTAAATTTGTGCCTACAAAAAAAAAGATTCGCACTGCGGACAACATTCGCTTTAATTCCATAAGCCAGCACCGGGGACATGTTTTTACTTTTTATATGTGTTTCGATTGACATATATTTTATTTATGTGCATGCAAAACTTGATTCAATTAAATGCTCTCCGCATTGTCTGATGTGCAATTATTTTCGTAGAATTCTTTTTTTGTTATGGACTTTGCTGTTGTTGAAAATATTTTGGTAAAATGTGTGCAGCATTTTGGGTACATTCGTCCGGTGGCAAATTTTCTGTAGTCTGTTTTTTTTTACATTGACTTTTGGGCTTAAGCGGAAATTTAATTTAAATGTTCGGGCAATCTTGTTGATACTTTTCCGTGGAGAAAAAAAGCATAAAAACAAATTCAACAATAATAAACCAAATAGACAGTTTTTATATATTTAGGGATTTGATTTTGAAATGGTGTCACGAGTTACAGCTCAATTTCTAATGCCTTTGAGTTGCTGCTGCCTTAATATAACTTAAATACCCTCTGAATATATCTCCGAAAGCTTTAAAATTGTTAAAGATTTGTTGTTTTCTCATTCGTTGAAACCTTTCATTACCTGACACAAAAATGTTTTCAATTTGTCTATCAATTGAACTTTCTTCTCGTTTTTTTTTTTTTTTTGTTGCCTGCCGTTTTTCCCCATTCTCTTGTACACTCTTGCTTGATGGAAAATTTCATTTTAAAAGTTGGTCTTGACTCTGGACCTTTCATCGGCTTACTATGACAATATATGGATTTTGATTAAGTTTCTTCTTTTTCTTTCTCTCCCGCAACACAGTTTGTTTTTCATCATGGACAAAGTGACTTGAAATCAGTTAAATAGTTGTCATTAGAGTGGCTGCAAGGGGGGGAAGGGGGGAGAACTGCCTTCAATGGTATTAAAATAAAATCCGTATTGAATTCACTTCAAATCCCGCAAACACACACACACACACACAAGCGCAGATTCAAAACGAAAGCATACACAGTGCGTATGCGTAATAATATTCATGAGTCGCAGAGCAACGAGGGAGTGGAGTGCGGAGGGGGGGGGAAACTATGGAATGGCGGATGTGGGCGCTGATGCTAAATGCGATTTTTATTATGCGGATTTCGTTGCCTGGGCTTACAGTTGCCTCTTATGTATGGCAGAGTTATGTATGTTCGCTTAAATTTACTAGTTTCCCTTCCTCCCCTCCCCTCAGTCTGGCTGAGGATTTACCTTTTTGGTTAGCAAATTTCATCAGATAGAGAGAGAGAGAGAGAGTTTTTTCTTAGAAAATAAATGTCGCTTTACCTAGAAGAATTTGTGCAAAGGATTGCAGCGTCTGACTAAATGACTAACCGTCTGACTGACGACTCACTGGCTTAAGATTGAAGTAGTTACTATGCGCTGGCTTAGGGCATAGATGGGGGCTTGTGGTTTCAAAGGAAAGTGGGTCAATGAAATGTTAGTATGAAAGGAGAGGCTCGAAATTTAAATGTTGTGGGTGGTTCGATACTTTTCAGATCAACAAACAAACTCTATATCGGTCAAACCTGAACAAACAGATCTCAAAGATGGTCTTATCCATAACATAAACATCTAAATCTTGCGCTGATTGAATTCGTACTTTCTAAAAACATTTAGTAGAAGATACTAAAGTTATGAGCAAAAAAAGAACAGTAAAGCGTTTCTTTCTTAAGAACTTTCTCACTTGATTTTGCTTTAAACAGAGCTTGTTAAGGGATTTTCAAAGCTGATCAACAGATGGCGCCACTATTGTGACCATGTAGCTACGCCATGTTAAGGTTTAAGTTCGGTTTATTGACAGTGGGCGTGTTGCCAGCAAGAATGAGTGTCACACAATGTCAGAGAGTAAGTAATAATTGTAAGTTATAAGATGTGTCAACCGCCTGGTCTTTTATGCTCCCGAAAAACCGCCGGTCCTTAGTAAGACACGCAAGGCATTAACTTAATAATCTGACCCTTCCTGGAGAGACTATAGACCTTTAGTAAGGCACGAGAGGTACTAACCATCTAGGCCAGTCGAAGGTCACGTTGTCTGTATTACCCCTGAGAAACCTAAGGCTTAACTGCATGATCTAACTCATCCTTGAGCATCCTTAAACACTAGGAGGACCACCAGGAGGACACGTAGGAGATTAACCTCGCCCCTGAGAAATTCGCATCCCCTAGTGAGATACGTGAGGTACTAACCACGTGTTCCAGCCCCACCCTCACGTCGAGGCCAGTCGAGAGTAGCGTCGGGTACTAACCGCTTGTTTCGACTCACCCTCCCTTGAGACTGTTTAGGTCATTTTCAAGAAGCGTAGGAAACGAATCGCTTGCCCTGCCCTATCCCAGGGTATTGTCAAACAGTCTTAAGTCAGGCCCCATCCTCATTACCTTTGAAATAGAAATAGGTCGTCCTGTATACCATAATTAAGGGTTCCGAGATAAGTAACATCCCCTTTTGTAAAGAAGTTACAAGTAGCAGACAGTCATGACGGTTACTCACCATGTGATCGATCTCGATCTAAATCCACAAAGTCTCTCAGCCTGCCAGGGTATATCTGGGTGGCGAAAATCGATGGTTGAGGATTTTTTAGAGAAAAATCGATTCTTTCCTTCCCAATAGTCCCGCGAAGTAAAAATTTCTTGGAATTGACCCGGCCAGGCTGAATACAACCACGGCTGGGGAAACTTCGTTACGGACTGGATCTGTGACCCAGCAAGCCAGAGCTGCGTCAGCGAACGCAATCGAGTACCGAGAACTGGGTATCGAGTACCGAGAACTGGGTATCGAGTACTGACATTAATTACGGAATAATGTGTGCTGAACATCGGGTACTGAGTGTCTAGTTCTAAGTATCCAGTATTGAGTGTTGAGTACTGAGTATGAAGTACTGCGGGTTAAGCACAGAGTATAGAGTACTGAGTATTGAAACCAAAGTACCAAGTACTGCATACCGAGTAAGGGGTCTGGAATTTCAAGTATTGATTACAAAATAATGAGTACTGAGCATCGATTACTAAATTTTTAGTGCTAAGTATCCAGTATTGAGAGTTAAGTACTGAAGAACGAGTACTGAGTATTAATAACTGAGTATCGAGTACTGAAATTCGAGTACTGGGTATCAAGTACTGAGTATCGATTACAGAGTATTGAGTACTGAGCATCGATTATTGAATCCTGAGTTCTGATTTGATTACCGATTATTCGTATGGTACTGTATCGGTACTAAATATTGAATCTGGTATATAGCACTTATATATGAGTCACGGTATGAGTTCTGAGTATCGTACGAGTATATACTGAGTATCGAGTACTAAGTATTGAAACCTGAGTATCGAGTACTGAGTACCGAGTAAGTAGTCTAGAGTACTGCGTATCAAGTACTGAGAATCTATTACAGTATATGAAATACTGAGTCTCGAGTACTGGGTCTCGAGTTCTGAGTATCCAGCATTGAGTATTGAGTTCTAAGTACCGAGAACTGGGTATCGAGTACTGTCAATAATTACGGAATAACGTGAACTGAACATCGGGTAATGAGTGTCGAGTTCTGAGTATCCAGTATTGAGTATTAAGTACTGAGTATGAAGTACTGCGGGTTGAGCACAGAGTATAGAGTACTGAGTATTGAAAACTAAATATCGAGTACTGCCTACTGGGTCTAGGATATCAAGTATTGATTACAGAAAAATGAGTATGGAGAATCGAGTACTGAGTCTCGAGATCTGAGTATACTCGAGTATTGAGTCTCCAGTTCTGAGAGTTCAGATTATTGCGTATAAAATACTGAGTATCGAGTACTAAATATTGAATACTGAGTATCGAGCACTGCGTATCCAATACTGAGAATCAAGTACTGTGTCACGGAGTATGGAGTACTGCGAATGGAGTACTGAGTATCGAGTACTGAGTATTGAAACCTAAGTATCGAGTACTGAGTATGGAGTACTGAGTATTGAAACCTGAGTATTGAAACCTGAGTATCGAGTACTGAGTATCGAGTACTGAGCATTGAAACCTGAGTATCAAGTACTGAGTACCGAGTAAGTGGTCTAGAGTATTGCGTATCGAGTACTGAGAATCTTTTACAGTATATGAAATACTGCGAATCGAGTACAGAGTCTTGAGTACTGGGTCTCGAGATATCCAGTATTGAGTTCTAAGTACCGAGAACTGAGTATCGAGTCCTAAGTATCGATGACAGAATCTTAAGTACAGAGTCTCGAGTTCTGAATCTCGATAGTAAAGTATCAAGTACTGAGTCACTGAGTATGGAAAGCTTACACAGTATGTTCCACATCAACGCACCGTGTGTGTTCACCACACTCACTTCTTTTTGAAATCACATGTCTCCTCCTAAAGAGCATAGCTCGTACTGGGCTTCCCAAATGGATTCAGCTCATGGATTAAGCTCTGAGTTTTGAATTGTTGTGGTGTGTTTTTAGAAATGGAGTTAAAAAAGCAAAAAAAAAAAAATGAGGAGTGGCTCAGCTTAGGTCCCTTTCCCCTTCGGAGTCTTCTGTTTATCAATTACTTTCATTGCACTTATCATTCACATGGAAAATCATTTATTTATGCTAATTTTCCCCGCCAAGACCATGGATTTATCCACTTCTTAGCCAAACGGCTCGACCAGGTAAAAGCCACAGGGCCATTTTCCATTTTCCCCACTGTTTGTGTTGGCTTTTCACGTGCGTGAAATAAATTTCCAACGCTGCCGAGGCGATTCGATATAAACCAATTGCTATTTTTGGCATGTTTTATGGCCAAAAACGAAAAGAAAGGAACACAAAAAAAAAAGGTTAATAGCGAACTTTTCGGTTGCTATTTTATTTTATTTTTTATCTCCAGCCATACGCAAAGCGTTTATCATTACGGGGGAGGGGGTGGAAGGGGGTGGGATTTCTTATAAATATAAGCAAAACAGTAAACTTTGGCCCAAAGTTGATGTGGCAAAAGTTCGTTAAGTAAGTGAAAGAGCTGTGAATGATTTATTGCATTTTAAATATGTGAAGCTGTCCCTTTCCCATCTCTCTCTCTTTTCTTGCTGACAAATTGGCAGTGAAAACTTCAAGGACAAGCATTTGCTGCAGAGCGGAGACAGTTTGATTTGTCTCCCCCCCTTTTACCTGACTGACCAGTTGGAGTCGTACCCCTTCACAATGAAGAAAACTTTTCAAGATGAGCAAATATTTAACTAGGTGGACACACAATAGTCTGGACAATGGAAATTGCTTTTCAAAAGTTTTAAGAATGCGTAAGCCGTAAGCCGCAGGCAAAAAATGTTCGTTCATCTATTTGCTATTTGCCAATCGGAAGTTGTAGCCGTATTATGCACAATTTGTATTTTCGTTGCTTCCGGCTGGCGCATATTTGATTTATGGAGACCTCCGCAGGAATACACAATGTATGTAGACAGACAGAACGGAGCAGAACAGACATTGGGACAAATTCAATTGAAATACAATTGGCTTATAAATGAAAGCCTATGCGGACCGCAAAAGCCAATGACTGAGACACAAATGATGGTGGTACACTGTGCGGGGGGGGGGGGAGGGGAACACCATTCAATATGTGCCTGATCATATTATATGTGTTTCTTTCTTTCTTTGTTTGTTTGTTTGTTTGTGGTGGGCGTGTTGATGATAACTTCTCCTGAGTGGCCTGAATAAGAGGCAGCCAATTGATTTAGCCAGGAGATGGAAATGATTTGCATCCTCCTTGAGCCAAAACGCCAGCCATAATCTATGCATTGTCAAAATGTTTCTTTCTGTTAAGTTAATCATCAATCAAGGCTAATAAACATATATTGATCTAAGGTGGGGCGGCTGGAAAGTCATTGGCCCAACAATCACACAAAAAGAGGAGGAGAATCTACGTCCTAATCTTCATCTGAATCATTTACCTCCCAGAAAAACAATTTCATTTCAAAATACATATTTAGTATAAGCTTAAATATAAGCAAAAAGCTTAAAAAGCACGTTAGTTTTTTATGTTGCCTTGCTTTGGCATAAGCTCAAAGTTTGTCCAAACTAGGCTCGACTGACTGACAAAACTGCTTATCCTAGAGAGCAAAGATTGTGCGCACTAAGAAAGAAAATTTCGAAAATTTATCCGCGAAGTGGGAGAAAATGCAAAAACAAAAAAAACAAAGTTTCTATGGGGCACATATGTTTCTTCAAAACTGTAGGTGATATAATGTTTTTTTTCCAGTTTGCGGGGGGCGGGAGGATAAACTTGATCTGCCTGCAAGTATAAGAAGCATTTGTCCCATTTATGTCAAACCTCTATCTCTTACCATCTCTGAGATCGAGGTCGGACAGCCGGACAGACAGATGTCTATATCGACTCGGCTGTTGATGCTGATCAAGAATATATATACTTTATATGGTCGGAACTCTTTCTGCCTGTTACATACATTTAATATACCTTTTTACTCTACGAGTAACGGGTATAAAAATTTCCTTAAAATCGGTCAAGCCGTTTCGGAGTAAAGTTTGTGACACGAGAATACTATATAAATATAGATTTTCCTTTAAATTCATAATATAATGAGGGAAAATAGTTTTCCCATCGAAAACAGCTGACGATGTTAGTGGCGTGTCATACCTGATCGATCCAGCAAATATCTTTCCAACTGTTGCAGATAGTGAAACGTCCAAAGCATAAACATATAATTCATTTTAATAAAAGCATCTGACTTTCAGTCAAATCTCAGTGGAATCAGAGATTCTCTTCAACTTCAACTAAACTAAATATTGTTCTCTTTCTGAAGAAAGTATAATGTTGTTGCTATTGGCGTCAAATACATTGTAATTCAACAATTCAAGCACAATTATTTAAGTAATTGTTAAAAGTAATTGTAAAAGTATTTGTAAAAGTAATTGTAAAAGTATTTGTAAAAGTATTTGTAAAAGTAATTGTAAAAGTAATTGTAAAAGTAATTGTAAAAGTATTTGTAAAAGAATTTGTAAAAGTAATTGTACTAGTAATTGTAAAATTAATTGTAAAAGTATTTGTAAAAGTAATTGTAATAGTATTTGTAAAAGTAATTGTAAAAGTATTTGTAAAAGTATTTGTAAAAGTAATTGTAAAAGTAATTGTAAAAGTAATTGTAAAAGTAATTGTAAAAGTAATTGTAAAAGTATTTGTAAAAATAATTGTAAAAGTAATTGTAAAAGTAATTGTAAAAGTATTTTGTTTATGTTTTTTTTTTTTGGGGTGAATAGGGGAAAATGCATTATGCATTTCCTAGTCCTCCACCCACTAAAAACCCCCCCTCATGTCGAGCCTTAATCCACTTCGGAAAAGCTTTCGCATTACTTCGAAGTGGGCCCATTTACGCGCTATGCGCTCCAATCTTTCGTCTGCGTCCAGACCCCCTATTGCGTCCTTTCATATTGTAAAAGTATTTGTAAAAGTATTTGCTTTAAGCAACACCGAACCCGTTTTTCGCCAGAGACAGATACAAGAAAGAAAGCTTCTTATCAGCTCTACCAAGCCTAAGTCTCCCTCTAGATATAAATCTGCAAAAGCCTGCAACGGCAGAATGTGTTGGTGCGTCATTCCATACGTTAAGTGCAGAAGGTCAAGCACGAATAAACTTTTTTGTATTTTTCTGGACAATTTAAATCAAACGAGTCAGGTGGAATAGTTGGGGTCATTGAAGTTTTGTTGTACTAGCGATGTCTATGATTTCAAATCCCAAGTCTACACTTCTGAGAAGAAAGGATCGGGAGGCCTTTGAAACAGTACTGAACACACACAAACCCTTGTTCATTGAACTCGAATATAGTTTCTTATCAAAAATCTTGCGAAAATTACACCGTCTTTGTCGGAAGCATAAAACTTTGAGAGCAATCAGCTGATGGATAATGTGCGTGTTGCCCTGCCATTCCCATATTTATATTATGATTATTATGGGTCCTTTGTGTACGCATTAGTTGGTTAGACCCCAAGACTGTGGGTAACTTCATATACACCAGTTTAATGGGCACTTTGCTTGTGGGATCTCTGGGTGAAGGCAACACATAATTACAAAAGCGGCAACTTTAACGCTGACAGCCCCATGCAGACAGAGAGAGAGGCAAGGTGTTTTGGGGCGTGCGAAAATTCCAACAGTTTGCCTATTAGTAATTCATAATCCATGCCAGCTGGGTTTGCCATCCCAAGCCAAATCCTTCGGTGCTGCTGCTGCTGCTGCTGCTATGCATAAAATGCCAACGCCTTTGGCTGTGCCAGTTTCATGAATGGCGCCTTTAATTGAGTGTCCTTACACGCGACGGGCATAGCCCACATTTTTGTGCTTGCTTTGATTTTGTATTCATTTGCTGCAAAGTTCGTTTTCTTACGAAAATGACCCCAAAATAAAGCATATTTTCGGAATGGGAAAGGTAACCCTCGCTTTTAATGCCAGTCATAAATCAATTAATTTGAAAACGCAATTAGGCAAGTCAAATCGGATCACGTTTTGGAGTGTTGTGACAAAGGTGCGTATGAGTAATCGTTATGCCAGGCAAGGCAATTAAACGGCCTTACGCACACACTCAAGGACATTTAAATGCAAATGCCTGACACACGGGAGATGTGTCAGCTTAATATGCGAAATTAACGAGTAACCGGGCCTAAAACATAATACAGAACACACAAACAATTGGAGCGCCATCAACAACAATGAATGGAGAAGGAAAACCCAATTACACTTATGACATTTGCAGTCCCCTCTCTCTGTGTGTGTGAGTGTGTGGGTGTGAATGTGTGCATGTGCCTTGGTTAACCCACAGTTTGTCTGCAGAGTAATGAAATTTGCAGTTGGCCAAACAAAAGCACACACCACACTCGCCCGTCGCTCTGTGATGGACAGTTGGAAGCACAAATTATTTAACTTAATTTAATAACTAGAACTAAAAACACAACTTGAAATTTAATTTCCATAATCAACAAATTTAATTCAATTTAAGCGGTTGGATCATGGCGAACGGTATTCAGCAGGGCAAAACTTCATGCTTATGTGGTTCAGAACCAAGTGAGAATTTTGTAAATAAACAGGTCTGGACACTTCACAAACGAAGTCCTGTACATCAACGAAATGTATGAAGTTGTTGGTGTTTACGCGGGATACAGACAGCCTGAAATATGCCTAACTGATGCGCTTAGCAGAGTTGGTGAGGCTCTAGACGACATTCCATCCGGTGGCTAACTGCTCTGCGCATTCAAAGACTCTAAACCAGACCATGCCAGACAGCAGGAATGATTATTTGCCAATGAAGACGCCTGACGTCATAGGCCGAAGAGCTCGCATGCACATCTAAAGATGGGGTTAGGTTGATCAAGTTGAAGGACTACCAGCTATTTCATCTATGCTCTTCTGACCAGGAACACACATAGGCAATCATATTGTTTCGAGACATCGGATGCCCAGGCCTGAGCTAGGCCGAAGACTGATGAAGCCACACCCAATAAAACAAGGAAGGTTTTGTTACAGTCGCATTCGGAAAAGTTGGACCGACTTGGTTGATCACCGTTGTGGCTCAAAAGATGTACTCAGTTATCGATTCAAAACACAGTAGCACCCTCACAAAGTAACGATTCTGACACATTTAACATTTAAATAGGCTATGAGCCGCTTTTTACTTTAAACAGTTCGACTAACATTGATGCCACTTAATGTCACGTCGCACTTTTAATACTTTTAAACTATTAGCGATCAACCGAAGCTAAATTGCAAAAAAAAAGGGAAGGAAAACCAAACATCCTTTGGGCCTTAGATTAAATAATGAAAATAAACTTTTATACTCTTACAGTGAGAAGTCGAATGTGCCACAAAAAAAATTTTTCAGAGTAATATATCTTAAGTCTGGTCTTACTAGACTTTATGCTCCACCTAGATGAAATGTGTGACGTAGTTAGATAAATTAGAGGACTTTATGAAAGAAACTTTCTTCCGATTTTCTTTTCTTTCCTTTTTCTTCTTTTCGTTTTGTTTTTCTCCTTCCTTTCTTTCTTCCGTACTTTATTCTTCATACTTTTTCCCTCCTCCCTCTTCGTTCCTTACTTCTTTCTTCCCTCCTTTTTCCTTTTTTCCTTCTTCCTTAATTTTTTTCACGCCTTTCTTCCTTCATCATTCCCTTTTCCATCCTTTCTTCTGCCTTTCTTCCTTCCTTCCTTCTTCCATCCTTCTTCCTTCCTTTATTCTTCCTTCTTCCTTCCTTCTTCCTTCCTTCTTGCTTCCTTCCTTCTTCCTTCCTTCTTCCTTCCTTCCTTCCTTCTTCCTTCCTTCTTCCTTCCTTCCTTCTTCCTTCCTTCTTCCTTTTCTTCCTTCCTCCCTTCTTCCTTCCTTCCGTCTTCCTTCATTCCTTCCTTCCTTCTTCCCTTCTTTCTTCTTCCTTCCTTCCTTCTTCTTTCTTCCTTCCTTCCTTCCTTCTTCCTTCTTTCTTCCTCCTTCCTTCTTTCTTCTTCCTTCTTCTTTCCTTTTTCCTTCCTTCTTCCTTCCTTCTTCCTTCCTTCCTTCTTCCTTCCTTCTTCCTTTTCTTCCTTCCTCCCTTCTTCCTTCCTTCCGTCTTCCTTCATTCCTTCCTTCTTCCCTTCTTCTTCCTTCCTTCCTTCTTTCTTCCTTCTTCCTTCCTTCTTGTTTTCTTCTTCCTTCCTTTTTTCTTCCTTCTTCCTTCCTTCTTCCTTCCTTCTTCCTTCCTTCTTCCTTCCTTCTTCCTTCCTTCTTCCTTCCTTCTTCCTTCCTTCCTTCTTCCTTCCTTCCTTCCTTCCTTCCTTCTTCCTTCCTTCTTTTTCCTTCCTTCATTCTTCCTTCCTTCCTTCCTTACTTCTTCCTTCCTTCTTTCTTCCGTCCTTCTTCCTTCCTTCTTCCTTCCTTCCTTCTTCCTTCTTCCGTCTTCCTTCATTCCTTCTTCCATCCTTTTTCTTTCCTGCCTTCTTCTTCCTTCTTTCTTCCTTCCTCCCTTCTTCATTCTTCCTTCTTCCTTAATTCCATCTTAATTCTTCCTTCCTTCCTACTTTCTTCTTCTTTCTTTCTTCCTTTTTCTTTTCTTCCATTTTGTTTTCTTACTTCTTTCTTCCCTCCTTCTTTCTTCTTTCCTTTTTCTTTCTTGCTTTTTCCTTCAGTTTTCTTACTTCTTTCTTCCTTCATCCTTCGCATAATCTTCAATTATCATTCCTCTTCATCCCTTCTTTCTTTCTTTCTTCCATCCTTCCTTTTTTTTTATACTTCATCTTCTTATACTATCTTCTTCTTTCCTTCCTTCCTTCTTTCGTTCTTGCTTCATTCTTCCATCCCTCTTCCATCCTTCTTTCTTCCTTTTATCTTTTTTCCTTCTTCCTTCCCTCTTCCATTTTTCCTTCCTTCTTCCTTTCTTTTGCTTTCCTTCTTCCATTCTTTCTTTTTTTATTATTCCTTTCTTCTTCCTTCTTTTCTTATTTCTTTCTTCTACCTTCCTTGTTTCTTCCATGCACCTTCTCTTTTCGTATTCTTTTTTTCTTACGTTTTCCGCCCTCCTATCTTTTTTCCTAAATCTTCCTTCTCCCCTGCTCCAGTCTTTCTTCTCCCTTTTCTTTTTCCTTTTTTCCTCCCTTTTTGCTCTCTTCTTCCTCACTTCTAGTATTCACGCGTTTTCTTCATGCTTACCTGTTTTTTTTTAAACATTTAAAATGGGTAAAAGAGAATCATAAAGTAGTGCAAATGTATGTAACAGGCAGAGGGAAACATTTGCGTCCGTCCGTCTGTCTATTTGGACGCGTCGATCTCAGAGACTATAAGAGATAGAGTTAAAGTTTTACCATGTACGTAGGTGTATACTGCAAGCATATCAAGTTTGTTTCAGATTTGCAAACCCTCACCCCTTAAACCGCAAAAAAGGAACTAGGGATCCGAGCAAAAACACCAAAGTTATACACGAAACAATTTTGCTTGTGGAAGGAAGGGGGGAAGAGTTCCTCTGCCTATTTCAGGCAGCAAAAGCGTATGAGTCAGTTTGCGCGCGCGTATGTGTGTGTTTGCATGTGTGCCTCAATTGTACAGAGTATTTTGAAGTCAGGCTATTCGACTGCAACGCTCGTACTTGTCAAATTGTATTTCTTCTTTTTTTGTCTCCAACTTGAAATTCTTAAAGGGCTTCACAAAAAGACGCCTCGTATGAGTTTCCCATTAATAAATAAATCTTTTGTCAAAAAATGTTGCCCTCTCAAAAATTGGTCTGTCTCGAGTGCGTATGTGAAATTTCGATGAAAAAAATAATAATAAATTGCTAAAACTGAAAATGTATTTGCTGTCCCTAACTCCAGGTGGGCATTTGTAAGAATGTCTGAGCCTTTCAAAAGGGACATCGCTCGCATTTGCCACACTTGACCGACTTTTAATGATTTTTAATGACCGATCAAATTAATAAATTGGCAAATCGATAAACAAGTTGTTAATCCATTTTTGCTGACGTCAAAAAGCAAAAAAAACGGAAAGTGCAAAAATGGAAATAAAATGAAATAAGTGGCAAATTTAATGGAATGAAGGAAACACGCAAACTCCAAATAAATATTTCACTTGGCACGAACGCCCCAAAAAGCATGCTACGTTCCACTTAGGCTCGGAGCTAAATTATGCAGGATGGCAAAACAACTGTGAAATGTCGGGCAGCTGCTTTTGATTTACTCATTAGCGTTATGAAGAAAACAAAAGTGTTCCCCCGGAATCAATGGACATGACACCCAAGCGCCAGACTCTGCTTATGAAAACTTATTATTGAGGAGGAGGACGAGCATGCGAACAACAAACAAGAAACGCCAAACTAGTCAAATATACGTACATAAATAAATTTGTTTTGCTTTTGTTCCAGCCACTGCGAGGGGGGCAGGGGGCAGAGGCCACAATGAAATGGCATAACAAGTTTATGCAAGAAGTTGGAACTACTGAAGATTTGTGCTTTTCCTTTTTTAATAATATGAAATGCTTAGAAGGAAGATAAGCAAAAACTTCAATTATGGAATTCCATTGAGCCTCAAACTTGCTAAAGAATTCAGGGAAAACCAAAGCAAATGTCTGTATATATGGTAAAATAAGTAAAGGTTTTTCCTTTCTTTACTTAACATAACAATCTCAGACCTTCAGCCAAGTTAATTATATTTTTCGTACCTGTCAATAATTAATGAACACAACATGTTTGCAGCTTCAGTCATTAGTCAAAGCCACACACTTGGCTGGCAACCGGAGTTCGGCTGAGGTCAGCAAAAAATGTTGGCCCAGCTTCATTAGGGACCCCACACTTTGGTCCAAAGGATTTCGCTTTATGACAACACACAAAAGTCCTGTTGGACAATTGGCCAAAGCTTAGCAAATAGTCCAAGCAAATAGAAAGCAAAAATTGTCCAACTAACAAAGCAGAAAAAGACGAAGAGGAAGAAGCTCAAAAACACACACACAAGTACACTATATTTTTTGTTAAAGTAGCCAAGAAGCCGCTTGCTCAGGCTTAAAGCTGAGCTGTAAGCTAGCGCATGAAAGCATTCCCAGCCCCCGCTGTGCGAATGTGGAGTGAACCGTTTAAGTAGCTTCGTTCGCCTGGGCTAATATTATAAAAGAAAAGAGAGTATTTTGAAACGATTCATACACACACACATATATTTATGTGACTTTGGCAAAACAGTTGACAACAGATTTAATACATCAAGGACTTGTCGGACTGTTGAGTGTTTTCTTTTTAAATTTAAAAAAAGGTAAGAGCACTCCCACTTCTTCACCACGCTCTTGTCAATTGTGTTACTGTAAGCAATACCAGCAATTGGTAGGGGTGGCTATTTGGGCCGTCGAACGAATGCATGAACACATATGCGAAATGTTAGGGCAGCAAGAACAGATCAACAATTAGCTTTACGGAAGTCAACAACAACATAAACAAGTAAGCAGAACAGATGTTAACACACGCAGAACAATTGACCGACAACGTCAATAAGTACATCGAGCTTAGAACTGCGTTATTTTCAATCACAAGTGGCACGAGCTTTCCAAAGGCAACAACAACAATTGGAGCAGAGACAAGCGCACCGGACCAATGTTAACACACGCAGAACAATTGACCGACTACATTTGTTTTACTGACACTGACCAGTGTCGATGCAATGCAGCAGCTGCAATGGTAACAATTGAAGACTAATTTGAAATACAAACTTTTTCGTTTATTTTATCATTTTTCTAGATTCTACGTATGAATCAGTCAGTCATTCAAAACTAAAAGATTTATTTGTATGCAATAGAAAACTTCATTCCTTGCACACACACACAAAGTTCAAACACCTTTGCAACCTGGCAGTCTGGTAAGAACTTTTTGTATTTCAATTAAATTATTTGAAAAGTCGCTTCCCTAAGACAAGAGTTCAAATTGATTTTGTATTTGTTGGAGCTGTCACTTTCCCCTAGTCTCTCCCAGTCTGAGGGCAATTACCTTAAAGTTTTGTCCCCTTCGGAGTCAGCGAGTAATTGTTACTTATTTGCACACAGACACGAATATCCATTAAGGTGGTTGTCCTTCAATGTTTGCCTCGGCTGCTGTTTCTTTTGACTTTTTATACCCTGTACCCATTGAAAATGGGTAAAAGGGGATCATGAAGTTGTGCAAATGTATGTAACAGGGAGAAGGAAACATTTCCGACCCTATAAAGTATATATATTCTTGATCAGCATCAACAGCCGAGTCGATTTAGCCATGTCCGTCTGTCCGTCTGTCCGTCTGTCCGTCCGTCCGTCTGTCTGTATGAACGCGTCGATCTCGGAGACTATAAGAGATAGAGATACAAATTTTTGCATGTACATAGGTATAGGCCGTACGCAGATCAAGTTTGTTTCAGATTTGCAAAATTCCCCCCCCTCCCCCCTTAAACCGCAAAAAACTGTCAGAGCCACAATTTTAAAGTTACAACATCGTCGCTTAATATATATTATCTTAGGCCTATAATCTATCTATTCTGAAAAGCACATTGAAATCTGAGCAAAAACACAGAAGTTATTAACGAAACAATTTTTGCACCCCCCCTCCCCCCACGCTTTGCTATTACGCATTACGTTTGCTGCTTGCGCCCGCGTGTGTGAGGGCGCGTTTGTGTGTGTATGTGTGCGTGTGTGTTTGTTTGTGTATGTGTGTGTTTGTCAATTGTACAGGGTATTTTGAAGTCGAGCTAACTCGACTGCAATGGTCTTACTTGTTCTAGCTGTTTTTTAGTTGGGTTTGGTTTCTTTTTTATCGATTACACAATGCTTGCAGTTTACCATTTATCAGGTGTGTGTGTGCCTGTGTGTGTGTGTGTGGCCAACACGTTAGCTACCACAATTTATGCTGTAATCGAAAAAAAGGACATAAATGGCAGCGATAAATTGAGGTTAACGCGCCAAAGTCACGTTAGCGCCCAGAGAAAAAGGAACGAAAAACAAAAACCACACTGAGAACGAAAAGGCAGAGTCGAAATGGCCAACACCTGGCACAACTACCACCTCCTCGACCTCTCCTGGCAGAGTTCTGTTTTTAAGTGAAATTATATTAAGTGTGCGCACATGGAAATTTGCATGCCACAATCCCCTCTCTCCCCCTCTGTCTGAGCTGGGCTTATCCGGTGAAATAATTTATATTTGAATTTCGAGTAATTTAAAAATGGTTGCCGTTGATTTTATGTGTATCAATTATGGCCTCATTTGAGCATTCGTTGATGCCTTTAACCGCTTGAAATGTTCAATAAATAATCACAGCCAAAGCGAAAAAGTGTTGCCTACTTTTGAGGGCGCCCGCTCTTCAGTCACTTTGCCCGTTTCAGTTTCTGTTTCTGTTTGCTCGTTTGTCTGCTGTCGCTCGCCGACTTTTCATGTTGCCATTTGTATTTATAGTGCTGCCATGTGTGTGTGTGCGTTGGCGCATTATTGAGTGGATTTTGCGGTTTTCGGGCAGAAGACGCAGCTGTGGGGGGTACACACACTCACACGCACATCTGTATGTGGGAAAAACCCAAAAACAAACAAGCGAGAATTCTTAAATATTTTATAAAGCCTTCCCCATACTTGATGCCAACATGCGACAGGCGAATATTTAAATGTACTTAAAACACATTGAACAAATATCCGCAGACGCAACGGATTAAGCAATAACAATTGAGTTGCCGAGAATGAAAAGTATGGAATCGTTGCCACAACAGAATGAGTAAACGATAGTAGCCAGAAAAACTCAAAACAATCCTGAAATAGTCTCAAACTTAAAAAAAAATACTTTGTACCTAGAGTTGCTTGCTGAAAGCAGCGCTTGCCGAAGACATGCCCCACTGAGTGTGAGATAGAGACAGTCACATTTTCCTTTCTTTTTGGGGAAACCTGGTATATTCCTACAGCAACTTTGTTTGTTTTCTCTCTTTTCTTTCTCTCCTATTCCTCTTGCAAAATAGCCGCACTCGTTCTCTCACAACTCCCAAGTTTTTTGTGTTGAATTTCGATCCTCTTTATCAAATTTATGAAATTTACAAAATCTAAGCTCATAATACAATTTTGGAAATTTCGCAGGCGATGCCTACCAAATAAATAGTTTAGAATAATTCAAAAGAGAAAGATTTTGAAATGGACGAAGACTTTTGGAATTTAATCAGTAGCTATTCTGGTGTCTTTAAACCGCTAAAGCGAACGAATTGAATACAAATTACCTCATAAAATTTGAAGAGAATCAATTTTACAACGGTAACTTTTATGCTCGTTGGCTGAAATCAAGTATTTATTAAGCTTAAGGGATTTCATAACCCAAACCAGAGCCGTGTGCTTCGCGTAGAGCGCAAAAGTGCTCTGCGGCAACGACGTCGACACACTGTCAGTAGAACCTAACAGCTATGCTTTTTCGCCCACAAAGTGAACTCAATGTCAAAATGTCCAAATTTAAAATTTTTTATACCCTTGGAGAGGGTATATTGAAATTGTCCAGATGTTTGTAACGCATAGAAGGAAGCATCTCCGACCACATAAAGTATATATTTTCTTGATCAGCATGACGAGCTGAGTTAATATAGCCATGTCCGTCTGTCCGTCCGTCTGTTTCTATGCTATCTCCTCCGTCAGTTATAAAGCTATCGTAACCAAAATTTTGCACGAAGTCTTTTAGTACAAATACGCTGCACATTTGTCGGAACCGGCCGGATCGGATGACTATAGCATATAGCTGCCATAGGAACGATCGGTCGAAAAACTAGTTTTAGTGAGAAAAACGTTTTCAATACTATCGCTCTCAATGCTCGTATTTATAAGTTTTCAATGATTTCACATAATTTCACCAAGGCTTGTCGAAATTGGACAGCTATATAGTATAGCTGCATACAAACTGTCAGGCATATATCAAGCTCCAAGGGTATATAAACTTCGGTCGAGCCGAAGTTAGCTTGCCTCTATTTTTTTTTTTTTTTTGACTTATTTCCAAAATCTTAAAGTTGAAATTTTTATGTAAATATGTGCATCCTAATAGCCATTGTAACGACCTCTTTTTCGTGGCACGGGCGTAGCTCGCCGTTGCCAGGATCCGTAACAGAAATTATTTGTTTCTGGGACTCTTGGTTCTCTCGTTTGCTGGAATCGTTTACCCGCCCAAATGAATAGAAGGCGTGTTGTTCGTTATTCTTGGCTTATTCATTAAAGTTGATTCAGAGGGTGTACTTGGTCCCCGAGCTGGAGTGTTCGTGTGCCGTGGTTTTCTCTGACGGATGCAGTGCGTCGCTCGGAGGACCGGGCCGGGGGTCGGTTTGTCTCCAGCATTGACCGTGGGTGTCACCCCAGTGACCAGGAGTCGTTCCAAGCCTCGTTTTATTGGAACGCGCCTACCCGCGTGTGCCGTGGCTGTATCCCGCCGGATCCAGTGCGTCGCACTTGACAGATGGGGCCGTGGGCCGATCTGGTCCGTCTGGATTCGTGCCGTGAGCGTCACCCCAATGACCGGGAGTCGTTCTGAGCCTCGTGTGTCGTGGCTGTACCCTAACGGATGCAGTGCGTCAATCTTGTTGGACACAGCCAGGGAGTCGATTCGGAAACCGCACACCCTGTGGCTCCCCACCGCCAAGTTGAAAACAGCAGGGTGGGAGGAGGACGGGCCAGTGGCGGTGCTATTCAACCGGGAATCCCGTCCAGACACAGAGCCGATAACAGCCGATTCGGAAACCGCACTAGTGATCCCTTTGGTTGAGGTAGTTGGTACTTACTTGTGATCTGCTACTCCAAGGTGTTGACTCGACCGAACCCGCGGACTAAGTGTGCTGGGCCTCTGCTTTTGTAGGCGGATGGCGACCCCCGTAGGAGTGCTCGCAGCTGATCGTGGCCGCGTGCGCGATATCGATAACGATGGCTCTTGTGGTCAGCTGGCTGCCTATCGATTATTGGCGATCGATAGATGGCGCGCGCAATTGAATATTTTATTTAACTAATTCTAACGCAATTAAACTTAGTTGTTCTAGGGGAATTATAATAATTATACTCATAACAATAGTAAGAATGTGTGACTTCATGTGGCTTTTCTGTGCTATTATTACATAAACTAAGAGTGCGACCTCCTGGGGCGTCGCACCATATGACCCCATTAACTCCTCTTTCATTATCCCAATCATTTAAATACTTGCCCAAGGTCAGAAGTTGAGAAATTTGTTTGATCATGGATTGGGAGATGTAACAGCCAGCTTTTTCGTAGAACTTCCACATAATGTTAAAGCTGTGAGTTGTGTCCCATAATTTAAAGTCATTTGATTTTACTGGGTTGGGAGTGGGGCCATAGCCATAGTCTTTCAGCGGGCGTGTTAACACAACCAAAAATGATTTTTCATTGTTTGCCATCGGCTTGGGGGGGGCAACACGCAACAGTGGCAGCAAATTTTATGGTTGCCACCAATTGCGCCTCAGAGATTTGTGAGCGTCCAGAGACCGGAAAACAAAAGGAGACGCCGCTCTAAAATTTATTTGCGTTATTATTTTGTATGTGTGTGTGTGTGTTGTGAGGGTGGAGAGCGGGGGAGTGCGGAGGGGGACCAGATTAAACTCAGAGCTTCACTATGAATTTCTGATGTCCACTTACAATAATCGCACAATTTACACGCAAATGCTATAAATGCCAAGGACATCAGTCTTCAAAGCAGACGAAAGAAAACCAACTGCAGGATCGGGGAGTAAATAAACTAATGTGGCTACTTGTTAAGCAAAGTGCCGTCATCTATTAAACAACCCCCTAAACATGAACTCAAGTTGGTCCAATGACAATGGGCATGAAGACCAAAGGGGGAGGGCGACACGACAAATGGCACTGCGAGTCCAGGACATTTCTCTCCGTTAAGTTGGCAGCGCCTGTTGGACACAAAAATTCGCCGTTTCCGGCGAGTGCGTAAGCATCATGTGTGACAAATGTCTGAAATGCCATGTTTGGACTGATTTCTTGGCGCATGTGACTCATTAGGAAGCCAACTGTATAAACTGTATAATCCTGTCACATTTCTTTTGTTTTTGCGCAAAGTCATGACCAAAATAGAAATGACAGAAGAATAGAAAGGGGGGGGACAACTGACTAATTAACTTGGATGCAAATTTGTGCCTTGAAATCGATATACCAAATTTTGGGGGAACACACGCTCATCGCGCATCTCATGCAATTTGGCAAATGAATCGCTGCCAGTTCTGTGGCAGAAACACACACACATACACACTCTCCCACACACACACACACAGACCATATATACATATAGAGTGGAAGTAACTTTTTGAAACAGGTAATGCAGCCGCATGCCAAAAACCCCAACACCTTCTCCCTACTTGCAGCACAAGTTGCGGTTTCCTTGGTTTGATGGGTTTTTGTGGCTTGTTTGTTGCTTGGTGGCAGCTTCGACGACGCTTCAATTTCATTGCTTTGGGGCGTGGGGGGGAGGGGGGGGAGGGGGTGGAGAAAAGGGCGGAGGACAACTGTCAGCAGGCAATGACAAAGATCTATAGAAATAAAAATGTTTGACATAAATAAAATGCAATTTCCAAAAATGTTCAAAAATCAACTGCCAGTCAAAATGTCAGGCTTAGAACCTCTCACACCCCTCCCCCTCCTCCCCCTTGATTTTATAGTTTCATTGCACAAAATAAATGCCAATTTGATTTGCCTGAAAATCGCATTGGTTACTGTGAATTATGAGCACAAATTTCCTTAAAAGAAAAGCAAATAAACAAATTGCCAAAGCACACACACACACACACACACGCACAGGAGGGGAAAGTATCTGTAGTTTCAACCCCTCAGACATTTTAGCTACACAAAAGCCAAAAACTTATGCTTTTGACAGTTTATTGTCTTGTTTTGCTTTGTTACATTTTGTTAAGGCAAACAACTTGGTAAATCTTCTGCTGCGGCCGACAAACAAGAGCCAAGCAGGCAAATGAGTTAAGGTAAGCGAGTGGACCAAGTTCGGTGAGATAAACAGCGTAAGCCAAAAGTTCAATTGTTTACTATTTACCCATGTGAGTAAAGGAGGCATCCAACTGATAGACCATGTTAACATGATATGCCTACCATATCCACATTGGACTCAACGTTGAGTTACAAACGTTAATTTTCTCCACAAAAATTTCAGCGCAAGGTCAAAATATCAAAAAGCCAACAAATCCATTTCTAAACAAGTAAGAAAGTAGGCCGAGTATAACATGTTTTGGTCCCCACAAAATTTGTATATATCAGATCAATTGAGGTAAGAAACTAAAAAAGCCATAAAGTCTGTGCAGTGCTGCCCATCACAGTTGCGGCCTGTACCTTTCTGTTACCTTTTAAAAGGTACATAGAAAGTTTTGTAATCCAGGGAGAAGGAATCATTTCCTACCCTATAAAGTATATATATTCTTGATCAGCATCAACAGCCGAGTCGATATAGCCATGTCCGTCTGTCTGTCCGTCCGTCCAGATCGTGGTGCAGTTCCCTATAGATCAATCGCGCTGAGCTTCTCCGCGATTATTTAACAAATATCATCCTATTTCATTTCCATTTTAATAGTGATGTTCGTAGCCCAAGTTTTCCATGTTGCGTTATCTTCCAGATACAATCGAACTCCTTGATCCGTGGCTAGACCGTCCCACTCTCTAAAACATTGTAGTCGTTCTTTTAAAAGATGATCTGCCAAAATCCTAGGAACCCTATTTTCTTCCATAGTTGTGGCCATTTTTTGCAACAGAGAACTTTCCAAAATCCGTTCCTTATGTATTTTTGAACGCTGAACTCAGGTAAATTGTCCGTTTTCTTCCAGCACGTCAGGTTCACGAGATATTTGCATTAGAAAGGTATTCTTACATTTTGTTGGTCGTGTGGCCACATTAAGTGTCCTATTCGAACCAACTTTTGCTTTAATGTAAGCTGCATTGAATGACGTTAAAGAAAAGCCAAACACGAAGTTTTTGATTTTGCTGATAAGGTACCAACTTTTGGATTTGAACATTAAAAATGTGGGTTTTTTTTGAAAAAATCGATTTGTTTTGCAAGTTTAAGAAATTCTGTAAATTTTTCTGCTAATATTAAAAATCTTAGAAAAAAATAGTTGGTAGTCTTTTGTTTCTTTTTATTTTACATATTTTCAGTTTTCCAATATCATTGCGCTTTTAGAAGTTATAGCCCAAAAACTATACAAATTTTCGACTTTTTTTGGACAACATTTACCGCCAAAATTTCTTGTAGCTTGAAAATAACATGGTAGTTATTTTTAAACCAAAGAATGGATATTAAAAAATTATTTAAGATCGATTTTTGAAAATTTTTAGACATTTTAAGGCTTAATATTGTTAAAAAAAATGTTAATATATTACAAAATTTTTTAAGGTTTTTGGACAATAACTTTTAAAATCGCAATGAAATCGAAAAACTGAAAATAATTGAAATAAGAAGAAACAAAGGACTACCAACTATTTTTTCTAAGATTTTTAATATTAGCAGAAAAATTTACAGAATTTCTTAAACTTGCAAAAAAAATCGATTTTTTCAAAAAAACCCACATTTTTAATGTTCAAATCCAAAAATTGGTACCTTATCAGCAAAATCAAAACTTCGTGTTTGGTTTTTCTTTAACGTCATTCAATGCAGCTTACATTAAAGCAAAGTTGGTTCGAATAGGACACTTAATGTGGCCACACGACCAACAAATGTAAGAATACCTCTCTAATGCAAATATCTCGTGAACCTGACGTGCTGGAAGAAAACGGACAATTTATCTGAGTTCAGCGGCAAAAATACATAAGGAACGGTTGCAAAGTTCTCTGTTGCAAAAAATGGCCTTTTTTTGTAAACTTGTGTAATGTCGTTATTTAACAGCCCATAGCCTCTAAGGTTTTTGTATATCACTCATACGTAGAGTTGCCTTTTATCATATATTTTTTTATTTATTAATAGTCGGCGTTGATTTTATTTAAAATGAAGACTACTACTATGGGTTATTGTAGAAATTACAGAATTTCGTTTTAAAAATTTGTATTCAAAAAACGTGTCATATTAGTAATTTATTTTTAAAACTTTAAGGCTCTGTCGGCCCCATTAAAATTTAAATAAAATTTTTTGATTTTCACAATTATTAATTATAAACCAAATGTTAGCTTTGGGAATGCTGAGACCTGGTTTTATCTATTTAACCGTTTTGGTGTCCGGCCTAGTGGGAGTGTATGCCCTTCTTGAGGAAGCTGTTGCTTGTATAATTGGCACAAAATTTATGTGAATTTGTTTAATGTTTTTTGCACATTTCACTTTTGTTGTTATGTCGATTTAGCTGCACCCTTTGTATGTGAGTATCGCAAGAGCTACAGATTACACTGTGCAACACTAAAAAGTTGATACGGTCGAGACCAAAAAATTCTGAAAGGGTATGATAGTAGTACAAAAACCTTCCCTGGGTTTGGTCTGGTTAGCTGCCGATTTCTTTTTGTAGCACTTTGAAGTTTTAAGCATATGATTGGGACTTGTAACTCCCTATCTCGTAAACTATTTGGAACTTCGCTTTGACGTCTGAAAAGAAGTTGTTGCTCTTGACTTGATTTACAAAACATTTCTAAGTAACAAGTCAAAATAGTCACATTTTTAAACTCAAAATCGCAAAAATGTCGTAAATTCATCATGTTTTCCTCTCATTTTGTACTGTTTTTCAACTTTTTCTTGAAAACTATAACGAATTTGACCAAGCAATGAAGGACGAAAAAGTAGCATAGACTAACGTAAACAATCGGTTAGAACATACCAACTTCATTCGAATGGTCCTTCATATACTTAAAGACCCTAAAAGATGAATAATTTCAACCAAAACTCGAAAAAGTATAGTTTTTGGTAGAAATTGGCTGACACTATCAAAAATTTCGATTGTTTTGTATTAAATCAATAAAATTGTCAAAAAAAATAACTTAAAAAAATCTAGCTAAAGAAATGTTATTTATTTACTTTTTTACCGATATAATTCGTTTTTTTTTCGAATTTTTTTGACAGTTTTTCATGGTTTTGGTCTTTTTACTATATCAAAGAGTACTTAAATGAAGTGTGTTCGTACTAACGGTTTGTTTATTTTGGTCTAAGCAACAACTTTTACCTACATTACTTGTCCAAATTTGTAACGGATTTCAGGAAAAAGTTGAAAAACTGAAAAAAGTTGTGAAAAATTGATTTTTTTGGACATCTTTTGTAATTTTAAGAACCAAGACGTAATTTTTTTGATTTGCTACTAAGAAATGTTTTGTAGGCCAAGCCAAGAGCAACAACTTTGCTAAAGACACAAAAGCAAAATTCAATATAGCTTACGAGATATGGAATCATTAATCCTACACTGAAGCTAAAAAGTTCAAAGGTCAATAAAAAAAAAAACGGCAGCTAATCAGACCAAACCCATGCAGCGTTTTTATACTACCATCACACCCTTTCCGAATTTTTTGGTTTTGACCGTATCAGCTTTTTTGAGTTCAAAAATGTGTCACAGTGTTATCGTCGCAAACTATAATACTACATAAATTTAGGAAAACAGATTTTCTAAGATCTGCACTGTATGCCAAATCTGCCAAATACATTTGTTTTCAGCTCTTCTCTTCTTTGACTTCCACAATTGAATTCCTCAACCCATCTAATCTAACCTAGTAAGAGTAACTTCTGCTCTCAGAAGTCTGATTAATTGAACATATTCAGACCAGTTCAGACACTTCTTTTAAAATAATCCTGAGAGATCGAGGTCTTTAGTAAATGAAGCTTAGTCAATGAATTTGCTTCGATGTCAAATTACTTTAAATTTCCCTAATTTCCTTATGTTTTCTCTCTCTCTTTGCAGGTAAGCCCTTAGAAATTTCTAAACAACCGCAAAACTGTGTCAACGTGAGTTTGGTTGGACCACAGGGAACGCCCTCCTCCGGGCGGAGGGCAACAGCTGCCCTTGCCACTTTTGGCTAATATGATAAAGAATTACCCATTTGCCCATTTTGGAGTTAAAGTGGAGCCAACTTCACTTAAAAATGCATCAAACTTTTGGGACAGCCGCCAATGCTAATGCCCAGCGGATTATCAGCGCCATCAGCGTCAGCATCAGCATCATCGCCATCATCATCATCTTCAGTTCAGCGGGGAAAGTGTGCTTGCATATTTAATTTGCACTCGTAAAATGTGCAGCCGGCGCAAAAGTTTTGCACTTTATTAAAACGAAGGAACAGACTCCGACAGACAGAAGGAACAGATAAAAGAAAAGCATATTATAAATTGTTTGCCAAACAACAGTGATTGAGTGATGAAATGAAGCTCATGGGTGTGGCCCGGTCTCTGGTATTAAGTGCGTCCTTAAGTGGGCCACACTTTAAGCCTGGCCAAGTTCTGTGGCCGTGTGTTCACACCGGAGACTGTGGCAAATGGCGTCAATTTCAGCGTAATCAAGTGGCGGCACGCTTAATTAATTGCCACAGAAATGTCGGGGAGCTGAGGGTATCAAATGGGTCTATCACTGCCTTCCTGACGTTGAAAAGGCACAAAAACTTTTCCATTTAAAGCAAATTTGTTTAAACACACTTGACAAATGCGTGAGCCATTTGTATGTGTGTGTTATTTTATCAGATTACAAAACATTAATTTAATTTTTGTTAGCCCCAGACACGCAGCGCCACAAAATGACGCGAAATTTAATTAAGATCTAAAGTGAAATAATTTTTTAATGGCATAGACCAAGAGCCGGACCAGAGGCAGGGCAGGGCAGGCGTTGGGCATTCGGAATTGATTTCCCAGCTGAATAGGACCCACCGTCCTGCTCCTCCTCCTCCTCCTCCTCCTGCCACTTCATAACTTAATGTCATAAACGGAAACGGAAATGCGCAGCGCATTGAGCGAACTGCGAATGGCAGCTCTTCCGTGTCCGTGTCCGGCTCAAAGTGTCGAGCATTTACATTCGCATTCGCATTCACATTCTGATTTTCTGCCACTCGAAAACTGCCTCAAGTCGACTCGACAGCCAAATGGTCGTACAAGCAATGCAGGAAATAATTACAGCGTGTTGTATGAGGATGTACAGATGGAGGTACTCGTCGCGGGGGGGGGGGGAGAACCCCCTTCGATGTCCTTGTTTGAGTGTGTGTGTGTGTAAAGTAAGCCAGTTGGGTGCAGCCACCACCGAACCACCCACTCACCCAGCCAGACATGAAACTGCAGTCATTGTTGAGTTATAAAGAAGCGACACACACGCACACACACACACAGATACACACACACACACAGCGACTGCACTCGCACATACATACATTTTAATTAAAATTAAGCAACGCCAGCGGCTACAGCCAAAAACATGAGCAACTAATGCATTTGGCGTACACTGAAAGAAACCAATCCCAGAATTGCAAAGTGAGAAAAAAGATTGAGAATGCAAAAACAATTTGAAAAGAAAGATGGGAAAAAGAAAGAGAGAAATGAAATATAGAGAAGCGAAAAGGAACAGAATAGAAAATGGATGAAACAAAGGCCCAAAGAGAAAAAAAGTACAACAGAAAGGAAAAAGAACGAGAAAAGACTGGTTGTTGATCGAACATGTGTGTCTGTAGCTATGTCGTCGAGTTGACTGGACATGTGTGCCTGTGCGAAAGTAGATCCGCCAGCCACCGGTCTCTTTTGACAAAGTGGATTGGACTGAACCAAGGGTTCTTGAGTGGCAATTTAAGTCAGGCTGAAGAAGTTCCTTGAACTCTGATGTGTCTTCATGTACGGATGATCGTTTTACGAACAGGTTGTCAATGTTACTGTTGAGCTCCTAACTATGAATTGCGAAGCATTTGGTGGAACTGACACAATGTAGTTTTAGTTAATTGAACACTTTTTTTATAGGTCGTTGTGATTTATTGATTCTGGCCGTGCTCACATGCATGTGTATGTACTTTATGTGAGTATGTTCATGTGTGTTGGCGTTTATGGTCAACCATTTCACAAGAACTATTAAGAACACTGCCTGTTCATTTGATGAAAGATTTTTGTTCAATGTCTTATGCACATTTCACTTCTGTTGTGTTGTTGCTGTTGCAATGCATTTGTATGCATCTTTCCGGGCTTTTGTTTGATGTTTTATGCACAGTTCACTTTTGTTGTGTTATTGCTGTTGCAAGGCTGGACGCCATATCGTTAGCGCCCCTTTGTATGTGTTAACGCAGCTACTGTTTTTTGTCGATTGTTATTTTGGGACGAACAGCAGCGCTGCTACTGCAGGTACAGAGTATTTTACTTGTTGTTCCTGCTATCGCTATAGTTTCATAAAGTCGTCGCTTGCTCAGGACCTTTTGACCATATTTTTTTCGTTTCTCTTTACTTTTACGACCCCATACGGCCAGATGTATTTGCTTGCCAGTTTCTTGCCGTTTGCAAACTGCGTGACCTTCATAAAGACCAAATCGATTAGCTGATATATCCGTATTGTCTCTTTTCTCTCTTGTTGTAGATAAACTTGTAATATTCTTTGCGCCTTCTGAATATTTGCTTAAACTTCAGCTCGCATTTCTCAAACTCATCTTCAAACAGCTGCAAATAGGCCTCGCTTCGCATCTTTACCCCGCACAGCACATCAAATGGAATACACTGAGATAAGAAAATCAATCTAAAATCTAGATTGAAAATCTCTTTTTAAAAATCTTGCAATATTATAAAAACCAAATGAAAAACCTGGAAATGCATTTAAAAATCTTGAAAACAAAATTTATCAACTCACAACTGTATATAAGGTTCCACGTCCATTCAACACAAAACAATTTCAACACGTCAATTCAACACAGCACAATTATAACCAAAGATATTTCAACACATATACAACTTCAACATAATCAATTTCATTACAAAGCAATTTCAACCCTGAAATAGAGAACACAACAATTTACAAAAAAATTATATTTTCAATCTTACAAGTGGCAATGTCAGTCGAGTCTGACTTTAATTTCCTCCGACAGTGTATAAACATTTGAAAGCACCAGAGATAACATTCTTTTGTTCACAACTTGAATAACTTTCATCCGAATGCAGGCGTTGTAAATATTGTTCGTGTTTAATTGGTTTTGTGTTGAATTGACGTGTGTTGAATTGACGTGTTGAAATTGTTTTGTGTTGAGTAGACGTGGAGCCTTAACATCCTCCGAAAGTGTACGCATATTTGAAAGCATTAGAAATAACATTCATTTGTTCACAACTTGAATATTGAATTTGTTTGTGTTTAATTTGTACTGTGTTGAAATGACGTATGTTTAATTGACTTTTTGAAATTTATGTGTTGATTATACCGGGAATTGATTTCTTGAATCGACTGGAGATGGAGTATGCGAATGTGAAAAAATTTTTACCTGCAGCTAGTGTCTTCTTTCTATCTCTGATGGCACTACACACTTGCATTATATTTAGTATCACTAATAAAAGTCAACGTTACTCAACTTAAGGTTCCACGTCTATTCAACACAAAACAATTTCAACACGTCAATTCAACACACGTCATTTCAACACACGTCAATTCAACACAAAACAATTTCAACACGCCAATTCAACACACGTCATTTCAACGCACGTCAATTCAACACAAAACAATTTCAACACGTCAATTCAACACACGTCATTTCAACACACGTCAATTCAACACAAAACAAAGTTTTCACAAAAAAGTCAACGCACGTCAATAAGTCATTTCACCCAACACAACAATTTAACACTTCGTCAATTCAATTAAAATTAATAATAAATTAATTATTTTGTTTTGTGTTGAATTGACGTGTGTTGTGTTGAAATTGCTTTGTGTTGAATTTGTTTGTGTTGAATTGACGGATTGTTGAATTGTTATGTTAGGTGATATATAACCTTATGACTCGGTTGACACGCTCAAATTTTAAATTTTCCCTTGGAATTCCTGTGTTTTTATTCTTAACGTGATCTATTTTGTTTTCTTCGTTAAATTTTTTGAACATTTTTGATGTAAGTCCTGCCCCCTTGTCACTTATATGCAATTCGCTGTGGTCTGCCAAAAATTGTAATCCAAGACTCTAGGCGCTGAGCAACTTCTTGGCCATCTGTTGATTTTGTTGGATATATAGAGAAGATAGAAGAACCCATCTACTACAGCAAATATATATATTTGGAGGTCTTCGATGTCGTTTCCAGCCTTCTTAAGAGATCGAAAGCGGCCTATCACCGTTGTCAATAGTAGTAGTAGTAAATATTTATTTATATAAATTGTGGCTTGGTTTTTAACCGTCAGCCATAACATTTGAGGTTTTTTTTTTTTTACATTGTTTTAGTTAAATAACAAACAATAGTTTTAAACAAAGAACACAGTATTCGATTTTTGCATTGACCAAGTCAAGATAAAGGGAAAGATACATAATTCGATTTTGGAAAAGTTACAGATATTCATTTATAATTGCGGTTCTATATTTTAGCGCCTGTTGTAAAAAGGAGGATAGCGCTGTCCAGTTCTTGCCATTTAGCCAGTTTATTGCGTCTGCTTCCCAGATGGGCACTTCTTATTTCAGCCAAAAATTGGGCATACCCCAAGTAGATGCATGACGTCTTTCGTTGCGTGCAGATTACAGAGACTACAATCTGTGTTATCGGTGCTCCAGTGTGGACTGTAGCGAGCCCTACAGATCAGAGAGATGGCGTGTGTGTCATACCGGTCATGAAAATAGTTCAATGTGTTCAGATTAAGCTCCAGTTTTTTGTAGGTGTTTCGTACCACACTTTGCCTTTCATGATCCTCAAATAAGGACAGCCATTTGTCAAAAACTTGGGACTTTTCTGCCAGCATCTTAGCAGTGACTATTTTGACCAATCTACAGTTGGGCATATCCATGACTCTCCGAATGTATGTGAAGTGGTTTTGCAAACAGTACGAGAATAGGGAGGGCAGGCCAGTTTCTAGGTGGAGTGCATAGTTCGGTGTTGGGCGTGGTAATTTAAATAGGCGTTTAATAAATAATCTTTGCAAGCGCTCTACCTCCTCATATCGGCAGTGTCCCCAGATTTGAGATGCATAGCACATTACTGATCTAGCTGTAGCTTCAAACATTCTAAATTTAGTGCTCGGCTAAAATGGGTCTTTTTCCAAAAAAGTTTTTCCACGTGCTATTTATTGCTTTCTTAGAGTGAGATTTGAAGCTTAAATTTCCAGTAATGGTCACGCCAAGATATTTCAAACTTTTTACCGTTTCCAGCTCCACCCATCTGTCGACCCTTGCACTACGCCCTGCTCCATCTCTCACAACTAGGACTTTCGTCTTATCCACATTTATCTGTAGACTCCATTGTTTGCAATATTCAGAGAGCTTATTGATCATGGCTTGCAACATCTCGGGAGACTCTGCTAGAAGCGCCATATCATCTGCGTACATTAATGCCTTGGTAGTGGAGCCATTTATGCTTACGCATCCTGGAAGATAGCTGGTAACGTCGTCGACATATAGGGGCTAAGGAGGCATCCTTGCTTTACTCCGGTGTTATTTGGAAATTTGTGTGAAAGCTCTCGTCCATCCCAAACAGCAAAAGTGTTTTCTTCGTACAGGCTTGAAACCATATTTATGAAGCGCGTAAATACTCCCAAGAGGCTTAGCTTTAGCAGTAAACCGTTGTCAATATAAAGTAGAAAGTCCTTCAGCTTGCCAAGCTTGCGATTGTGTTGTATGTATTCTATGCAAATTCAAATGAATTTTTAAACTCTTCTTTCGATGTGAGTGATAAAAAAATCCTGAGGAGTAGCATGCACCGTCTTCTGCGAACCCACACGACCAAAGTTATGCGTTAAATTATCGGCTTGCACCACTCACAGAAACACGTCGCGCGAAAATGCCTGTCGTGACTCTCTAGGTGTTCAGAGACAACTGACCAGCCACTCGTTCGTTAGCTAGGAACGCTCTCTACCGAATCCAGTCGGTATGCGCACTCTCGCGGCGGAAGAAAATCAGTCATATTACTTTCTGTACAAACCCTGTATGCTGTCGAAAAATCTGTAGATCAAACATATAGAGATAAGTAAACTATAAAGCAATACGAGGACAAATTTTATATTAATGAACTCACAAGAAATGTAAGTAAAGATTTATATAGCACATTTTTCGTTCAAAAATAACTTTCTTTAAGAGCTCTTAGTTTTTCCTTTATTAAGCAACTCAAAAGCACAAAGAAAGTTAGATTCCTCATCTTAAAAGTACAAGAAGAGCGACGTAATATTGAGTGATGTCAAGTCCGTAGAGGACTCAAAATTGATCCCCCCCTTTAAGTTCAGCCACAACTAATAACACTGATTGATGGCCTCGGATTAAATATTAAATTTGCACATTTCTTGTCCATCAATAAATTAAATTAAATATCCATAAACTGTTTGCGCACAAAAGTTTTGCAACACAGGATAATGGACTCGGTAACCAAAGGCGACAGCAACAAGGACAACGGCCACTTTATAACTAGGACAACAAAGTGCTTTTGTCATTTTGCCTATCCGGCATTTGATTAGTATTTAATTTCACTTAATAAACGGGGCCCCAAAATGCAGCTAGCAAATTGAAAGCGAAATTTGCGGTTGATTGTAGGAAGCAATGTCAACTCAAACCAAACTTTCGCCCCTAAAAAGTTTACCCTGGCAGCTTGCTAAGGTGTGCGCTTGTCGCATATATCCGTAACTAATTAGCAACATGACTCACCTGGGGAAACTCTGCGTGTGTGTGTGTGTGTGTGTGTGCAGGAGATACGCCCAGCAGGTGAGTTGATAATCCACGAAATGTTTTTGTCTCGACAGCAAAAGTGCTCGCCTAACCATTCCTCTGGCTGGCTGCAGCAGCCAGGAGCGACTATGACACGGTAATGATGGCAGGCAGCAGCGTGAACACAAACACAAGAAGGGGGAAAAAAAGAAAAAGGAAGAAAAACCGCTAATTAGCTGAAAATAAATAATGAGCAAAATGCTACCCCCATGCCAAGAGAGGGGCACACACGACAGAGCAGAGTCCAGTGAGTCCGGGTGTCAGCAAAAAGCGGCAAAATGTGGGGCTGCATTTGGCATAAGATTAATATAGCTGTCATATGAAAATTTCTCGTATTTTAAATTTTGCTTCAAATCCATTTAAATCTAGTTTACCCACGATAATGTTACCCCAAAGAAAAGAAAAATTTCCTTATCTTGTTCTGTTAGTTTTGCCATCTGCCACATAAAAATGCAATTTTTATTTGCTTCGTGCCGCTTTAGGCCGGGTCAAGGTCTACACATCTTAGGCCTACATTTATTTAAATCCCAGTTACAGCCCATTTGTCGTATTAAATAAAACTTACACATCAGCCTAAGTATGTATACAAGGACTAGAACCGACAGGAAGAGCAAGGACAACGGCAAAGACAAAGTGCTGGCAAAATGAAACGTGCAAAAGCAAATAAACACATAAAAGTCTAAATTTCAGGCTAAAAGCCATTGAAGCATGTTTTAACCCAAAAGGAAGACAGAAACGGGGACTGGTAGATGGACGTGTGCTGAAAGCTTTGTTTTCCCCACGTCTGCCATATGCGACATTTTTTTTATGGCCTGTCCCCCCGATAAGCAAAATCAAATGTCAAAGTGAGAATGTAAACACTTTCTACGTCTGTGTGTGTGTGTGTGTGCGGGCCGCAATTTCCTTTTCCGCCAGCCATCATGCAAATGCAATAAATCACCTACACAATTGATAACAAAAGTAACACAGGACATTGCCAAGTTGAAGAAGTCAAAATGAAATTCAATTGGTGTTCGAAAAAGAACAAATTTTTTTTTGTGCCATTATTCTGTGTTGATGTGAAAATAAATAGGTACTGACAACACTTTCAATGGGTGTGCGATAAACAACATTTCTTTGTTTTGATTAGAGCAAAACTTTTAAAGTGTCTATTGTGTATGTATGCGTGGCTGTGATCATTGTCTGTTATGATCAATCGAAAATTTAAGAAAAAAGAAAGATCTAAAAACTAGATTATTTAGTTCAATCCAACTACAGTTGAACATGTGGCGCAGTAGGCGGTCCTTTCATTTGTTACCTGATTGGACTGGTTTATTGCAACAAGATTTAGGAAAAAAATATTAGGTCAACATTACTTTCCCATTTCAATTCAACTACAATTCAACACGTAGCGCAAAAGGCGGTCATTTCATTGGGTACTTTCTTCGGCTGGTTTGTCGCGCAAAGATTTAGGAAGAAAGAAAATTCGGTAAATTGCCAACACTCTGTTTTTCTGTTTATTTCAATTACAGTTCAACATGTGGCGCAGTAGGCGGTCATTTCATTTAATTGCTACGTAAAGATTTGAAAAAAAAGGAAATTTGGTAAACTATTAACATTACGTTTTTTTAGTTCAATTCAATTCGAACTGCTTGCATACATTGTTGTATCTGTTATTAGCTAGCTTTACGTGTCTCCTCACCCGACTAAGCGATCCTTCCCCGCACATCCTTCGCTCACAAAACTACTGGTAGCACCAGTCTCGACTGTGGCCTTGTATGCTGTCTTTCCGATCAGCACTGTTGCCGACAAGTGCGCTCCCTCATCCTTTAAGTCTCCTATTAATTCTGAGGGACTGGTCCAGACGACCCCGCTCGTCCCTCGCAGGCCGGGGTCGACGATCGTTTTCCCGACCGCCTGCAGCATTCCCAAGATTTTACTCCTATCCGACCGCATTGCCAACAATACTCTCTCCACTACCCTTGGTATTCACGCGCAAAATGACCTACTTGCCCGTAACGCCGGCATGCTTGTGAGGGGTTTTCTATGAATCCCTCCCTACGCGGTGGACCAACCGCATGCGCATGTCCTTGGAGTGTTATTCTCGCACATATATGGCACCCGTCATTCTGTCCCGGATGAATCTAGAGAGTCGACTGCCACAAATCGTGATCTATTTGGTTCTGCTTTCCTGTCTTAATTTGTATCTGTGTCCTTTATTAATAGCGCGAAATGGTCGTGCGAACGACCTTAAATCCGGCAAGCTGTTGTTTAATATCGTGCCTAGTTGCTGGACTATATGTTAGTGGTCACATTAATGTCTACATTTCGACCATGTATATTTTACATTTTTCGGACACTCCCTGTTTCCTTCAGTACACTTCGTCCTCCACCCTTGTGAAATAATCCCTTGGCAGAAAATATTCTTGGAAGCTCTCTAAAAACGTTGCCCATGTGGTCCAATGTTGATTATTTGCCACATACCACTTTAGAGCTATCCCCTATAAATAACAATTCACGGTTACACTTCAGGACTTTATGCACCCGAACCACACCAAGGACTCGCCAGGATACCCGGTGCTCTCCTCACTGCTTTCGTCATGCCCTTCGCTCCGACCTTTCGCAGGTTGCCTCGCACTTCCCACTTGCTTTCGCTGACCCTATTGCAAATTATCGTCGAGCACTCGCTTCGACTCCTCGCAATATTCGGTCGCTTTTGTCTCTCCGAGTTCACTCTTGCTCGCACTTGTGTTCACAATCAACTTCTGTTCTTAGGCCGCGGATCTCACTGACTGTCCCGTCTTTTGGTCAGCCGCTTCCTATAGAGCTGCCGCGCAGGCCCCGTTTCGGTGCTTCAAGCAGGACCTGTGTGTCTCCAAGCGGGGCCTGTGTCCCTTCCTCTGCCCCGTTGTTTGTGCTGTAACGGGGCCTTTCTGCTGCTTTCGCTGTAGCGGAGCCTAGATCTCGTTGCGCTGGGCCCTTGCCACCAATCACAGCTCACCTCCGTCCTCCATTTGGCTGCTCTGCTGAACCGAGGCCTTTGGCTCTCTGGCCACGGCCCTTCCTCTTTAACTCTTCACGCATCTTCCTTCTCGCTCGCTCTTATTGCTCTCCCAGAGAGACAGCTTTCCTTAATTCGCCGACATTAACCCTTTGCCTCCCATTACGGTTCAACATGTGGCGCAGTAGGTCATTCCATTGGTTTGTCGCTCAACGATTTAGGAGAAAAACGAGAGCGTCAGTTAAAGTCGGCTCTAATCGACTTCGATATGCTCGTTACTCATGAAAAAACATGTTAAACAGTGTTCCTGCATTCCTTAGGGTAACCATCCGAAAAGTATGCAACATTTTTATAAGCGGGGGGCTTGGTTCACTTTTTTGCTCATAACTTGAGAACTGTTCATCCGATATTTATTATTTCTGCGGCAAATCGATTCATTTTGCTAATAAATAACTATCTCTAGAAGGTACAAATCGTCTATCTTCAAAATTGTAGGATATATTACGTTTTTCAAAATTACGGGGGCGGGAGGGGGCGTGGCCAAAATTTGAAACAAACTTGATCTGCGTGCAGATAAAAAAAAACATTTGTCCCATACACGTCAAACCTCTATCTCTTATCATCTTTGAGATCTAGGTGTTAATAAAGACGGACGGACAAACGGACTATCTATATTGACAAGGCTGTTGATGCTGATCAAGAATATATATACTTTATATGGTCGGAAATGATACCTTCTGCCTGTTTAGTATACCCTTTTTACTCTACGAGTAACGGGTATAAAAAATTCGGTAAATTGTTAACATTACGTTTTTCAGTTTATTTCATATAGAATTCAATATGTGGCGCAGAAGGCGGTCATTCAATTTGATACTTTTTTCGGCTGTTTTGTGGCACAAAGATTTAGTAAAACAGAGAATTCAAAAATTGGTCAACAATAATTTTTATACCCTTGGAGAGGGTATATTAAAATTGTCCGGATGTTTGTAACGCAGAGAAGGAAGCATCTCCGACCACATAAAGTATATATATTCTTGATCAGCATGACGAGCTGAGTTGATATAGCCATGTCCGTCTGTCCGTCTGTCCGTCCGTCTGTCCGTCCGTCTGTCCGTCCGTCTGTTTCTATGCTATCTCCTCCGTCAGTTTTAAAGCTATCGTAACCAAACTTTGCACGAAGTCTTTTGGTACAAATACGCTGCACATTTGTCGGAACCGGCCGGATCGGATGACTATAGCATATAGCTGCCATAGGAACGATCGGTTGAAAAACTAGTTTTTGTGAGAAAAACTTTTTTTGTTTTCAATGGTATCGCTCCCAACGCTCGTATTTATAAGTTTTTAATGATTTCACATAATTTCAATAAGCCTTGTTGAAATCGGACTACTATATAGTATAGCTGCCATACAAAAGTTATGTCTGAAAAATAGTCCGAGTGAGAAAAACTTTTTTGTTTTCAATGTTATCGCTCCCAACGCTCGTATTTATTAGTTTTCAATCATTTTACATAATTTCAACAAGATTTGTCGAAATTGGACCACTATAGCTGCCATACAAACTGTCAGGCATATATAAGGTTGTCAAAAAAGTCTTGCGGTATTTTCGCAAGCTTGTCTTTGCAAGCGCGTAGTTCTAGTTGTATTCGTCGCATCGGCTCACGCTAGAGCTTTTTGGAAAGCTCTTTTCACGCGCTAACACGTGTTTGATGTATTGTTGTTTGTTTTTAGTCGTTCGTGAGTTATAGCGTCGCAAACATGGAGCAAAATAAAGAGAAAATACGGCATATTTTACAGTACTACTACGATAAAGGCAAAAATGCATCTCATGCTGCCAATAAAATTTGTCCAGTTTATGGACCCGATACAGTTTCCATTTCCACCGCACAACGATGGTTTCAACGTTTTCGTTCTGGTGCAGAGGTGATCGAAGATGCGCCACGGTCCGGAAGGCCTGTCGTCGAAAATTGCGATAAAATCGCTGATTTGATCGAAAGAGACCGGCATAGTAGCAGCCGTAGCATCGGCCAAGAGCTGGGCATGAGTCATCAAACCGTTATAAACCATTTGAAGAAGCTTGGATTCAAAAAGAAGCTCGATGTATGGGTGCCACGACTTGACGCAAAAAAGCTTTTTGCCCGTATGGATGCATGCGAATCGCTTCCGAATCGCAACAAAATCGACCCGTTTTTGAAGCGGATGGTGACTGGCGATGAAAAGTGGGTCACTTACGACAACGTGAAGCGCAAACGGTCGTGGTCGAAAAGCGGTGAAGCTGCCCAGACGGTGGCCAATCCTGGATTGACGGCCAGGAAGGTACTTCTGTGTGTTTGGTGGGATTGGCAGGGAATCATCCACTATGAGCTGCTCCCCCTATGGCCAAACGCTCAGTTCGGACCTGTACTGCCAACAACTGGACCGCTTGAATGCAGCACTCATGCAGAAGAGGCCATCTTTGATCAACAGAGGCCGAATTGTCTTCCATCAGGACAACGCCAGGCCACACACATCTTTGGTGACGCGCCAGAAGCTCCGGGAGCTCGGATGGGAGGTTCTTTTGCATCCAACGTATAGTCCGGATCTCGCACCAAGTGATTACCACCTATTTCTGTCCATGGCGAACGAGCTTGGTAGTCGGAAGTTGGCCACAAGAGAGTCCTGTGAAAATTGGCTCTCCGAGTTTTTTGCCAATAGGGAAGCGAGCTTCTATAAGAGGGGCATTATGAAGTTGGCATCTCGTTGGGAACTCGTCATCGAACAAAACGGTGCATATTTGACTTAAATCGCATTATTATAACCAATTTTATGAACAATTGAAAATTCAATAAAAATACCGCAAGACTTTTTTGACAACCTTATATCATGCTCCAAGGGTATATAAACTTCGGTCGAGCCGAAGTTAGCTTGCCTCTATTTTTTCAGTTCATTTCAATTTCAAGTTCAACAAGTGGTGCAGTAGGCCGTCATTTCAAGTATTCGTACTGATTTGCTTCGATTTTCCAGTTGCATTCCAAATTTCAATTGCATCTCTTTTGTTAGTTTGCTTTCTTTATTTTGGCAATTCACAATCTTGCTCTGAACATTTCGACCTGCTGATGTCCTTTCAATTAAAAATCCCCACAAAAATCATTCAACAAGTTGTTGTTGGGCCTAGCAAATGCTTGCCAACGCCTTGACTCCCCCCCATTTATTATTAATGAAACGTATTTGCATGCTTCCCAACACTCGCGCTCAATTGAATTTTTTATGAGCAGCTGGAAATACTTTGGAACCCGGACTTAGGCTTATCGGGGCGTGTAAAGATAAAATGTCAGCAACAGCGACATTCGGCCGCCCTCCCACAGCTTCAGCTGGCTAGGTCCTTGTCTCCTTATGCAGCTCCGATAGCGTTAGCCCCCCCACCGAGTTGACTGGGCTTATCAGTGTGCGGGCACACGAAACTTTTATCAAACAGGCAAAACAAAGAGCAAAGCAGCGTATTAAAGCACGAGTTTTATGCAAAAGCTGACACTCAATTAAAGCCCTGGTCCATCTGCCCCTCAAATGAAATGCCAATAGTAGCGTCTAAAACTATTTCAATATAAAATTCATTTCATTTGCAGCATCAGAGCCAAAAAAAAGAAGCAAGCAAGCAAACAATGCGAAATGAATGAAAACGAATGAAGCCGAAAAACCGCGCCAAAGTTTTCTTGTTAAAACCCAAAAACGCCGCCCTCACAGCCCTCAGTTTACCCCACACAAAGTTCTTGACACTTAAAGTTTTGGTTTTTCTTTTCGTTTCTGCCGGCGAAGGAGAGAAATTAAAAGAAGCCTCCGAAACTGAAACTCAAATCGACACCCTTTTCCCGGTGCCGGCGGCTTAAAGTGCAATTAGAAGTTGACACATTTGGCACTTGGAAATCTAACAAATGTGTCCAAGTCGGAAACAGTTGGCTGGGTTCTCACATTGATTAACCAATGTCCAAAGGAGTCTTTAAAGGAGGCTGCGCCAGATTAATAAATATTTCCATATGAAAAACCCAATTCCAAATGCGCATAATTTGCATGGCGAAAATCTACTTAAATATTTTTATGCAAAAACATGCATAGAGATTAATTTTAATTTAATCAAACAATACTGCGAAATGTATAAATCCAATCCAAACATAACGTGACCTCACGCCGGCAAAAACTGGCTAGTTTGATTATAATGGATAATTATCACAGAGGGAGTAAAAACATTCACATATGCACAGAAAGTGCAAACAAAAAACATTATAATATTTTATTTAGAGCAGCAAAAACCTCGGTCTCTTACTAATATAGTCAGGCCATTTGGGGGACACACCAACTTGGCTCTGTCTGATAGTGTCGGTTTTTGCTCTTGGCGAATATAACAGCGCTGAAATGTGGAGTCAGCTGCTGGCTTGCACTAGTCAGAAAAAGACCGCTGAAGATTGAACTGGAAAGGTCAAGAACTTTCAAGACGGTCAAGCAGTCTTCTTTGAGGTGCTGTGTGTTATTACAAAAGGTGACCTCGCGTTGGCTTAACTAGTTTTAAACCAATTTGTATAAATTATTATTATTGTCAACAAATTTTGGAAGTATAATGTGAAATGAAAGTTTGCGTTTCTGGTAGGTCGATTTTATCAGCTATGGGCATGAAATCCCGACTCTGCTTCTTATTTACTTGTTTAAGCATGCGAGTAGATACGATATTTAAGTCTGAAACGGACAAAGGAAGTATATTATACATTATAATTTAACGCACTGAATTCACAAATTGACTTCTTGGCATTCACTCTTCCTACTCCACTTCCCGGCTATTGTAAGCCCATATACCAGATCCCCCAAGAGCCCAGCCCAAATATTTTTTGTTCTTGCATTTTCCTATTGATTTTTGCTTGGCACCCACCTGCTGGTACGGTAAATGGTAAAAGCGGTTAACTTTGCAAACACAAAATGCATACCCAAAAGACTCTGTGGCAAAGGCAAAATGTTCCTAGTTTTAGTTTCACTATGTATGACTGGTGCATTGCGTACAACCCCAACAGATGCACTTAACATAATGTTACACCTTATGCCTCTAGATCTTCTGGGAAGAGGAAATCGCTAGTAATACTGCTCTCAGGCTGAGAGAAAGGAAGTTAGGTTTTTTTTTTTTTAGACAGTCAAGCTGCATTAAAAGCCCTTGACGGCTTTGTTAACAACACCAAAACTCTTACAGAGTGCCGCAGATCTCTTAATGAGATGGCTCAGCACTTTGAAATTAATCTCGTTTGGGTGCCTGGACATTCCAACATAGAAGGCAACGAGATGGCCGACCACCTCGCTAGACTTGGCACCATCACGCAGCTCCTACCGGATAAGAGCAACATAGGCGTGCCTCTTGCGACCTTTAAGCTACAAACAAAGGAAACTACCTATCGAATAACCATGGATCGATGGCAAACAATTCCCTACCCTTAATACTAAAAAATCTAGGGCTTTACTCCGTCAAGAGAGAGTGAATATATCTTTATTAGTAGGGGCCCTTACTGGACACTGCCTAATAGGAAGACACGCCGCTAGGCTTGGCATCAGACACAATGACTACTGTAGAAGCTGCAACTCAGTGGATGAGGAGGAGAGTGTACAACACCTCTTCTGTCATTGTCCAGCTCTTAGTAGAAGACGACTTACAGTTCTGGGTCGTCCTTTTCTAAACGATCTGTCGGACATCTCTGAAATAGATATAGCCTCGCTGCTCAAATTTCTTCTATTTTCTAAATGGTTTAACGGGGAAGACCCTCCCTCTACGTGGACAGCGTAGAAAGGGTTATATGGTCTAAGTGAAGAAATAGGATTCTTCTATTCTAACCATTGCAATCTAACCTAACCTAGTTCCACAGTCGAAAGTCCATAAAAGAGTTTCGCTCTATGGCCCATTTTCTCAATGTCCGGTTAGTCAAACTTACCCGCAGGTTGGCCGAATTTGAGTATCTAATGCTGTCTTTGTCAAACATATCCGCAGCCCCACGATGGGGTCAACTTTCGATAGAACTATCGATATTTTCATTCGATGGACAAACACTTGTATTGTTTATTGTTTTAATTGCTCAAAAAATACTGTTTATCCCAGAAGGATACTCTGTACCAAAGGTGCACAGAGTATATTAAGGGTACTGTATACATAGTTGTCATTTTTTAAGGGATTACGAAAAATAAAATTACACAAAAACCATAAGTGAGTAAGCTAGGATAAGTAATAGGTTAAGTTAAATTTAGAAATTTTTAATGTTGTTTTTTCGGTTGTTGTTGCATTCCTGTTCAAAGTTAACCAAAAAAATTTGCAAACATATTTTATACTCTGTACCGAAGGTACATAGAGTATATTAAGTTTGTGCAAAAGTATGTAACAGGGAGAAGGAATCATTTCCGACCATATAAAGTATATATATTCTTGATTAGCATCAAAAGCCGAGTCGATATAGCCATGTCCGTCTGTCCGTCCGTATGAACAAACAGATCTCATAGATGGTAAGAGATAGAGGTTTGATGTGTATGGGACAAATGCTTCTTATACTTGCAGGCAGATCAAGTTTATTTTCAATTTTTGCCACGCACCCTTCCGCCCCCGCAATTTGGAAAAATCATTATATCTCCTTCAGTTTTGAAGATAGACAATTCGTACTTTCTAGAGATAGTTAGTAATTGGCAAAATGTATCGATTTGCCGAAGAAATGATAAAGATCGGATGAGCGGTTCTCAATTTATGAGCAAATAAGTAAGCTACCGCCCCCCACCCCTTCCACCCTCACAACTAACACCGCACAATCTTAGAGAGAGAGAGAGAGAGAGGGAGAGAGAGAAAGAGAGAGAGACTTAGAGATGAGCGCAGCATCAGCATTGCATTCAGCTCCTACTCCAGGTACAGAGTATGTTATAGTCGGGCTTGACCGACTTTCTCACTTGTTCAAGATACGATTGTCTGAAAGTGGAAATAAAATGTAGGTTTTGTTAAGAAATTATGTTATTGTGGTTTGAATCGGTCAGTTTGGAGGTTTCAAAGTCGACATTTTCCAAAATGGACGAATTCGGCTAGTCGTTAAATTTGTGCAACCATTTTGGAAAAGTGATTCTGAGATAACGACAACTGTTTTATTTTTAATAGATTTTAAACATGGATCTAATGCATTTGGGCTAAGCTTTTACTGAAAAAAATAATTATCAAAATCGATTAAATAGTTCTCCAGAAATATGGATCAAAGTGCGTCAAGATATAGTAAGAAAATGTTTTTTAAAAATTCAAAAATCAAAATTTTTTTTACTTGCGAAGTTTGAAGATCATTGCGACAGGCCCCACTTTTCGAAAGCAAAGCCGACAAAAAGGCAGGAAAACCAATTTGGAAAGAAAGTCACTTGCCCTCATATTCGAATGAGAGCTTTCTATATTAAGGAAATACAAATTTTCTAATTATTATTGATAAACTGGAGAGCCAGTAGACTTATTAAAATGTTTTTTTCTTTATTGAAAAGATGTTCATGTAGTAGAAGGTTAAGCATTGAACAAAATATGCTTAGTTATTTCCCACAACTCATCTATAGATGACGCCAATACTTTATCACACTCATCTGTAACAGCTCTGGTCACACTTATTTATTGCATACTTTACAATAATCACATCTCTAACATAAGAAGTAAGATGGAGAGCCTGGCTTAATACACGTATTATTAAGGGTACTGTATACCTTCAGGTGTCATTTTTTAAAGGTTTACAAAAAATTAGATTACTCAAAAACTAAAAGTGGTAATAAAAAGCGGATTTTTTCATTGGATAGGTAATCGGTTAAACTAAATTTAGTAATTTTTGTTGTTGTTGTTGTACCTAGGGTTGTTGTTGTATTTCTGTTCAAAGTAAACCAAAAATTAAAAACATAGGCCCATGGTTGCAAAAATTTTTTGAGAACGGATGATCTGAATTGAAAACTGAAGACAGGGTTTTGTTAAGAATTAATGTAATTCTGGTGTGAACTAGGATATTTTGGATCGGTCAATAAATGACGTAGTTATGGGGTTTCAAAGTCAAAATTTCGAAAATCGACTATTTTTTCCCACTGTATTGGTCCTAGCTCCGTTATTTGTTGACCGATCAAAAATATCCTAGTTCACACCAGAATGGTGGGTATTAGGAGTAATTTAAGGGAAAGAATTTGAAAATCGGTCAACAGGTACTCTTTAAATCTTTGCAACCATTTTGGAAAAAGTGGTTCCGAGATAATCGCATTTAAAGATTCGACATCTGTTTTCGATGAAATAAAAATCGTTTTTAATAAATGTATAAATCGGATTTGGTGCATTTGGGTTTTAACTTTCACCAAAAAAAAGGATATCAAAATCGGCTAAGCAGTTCCAGAAATTTGAGTCAAAGTGCGTCAAGACATGGTAAAAAATAAAATCTCCAAAAATTTCCAAGTAAAATTTTTTTGTTTCAAAAATTTTTTCCATAATATCGAACATTTTATAAATATTTATAAAGTTTTTGACCAACATAGGGGAAAAATACGAATTTCTAAAAATACGAGGATCGATAAAAACAATTTTCATATAAAAGGGTCGGAAAAAATAATTGTTTTTGTTTATATCTTTAAAACTGAGTTTCGGATCAGCTTGAAAGTTTTGCAGGATGTTTATAAGATCCTAATAGAACGTTTAAGCAAATAAAAAAAAAAATCAAAAAAAAATTTTCTGAAGGTATACAGTACCCTTAAACGATACTAAATCAAGTTAGTGTTTACCTTGGTAACTCGCTAAACACAGATTGGGCTTAAGTTCGGTGGCAGGTAAGAATGAGTGTAACACAAGGGCGGAGAGATAAGTGTGTGTGTGTCATAGAGATGTGAGCAGAGCTCGCAAATAACTGTTGACCGTTTTTTGTTGTCCAAAAATAACTGTTATATACAGACCCTTTGAGCAAAGAGTCAGAGATGAACCGTTCATGTCGTCTCTTGAATAAATCGCTCTCCGCTCAGAGAACAACCGATATATTTTTTCTCTTTTGCTCTGTTCAATAAAAGACCGTTTGAACGCGAGCGAAGAATTTAAAAGTCATTTGCATTTGTGTGCGTGTGTGTGCTAGTGAGGCGTTCGTGTCGGCTTCTGAGCTACAGAAGCCAAACACAAATAAAAAAAAGACCGTTTGCGCTGAGCCTTTCATTTTTTTGCTCATCTGCTGACTGTTATTGTGAGAGCGCTCAGTCAGATCGCTCTCAGTAAGTGGTCATTAAATGAGCATAACAAGAATAGCTCAAATGAGAACAGTCAACTGAAAACCAAAACAAATCGGAACGAGGTGTTTTGCTCAGAAGAGAGCAAGTGTGTGTGTTTTTTTCGGTTATGTTAGTGCGCGAACCGCAAAGGAAGTACGGTCAACAGTTATTTGCGAGCTCTGGATGTGAGACATCAAATGACGAAAGTGTGAACTAGGTTTGCTCTGCCAACCTCAGGGTAAAATTGTATAAAAATAGAATCAACTTTGTCCGATTTTCGTCATAATTGTACAATGGTTCCATATCAACTCTTACGTATTTCATTCGTTACCCTGGCTAAGGCAAGTATTGTATTCCTTTTTTTTTACAGCCATTGGCATATTTTCTTTCTTTCGTTTGTTTTGCGTAATTCCCAAAAAAACATTTCAATTTCAATTCAAGTTTTAATTGCTTGTAAATTTGCTGTTTTTTCTGTTGGCAGTTTCTTTTATTTTGTTGTTCTTGCTTTTGCAGTAATTGTCCATGGCACTAAATGTTGCCAAACATATTTTGTTTTTCTTTTATGGTTTGTTGTTTGCTTTTCGCCCAGAGTTTTGTGTGTTGGCAAATGAAACCAATTTTCGGTTGCCTCTCTGAGTGGAATGTGTGTTCTCGATTTGCATTTTGGCAGGAGTTTGCTTAATATAAGAAAAAATTGTGAGTGTAATAATCGTATTGTGTTATGAATTTGACAATTATCGAATTAAGGTGTTTGGGAAAGCTTGAGATGAGGCAAAGTGGATCTGAGCTCTAGGTGATGTTGTAGGGCAAAGGAAGGCAAAACACACATGCTCATTTTGGCGTTGCGTGTATGTGTTGAGACACGAGAGAGCGCGCTCATTTAACATTTGGTTATTGTTGCAAAAGAGAGCAGTACAAGCTCGTGTACTGTCGGTGTGTCGACGTCGCTGCTGCAGATCAGTCTTGTATACACAGTAGATAAGAACGTGCCGGACTCTGCTTAAGGGACTCCGACTGGCTGAGCGTTAATCTCGCGATTTCTGAGCGATTTGCTTTCGTTTGATAGGTTTTGGTTTTGGGCTGATATTTCAGATTTCCCTTCCATTCTGTTAGCTTGAGGATCGTCGTTTGCTAAGCTAATCCTTAACTTTAATACCTTTCCCAATAAATTGGCATTTGATTGTCAATTTGTGTGTAGCATCTGTTAATTCTCTTTTAAGAGTTCAAAACTTTCGTCAGATTAGAACCACCAAAACAGAAATTGCCACCAAAAACTGTTCACTTGAAATGTGAAACCCACTAAAAGTACAATTTGGCTAGCTCGTTTGGCTGTATCGCAAGTGTTGACAATTGTCCACCCACACCCACACACACACGCACACATTCACACCATTAAGGACCGGAGGGACATGGCCATGGTCGCTAATCCCCTGCAAATGGTCAACGTCAACTATTAGCGAGTGACGCCGCTCGTTTGGTTAGTTAGTTTGGCTTTGGCATTGGGGTATTTTCCCTTTTTCTTTTTTTGTGTTTGTGTTTGTTTGCTGGATTAATTGCTTTATGAGCTGCAATAAAAGCCACAGCAGCGGCTTTCAGTGTGGCTTTCATTCCCTTCCAGCTGGCATTTTGTGAACTGCAATTAGCAGCAAATAAAATAATTTACGATTGTAATGACCAGAAATGCCACTACCCGGAGGAGGGAGAGGAGGGGGAGGTTGGCTGGGCAACAGCCGTTGCCGTGGGTAATACCAAACAACACAACGAAATTGCCAAAAATATTTGCGCACTCACAGGAATGCGGTTTCTGATTTCTTTTGGCTCTCCCTCTCTCCCCCTCTCTTTTTGATATTAAGCCACTTGAGATTTATGGTCAGCTTTTAGGCTGTGTCGGCAGCCCAGACCTAAATATGAATGAAAATCAAAAGTCACCTCATCGCTGGTAATCCTCCCCCCAATCAAGTAGTGCGAATCCAAAAAAGGGGGGACCATCGAGTTGGGCCAAAAAGGTGCTGAAAAGTGGAATAAATCAATGCAAAAGGCGTCCAGTAAAAGGGCTAAAATTAAACACCGGTGGAAGTATTTTCTGCATAGAGTTAAGTTGACGATTTGATACCCTTTTTAAGCTGGTTACGCCTTGTCTTTGCATTTTGTATTTGCAAAGTCAACCGCTTTTACCATTTGCCGTAGCAGCAGGTGGGTTGTGTGTTTGTGGAGTGGGAGGTTGGAAAGACCGGTTAAAAGTGACTAAGCAACTAAACAGTGACTCATCAGTGACCTGACTGAGTCTTAACAGTGACAAAACTTCTCGGTAACTAAACAGTGACTGAAAAGTGACTTAACAGTGACTTGACAGTGAGTCATCAGCGACTAAACAACAGCTGGAAATATTAACAACATTTATCAGCGAGGCTAATCACTGTGACTAATCAGTGACTTGAAGTTACACTGAAAAAAACATCCAATTACCTCGTTCCAACAAAGCCAGTTCCTCAGGTCGCTCCCACCGGGTAAGGTTCGAAACGAACAAAATCTGTCCTGACTTGAATCAACCAGATTCGACGTACTACATCCTGAAGGGAATCACTACGACAACAAGAGCAGATGAGTTAAAATTAAATCCAGCGGGAAGCCTTACTTACGAACAGGAAAACCTTGTGTCTCTGAACCAAATAATATCTTTGACAGACCCTTTTTTTCACAGATCCTTGCAACGACAAACTATATTTGTGCCAGGAAAAGAGGGCGTTACAGTGGCGCCCGAGCAGGGACGTGAACCTTGTGTCTCTGAACCAAAAAATTTCTTTGACAGACCCTTGCAACGGCGAACTATATATATGTGCCAGGAAAAGAGGGCGTTACAGTGGCGCCCGAGCAGGGACGTGAACCTTGTGTCTCTGAACCAAAAAATTTCTTTGACAGACCCTTGCAACGGCGAACTATATATGTGCCAGGAAAAGAGGGCGTTACGTGGCAGTGGCGCCCGAGCAGGGACGTGAACCTTGTGTCTCTGAACCAAAAAATTTCTTTCACAGACCCTTGCAACGGCGAACTATATATGTGCCAGGAAAAGAGGGCGTTACAGTGGCGCCCGAGCAGGGACGTGAACCTTGTGTCTCTGAACCAAATAATTTCTTTCACAGACCCTTGCAACGGCGAACATATATATGTGCCAGGAAAAGAGGGCGTTACAGTGGCGCCCGAGCAGGGACGTGAACCTTGTGTCTCTGAACCAAATAATTTCTTTCACAGACCCTTGCAACGACAAACTATATTTGTGCCAGGAAAAAGAGGACGTTAAAGTGGCGCCCGAGCAGGGACGTGAACCCAGGACTTAGGTAAATATTACTGTTTCGACACAGAGTATTATATTAATAATACACAAAGTCTGGAACAAGTTGAAATCAGCTTGAGTCTCAGTTTGTATGCTCGTAACTCACTTTGCGGGGCAAATAACTTCACTTGTGAATGGGTTTTGTTGTTGAAACAAAGCAAGTGAAAGACGCCAGCTGTGAAAAAATAACTTACTGACCAAACCCATGTCCAACGATGTTCTAAAGCTTTTTAAGTGTACTTTAAGTTCAGATGTACATTTTAAATTCTAAAAACTGTTCATAGTATGATTGAAATTAGAACATACGTTCTTAAAGTAACTAATTTCGAAGGGAGGTCATTGCTCTATTCTCTCTGGCTCTTTTGCGCATTGGAGCAGTTACTCACTTTGAACTCATTTCGAAGGGAGGCAATTGCTTGTGCGACTGAAAGGCGCCAGTTATCAAAAAACAAAGTCTCTGAGAAAACAAACATGAACAAATGCAGCAGTCGTTCACGCGAAGAAATAGATGTAGAAATAGAACTAAATCGCAGGATAAAATCCAATTCTACTCCGTTGCTATTTTCATTTGTTGATAGCTTTCAGTAGATGTAATCAAATTCTAACCAACTTCATCAAGTTGGGTACATGTACCCGCAATACCCTCTATAGCTTACAGGGTATGTGCGTGTATAGAAACTACATGCTTCTGTTGGTAAGAGAATGGAATGGGTGCTGAAGCATGCATAAATATAAAAATGTGGCATGTTGGGTCAGAAATAGCATGACATTTTCAAGCGGCCAAACAAAATGGCGGCTGATAACGGCTAACGGTAACACAAAATGAAAATGTTTAGCCAAAGGGTTGTCCACTTGCCACCGCGGGGGTGGGGGGAGGTGGGGATGTATGTAAGCCCAGTGAGCCATAAAAATCAATAAAGTCAACGCTTGTGTCTTCCTCTCGCTCTCTCTCTTTTTGACCTGGCCTTTGTCGGTCACCTGGTTAAGTCATCAATGCACAAAAAATACAGTGGGGACTCCTCAACTCGCAGACAAACTTCTGCCAAACAATTTAGCCCAACTAACAAGCCAGCAATAATAATTTAGAGAAATCGTAAAAATAAATAAAATATGAGAAAATCCCTTTGGCAAATATGTCAAACTTGTCTAAAGCTGCTGCTTCAGCAGCAATTGGCAATTGTAATAAGTTGAGGGGGGCCTCATGTTGGCCTCTTCATTAGAAAGCGGTTGCCGCTGCACTAGGTCGCTTGTTAGTATCCAAGCACACAAAAGGCAAATTTCCAACCAACAGCAGACTGAAAGTGTATCCCTTTTTTTTTTTGGTTTTTCTGTTTATGACTCGGTTTCTGGCCTGTCGACAATTTGTTGTGTTTTTTATTAGGACAATGAAGTTTTGCTGGGCGAGGCCCGAGCATAAATGTTTCATAAAATGTGCGGGCAATGGGCAAAAATTTCCCCCAAAATGCAAAACAAAATAACCCAAGCTGCTGTTGGGTATCTAAAAATTATTAGAGCCACTTTTTGCCTGGCGGCTGTCTGATATATGCATGCTTCAAGGGGAAACCCTCCAATGAAGGAATGGACTTAAAGCGGAGCAGAGACAGCAAAGGGAAGGTAAAAGTGGTCAGGCAGTCCTTGGAATGGAAAAGACTACACTTCACACATGCTGCTGAGCTACTGCTGACCTGTTGGGAATTTTTTTTGACCACAGACTGTTGTGTAGACTTTGGAACTATCTGGCATGTTCTTAATACCTTTACCTTTCAAAAAGTAAATCTAACGCAATTTAGCTTTGTTTTCGTTTTGAAAATGAAATTCCTCTCCTTTTACTTTTGCAAACCACTGGACCAAGAGAGAAAACCCCAAGCGAAACTATCGAAAATGGAACACTCTTCGTTGTCGTTTGCACAGCCAAACTTTAAAAAATTCTTTTTAAAGTTTTTAAACATAAGAGTGCAAATTACACTAAAAATTTCTAAATTGTTCACAGAGTTAATGAAAACTCATTTCAGGTACATTTAGCAACAAAAAGAGTGCGTAATTTGGCTATTACTTTAACTATCAATTACGTTTTGGTGTTCCGAGAACATGATATAATTTCAGTTTCAAAAAGTTGCCGTGAAAATGGAATTGAGAACATGCCTGTTTTAGAAAATGGCCATAAAAATCTCTACGCACGACTGACTGACTGATTAGCAACCCACAGTCAAGAGCGCTTAGCCTAGTGAAAATTTGCAACATTTGACCGCGAAGTGGGTAAAAAAGCCAAAAAACTAACTTCACTTGGAAGTTATGGCACATAACACACAGTCATTTCACCCAACACAACAATTCGTCAATTCAACACATACAAATTACACAAAAAACAATTTCAGCACACGTCAATACATCACTAAGTCATTTCACCCAACACAACAATTAAACACTTCGTCAACCAAATTTAGATTTATTAAAAAAATTTATCAATTTATTAATTTGTTTCGTGTTGAATTGACGTGTGTTGAATTGATGTGTTGAAACTGTTTTGTGTTGAATAGAAGTGGAACCGTGTAGTATACTAGCTGCAGGCAGATCTAGTGGGATCTGGTGGGGATCAGGTGGGGATCTGTTGGGAATATGGTGAAGATCTGGTGGACTTAACAGTGACTTAAAAGTGACTTAACAGTGACTTAACAGTGAATTAACAGCGACTTAACAGTCGCTTAACAGTGACTTAACAGTGACTTAACAGTGACTTAACAGTGACTTAACAGTGACTTAACAGTGACTTAACAGTGACTTAACAGTGACTTAACAGTGACTTAACAGTGACTTAACAGTGACTAAACAGTGACTTTACAGTGATTTGAGAGTGACCTAATATTTGATAATTTAACATTTATTTATACCTAATACAAATGTGTCTTTTTCCATTACTTAAATCGGATTCATCGTAAAGAGCTTCTCTCGTACCGTGCGTCTCATGACACTGACTCTTTTTTTTAAAGCGAGGTACTTTTGTCGGAGCCCATCTGATCATTTTTCCAACGATGCTCTTCTGCATCGGGTAAGAATTTGGTTCTTTCTTATTTCTTTCCGACTCCTTAAGTCTGCCGCTTGCTAAACTATACAGTCTATCTCTTCAACCAGGAGGTTTCCCTAGTCTTTGGAAGGAATCCTAGATTAATCCTATCCAACTACAGTTGTGTATTGAAACTAGTGGATTATCCTAAGCTTCTTGAAAAGATTCTGATTCGCAATTACAACGTTAAAATCGTTTGGTAGTATTCATATTTCTACATGGTTTCAATAGAATATAGAATCTATAGAATCTCTCTATATATACGAATTTACTGGAATTTACTACTCTTGGAGTCGGTTCCACGTCTATTCAACACAAAACAATTTCAACACGTCAATTCAACACACGTAAATTCAACACACGTCAATTCAACACAGCACAATTATAACACATATACAATTTCAACATAATCAATTTCAACACAAAGCAATTGAACATCGGCAAATTTCAACATATTACGATTTCAACACAGTACAATTTCAACGCTGGCAATGTCAGTCGCACCTGACTCCGCCGAAAGTGCACATTTGAAAGCACCAGAGATAACATTCTTTTGTTCACAACTTGAATAACTTTCATCCGAATGCAGGCGTTGTAAATATTGTTCGTGTTTAATTGGTATTGTGTTGAATTGACGTGTTGAAATTGTTTTGTGTTGAGTAAACGTGGAGCCTTAACATCCTCCGAAAGTGTTCATTTGTTCACAACTTGAATATTGAATTTGTTTGTGTTTAATTTGTAAATGTGTTGAAATGACGTATGTTTAATTGACTTTTTGAAATTTAGGTGTTGATTATAACGGGAATTGGTTTATTAAATCGGCGGGGGATGAAGGTTGTGGAAAAATTACGCCGCAGGCAAATCTCTCTGATGGTAATGCACACTTGCATTATATTTACTATCACTAATAAAAGTCATCGTTACTCAACTTTACGTTCCACGTCTATTCAACACAAAGCAATTTTAACACGTCAATTCAACACACGTCAATCCAACACACGCCAATTCAACACACGTCAATTCAACACACGTCAATTCAACACACGTCAATCCAACACACGTCAATCCAACACCTGTCAATTCAACACACGTCAATTCAACACACGTCAATTCAACACACGTCAATTAAACACACGTCAATCCAACACACGTCAATTCAACACACGTCAACTCAACACACGTCAATTCAACACACGTCAATTCAACACACGTCAATTCAACACACGTCAAGTCAACACACGTCAATCCAACACACGTCAATTCAACACAAAACAAAGTCTTCACAAAAATAAGTCAACGCACGTCTGTCTATAAGTCATTTCAAATTTAAATTTAATAATAAATTAATTATTTTGTTTTGTGTTGAATTGGCCAGTCTTTGGACTCGGTCAATCATGAGCTTTTGGTACATAAATTGTGTTTAGATAATTGATCTCAACGAAATCGGAACCACAACGCGTTACTAGAAACTCCTATCCTATTTATCTACAGCCTCTTCTTAACAAACTACAAATTTTTGAACACAATTTTTTGACTTTATAGGAACAGGCTGGAACAAAATGTTGATATAAACAACGGGCTCTGATTTAAATGCTTAGATAAAGCCCGTATTCTCAATGTTAATAGTAAGCCGTGTATATACTGAAAATAAGAGTTCAAGAAAAAACAGCCTCTTACAGTTTTATAATCTTGTTTTCGCAATCCTTTAAAAACTCCTTAAGGTTTTTGTCTTGAACATGTTTTTCGGTCCATGGCTTGCCCAACGAGCATCAGACACATTGTTGAATGCCTTTTTGCCTGGATTTGGTGCCAAATTCTCAATGGAGCATTTAATTGCCAGTGTGTGAGTGTTGCCAAATTTTGTTAGTGCCAACTTTTGGATTTGTTCTTATTCGGTTTTTGGTTCCGGCCACGTGGCCCAAATGGTGTGTTGAAAAGTAAGAGTTGGTTTCAACCAGGGAATCATGGGTCCAATCTAAGTCCAAACATGCACTTGTTGCGCCGTCTGCTTGAGCGATCTCGTGAGTCCTTATCAATTTCAGCAGTGGACAGAACTCGCCCCTTCTTCCCCTCCTTCTCTGTCTTTAATTTCCATTATTTTACACTCAATTGATTTGCCTTGCGTTGTCTGAACTTTTTGTTGGGATGTTGAATTTTAAAGTTGCGGTTACCGAAACATTTCGATACAGAAATCCATAAATGGAGAGCATAAAAATCAATTTCCCGTAACCGCACAAAAGCAAATAAAATGAGCCACAACAAGATGCTGGACATGGTGGGTGGGTGGTGGCTGTTGTTCATGATGGCAAAGGGCCGCAAATTGTTCGCTTTTGACGTGGGCGAGAAATATGGCCCTATGATGTAATGGGCGGGGGTTATGCGCATGCTGCTGCATAAAATGCCCGGCTCGGGCCAATCACAGCGTTTATTTGCATACTTTTAGGCTGCTTTACATATTTACGATGATTTCTTTTATGCGAGACCCTTCGCCTGTATCCAAACATTATTTTTATTAATAACAAATTTGCGTATGCGACTTTAGTTTTCCGCCCTTAATCCCCACCCGCTCACAAAATGATGCATGGCCCCGCCCACCACCGACTTGTGATTGTCATAATAATAGCAATAATAATTTGCACAACCCTTTCGGCTTTTGTCGGTTTTACTGCTCAATTTGATGGCCAGTCGAGGTGGTGAAGTGGGCTCCGCCAAAAGCAACATAAAAGTCAATTGTCTGCAACAAATTGAACATTTTGGTAGCAGTTCTCACTGTTCTGAGGCTGCTGCGCCACTTCAGGGGTTCAATACACTAAGCTGCATTCTCTGGAGAATAGCGTGGGGTGAGACGGGGGAGGCAGGGAGGGCGCATATGCCAATCAATAAGCATTGACATTTGGAATACCTTTAGCAGTTGAATGAGCTGGGAAATGAAATACTTAAGCTTCGAAAAGGTTTTGAATTTGTGTGAATTTGTTCTTATGGGCAGCACTTTTTGACATTTTAAAGTGTTATGGTAGAAGTTGGAATGTTATTTCAGTACAGCTTCAGTGTTACCCATAAAGGAATACTCAATTCCGTAAAAAACTTATATTATTTTCTGTAATGGGCAGCACTTTTTTCCATCTCAGAATGTTTTGGCAGATTCTAATACTAGTTGAAGAAGTTGGACTGTTGTTTCAGTACAGCTTCAGTATTTCCGATAAGACAGCACCCAATTTCATACAAAGAATATATAATTTCGTGTGATGGGCAGCACTTTTTGCCACTTTGGACTGTTATTTAAGTACAGCTTCAGAGCTACCCATAAAAAAGTAATAAAACAATACTCAAATTCATAAAAAGAGTGTATTATTTGCTGTGATGGGCAGCACTTTTGGCCAATTAAGTGTGTGTTGGCAAATGTTAATACAAATTAGAAACGTTGGACTGTTATTTCAGTGCAACTTCAGTGTTACCCATAAACGAATACTCAATTCCGCTTATTATTTTCAGTAATGGGCAGCACTTTTTTCCATCTTAGAGTATTTAAGCAGATGTTAATACTAGTTGAAGAAGTTGGACTGTTGTTTCAGTACAGCTTCAGTATTACCCATAAGACAGCACCCAAACTCATACAAAAAATATATTATTTCGTGTGATGGGCAGCACTTTTTTCCATCTTATAGTGTTATGGCAGCTGTTAGTAGTACTGCTTCTGTGTTACCCATAAAACAGTACTCAAATTCATACAAAGAATATTTATTTTCCTGTGATGGGCAGCGCTTTTTGCCGTTTTTGAGTGTTATTCATGAAAAAAGCTTCAAAAAGTCTTGAAAGTGATGTGAATTTGTTATTATGGGCAGCACTTTTGGACATTTCACAGTGTTGTGAAAGATGTTAAGACGAGTTAATAAAGTGAGACTGTTATTTCAGTACAGTTTCAGTGTTACCCATAAAACTTATATTTTTCCTGTGATGGGCAGCACTTTTTGTCATCTCAGAGTGTTAAGGCAAATGTAATTGCGAGAACTTCGTCTGGTTTTTTTAGTACTGCTTCAGTGTTACCCATAAAACTCTACTCAAATTCATAGAAAGAGCTTTCTGTCTCTCTAATGTTAATTTTATTTCATTTTCAAGTACATTTCAAACTCAACTGGTAAAACAACTTGATTGGTGTTTGGGCTTTGGAATAGGGAACGGAAGAAATATATCTTTGAATTTTTTAGAAGGGCAGACAACAAATATTTACAAGCGCTGGGGAATGTTGCTGCCTCAACATATGGAATGGCGTGCTAGCTCATCGAGCTATTTCAGTTCCTTTGAATTTTCCCTCACATAAAAAATGAGTTCTCTCTACGTTTCATAGTACGCCATAAATTTCGCTAAATATTCACCCTTGGCTCCAGAATCGAACAATAGACGAACATAATTTCCATTAATTCGCTAATTTGATACAAGTGACATAGCAATGTCCTGGCTGGAATGGAAACTGATCGAGTACACACACACAGCATTCCTTACTCAAGCAGCAGCAAAAGGTCACTCGAAATCTGTATTCAACCCAAAATGCGGCACTGAAGTCCTTGTCATTATGCTATACACCACAACGATTGCACTTGGCCTTCTCAATGCTGCGCTGAAGTGGCATTTCCTTTGGGAATTTGGCTCTGTACAGAATACAAAACATAACTCAATGTCGCACCAACTGACCAGAACACGAGGGGCAGCCACCGAGCAGCAGCTGCCACACAACAACAACAGCAGCAACAGCAGCAACAACTCCCCTTCTACAAAATGCAGCACGGAAATGACCAGAGCATGGTTATTTGTGGTCAGCGAAGTAAAACAAATGGCGTCAAATGCTGCTGCTGCTGCTCCAGCTGCTCCTGCAGAGCTCTTGAATCGCTTTTGTTCCACTTTTTGAGTTTGTCGTGATGCGGACATTTTGTTTGTGTTTTATGTGTGTGTCTTCCAGACAACTTGATGACAAACTCAAGTGCGGCAGATAAACAGATAAACCAACAAAAATGGCCAAGTAAGTTTTTTGACTGCAATTTTGAGTACTTTAAAAGAACTTTAAACGAATTCGAAATTTCATGGATTTTTAATTAGCAGGCAATAAATTCACATTCCAAATTCAATTACAAATTACAATTCCCCCAAACAATTTGGCATTCAAGATTGCCAAATTACATGCACCACTACACACACACGCACACACACACACACACACACTCGCGCCCAAAAATATTGTAATTAATCTATGTTTGTATGTAATGTTCAGCAAATTGCCCTCATGTCGCCAAGCGGCTACCAATTTTTGCCCAAATTTGTCGCCATCGACCAGGCATTTAATTTATTTAGTTGGCCACGTTAACACACACATATATGTGTGTGTGTATAAATATGTATGTGAATTGTAAAACTTTGGGAAATTAAAGTGGATTTACTACTGTGATCAAATTGAAAGCTGGACTTTTTTATATTTTCAACAGTTTTCAATCTTTATTGGATCAAAGCTCTTTTATGGAAGTTCGACTAGGGCTTTAAAACGCACGCCTTGTCTTTGAATTTCCCAATGGTGTGGCCAATTCTTAATGCTCCGCTTCTTTGCTCTTTGCTAATGTAGTTTGGCTCGATCAATATGGCGCCCGAGCAGGGACTTCTCAGAAAGGTTCTAAATTATACGGCTGAAACCTACTTGAAGTTCATCTTTAATTTACCCAGAGAGCACACTTAGGCGGTACGCCTCACATACGCCTCTTATATAGCTAGAGAACACCATGGAACGATGCCAGATTGGCGCCGCATAGAGACACTCGCCATAAGTCGTCTTCCTCCCCTGTTTTTGTCCGCGTGTGTTTATTATGATTCTAGCTAGCTTCTCTCTGACGTACGGCAAATGTTCTCGGAATCGTAGCCTGGTGTGGCTCTTTTGGATTTAATTCTGACCCAAGATGATTCCACCTTCTTACGGCTACTTATTAGCACCGTCTTTGTCTTTTGCTTCGCTAAGCCAATGCTTAGCCTCTTCTGTCCTTCGTAGCAACAAGTGCCCCATCGTCCGCAAAGCCCACTAAGTGAACTCCTGAAGGGAGAGAAAGGCGGAGGATCCTGTCGTACATGGCATTCCATAGGCAGATACCTAATGAGCTATATTTCCTTCTGCAGTGGAATACGTAAGAACTATGCCACTGAAGTATGATCTAATTATTGCCTAGAGGTAATACGGAACACAAAATTCACCTTAATCGCTTAATATGCGGTTCCAATCAGCGCTCTTAGGGAGTTCCAGAGCAGAGACCTCGCTCGATGATCGAAAAAAGCTCTAAACAAGTCGCTCATTATCCCAGTCCTGCAATACGGCGCAGAAACATGGGCAATGTCATCAGTGGATGAGACGGCGATTGACGTTTTCGAGCGAAAGATTCTTTGGAGGATTTATGAACCTTTGAAAGTTGGCGAGGATTTTCGCATCCGAAAGAATGTCGAAATGTATGAGCCTTTTTGGGGACACCAGTCAAGCGTCTACAAGAGGAATGCGAAAGAACTGGGACAAGGCAAGGTGGGACGACCACCACTAAGATGGGACGACCAAGTGCGGAAATGGTCCAATCCTCAAAAAACTGACTTTTCTCAAGAAGCAGTTGACTCATTATTTGCCCAGGCATTCTTTTCTCCGGCATGTTCATGACCTTGGATACATAGTTAAAATGCAGTTGCAGTGTATAAGTATACAGAGTTGGAAGGCCAGTTTCAATATAAATCGCGTAATTTGGCGTATTCTGCGGTAGTCTGAATACTTTTTTGATGAAAAAAGTCAACAAACGTTCCACGTCGTCAAATCTGAGAAATCCCCAAATTTCAGCAGCATAACACATGATGCTTCTTACAGTTGCCTGGAACATCTTATATTTGCAACTTGGCTTCACATTGTTTTTACTAAGCAATGTCCTCCATGTAGTGTTTATTGTAATTTTAGGACCGCATTATCTCTAACCCTCTTCCATTTATGTGCAGATACTCCCCATTTCTTAGCCTGCTTCTCCGTGGTCCTATAGACATAAACTTCGATTTGTCAGTGTTTATTTGCAAGCCCCATAGCTCACAGTAGGTTCCAAGAGCATTTAGCATATTTTGAAGCATTTGCGAACTTTCCGCTAGGATGCACATATCGTCAGCGTACATCAGCGTTTTAACGGTTTGGCCGCCAAAAGTAACGCCGCCTGGCAGGATTTCTCCAATATCGTCGATATAGAGCGAAAAAAGTAGTGGACTAATAAGACAGCCTTGCTTAACTCCGGTATTCGTTTCAAACCAGTCCGACAGTTTTGATCCGTCCCACACGGTTGCAATGTTATCGGCATATAGATTTTGCAAAGCCTTGAGAATTTTGGAGGATAGACCTAGGTTGCTCAGTTTGTAGAAGAGGCTTCGTCTATTGACCGTATCAAAGGCAGCCTTAAAGTCTATAAAGCATATTTTGGATGTAAGCCTTCGCTCAAAATATCGTTGCGATTTACCCAAGATGTAATCCTCTCCAGTAGTATTCCTGCGAAAATTTTCATAACTGCGTTTAGACACGAGATACCTCGATAGTTGCTGGCTTCCGTTTGAGTTCCTTTTTTGTAAATTGGAAATATCAAGCTCTTCTTAAATGAAGCTGGGAAGGCACCGGTACTGATAATATGGTCGTACGCAAGTGACAGTTGTTCAATAAAGGTTGGTGAGGCATTTTTGAAAAACTCGACGGAGACCCTATCTTCTCCTGGGGCCTTATTGTCCTTAAGGCCAAGAAGTGCACTCCGTACTTCCTGAACTTTAAAAGGCTGGTCAAGATGGTGCGATATCGTAAGGGGCATAGCGTAGCTTATATCCGATTCTCGATCTTGTACATAGAGCAGTTCTTTAAAGTAGCTAGCTAGTGCCGATGAATCCACTTTTATATTATTTTGGCTTACATTTCCATTTATTTGTTTTATTTGTGACCAGAATGTGCGACTACTGTTTGTGCAGTCTAAAGAAAACAGGATGTACAGTACTGGGCCAAGTACACTTCCTTGTGGTACACCCGCTCGGATGCGGCGGATGCTCGAGAGCTCGACCTTCGAGAAAGGAGCGTAGCAAAGCAAATTGCTCAGTTGGGAGGAGGGACTTGAGCTTAAAAAACAGGCCATCATGCCACACGCGATCAAAATGCTTGTCGTTGGTCGGGGAAGACAGCAGAGCACTAAGAGTCCTCCTACATAGTCTCCAGAATGTGATTGCAAACCCTGTGTACCTGTTCTGGGGCTCCGTGGGCACTGCGGAATCCAAATTGGTGTTCTGGGAGAGCTTCGTCACAAGAATATTCTCTCGAATATTTTGGAGAATGTAGGCAGCAGGCTTATTGGACAGGGGTGGGGTCAGTCTCTTTCCCCTTCTTGGATCCTCGTTTCCAGCGTGAGCCCTTAATAGCACTGAGTGCAATTCTTATCACTTTGTCAATCACATCCACGGTTGACATTGCCTTTCCAAAACCGAACTGGCTTGGCGCAAGCCAACCAGCTGCACTGATGGCCTCGTAGAGTCTTTAACTTAAGAGCTTCTTCAGTACCTTACCGACCGTCTCGAGGTGAGTAAAATATCCAGTTATTATGAAAGTAAACAAAAATCAGAGTTAAATTATCATTAACGGCAATAAAATAGTCATTAAACATGCCACATTGCAACGCTTGAAAAATTCAATTTGACAACTCGCATCAGGCACAAAATTAAAGTGATTAAAATTTGGCCGTCAGTGTCTTTTTTCCAAGACGAGCTACTTTTTTCTAGTTCTCGAATAGTTAAACTGCAAAAATTTCAAAACCAAGTCTTAATACCTTTACTGGAACATTTTATATAATTTTTTTTATAAACACCTTATAAACACTGCAAAAAAACAGGTTGCTTTTATGGACTACAACTTCTAAGTTCCATCGAGTTCGGCGATGCCACCACATGGACAACGAGCGGGTGGATTTCCAGAACATTATTCAAAAAAAAAAACCGTCCGCATGTTTCCGCCATTTTGAGTTTTTCATTTTATTGTAATTAAGCCTGCAATCAAATTCACATTTTAAAGAGACACTGCTGGAAAAACAGTATACTTTTCGGTGGTATTTTGCTGTTGAACGGTCACACTGGAGTTAACATGGGCACATATCGAACAGGATCAAAATAAAGAAGTGGTACGTGCCAGGTGAGGTTAATAAGGCTAAAAAACGGAAAGGAAGAAAGAACTTCAAAACAGTTTTATGATGGTAATACAGCAGGAAGATTTTTCAATGACGCCGAAACAGCATCGGAAATAGCAGGCTTAAATATCGATCTGGTAAAAGGGTTTCGCACAATACTAAATAGCATGGGAAGTGGGTACCCGATAAATATACATGCTTTTGAACGCTTCACAAAAGAAACTACCGAACTGTATTTATCAGAACTAACTTTGCACAAAATTTCATACCATGGACATGATTTAATTTCTTCTGGCATCCTTCCCATAGGTTGGAAGAAGCTAAGGAGTCAAGAAATAAAGATGCAAGAAATTACCGCGAATTCTTTACGAGAAAAACATCTCGAGTTGACACGAATACGGATTTATTGCACAGTCTACTTATTTCATCCGGCCCATTTATAGGAAGTTTGCGTAAAACCCGAAAAACCAAGCGTGGCCTCCCGCTTTGAAGATAATTCCGATCCAGATTAAATTCTAGCTGAGTGCATATATTGTTATGTCTGTCTGTACGTTTGTACGACCATCCTTTTGTTTGTCTGTTCGCTTGTCTGTCTTTCTTTTTTCACGTTATCTCCTCCGTCGTAAAAACAATCTTGATCAATCGTTTTAAAAACTAGTTCTATAGAGAAAAACTTTTTTGTTGTCTGTGATTACGTCACCAAACTTGGCAATTAGTATTTTAATATGCTTTCATAAAATTCTGCAAAGTTTCATCAAAATCGGGTGACTCTATTATATAGCTCCCATATAAAAATCGGGTTCTGGCTAAAACTGAAAAATGCGATATTGTATGGGAGCTAACAGTAGTTTTTGTCCGATGTTGTTCATCTTTGAAACATATTTTCGTATGGCCTAAAAACTCTTCCATTTCAAATTTCAAGTCAATATCTCTTAAACTACGGCCACACTCGATTTAAGTCCCCCAGATAGGCAAAATCTTACACTGTGCGGCGCTTCGCTTGGTTGACCTCTTGACTTCTCGCTGGCACCGACCGACCCTTGGTGGATGAATCCCACCGTCTTTGTCACCTAAGCGAGCTTTCTTACTGTGTGGAAGTTCGATATGCGGATTGTTCCCAGCCTCCAGACCACGATTGTAGATTTTCACCTTCTATCAACCTCAAAACGCTTGCTTCGGGAAGACCTAGAACGAATCCTTGCGGAACGCCGTCAGTTACGTCATAAGTCTTCGTATATGTATGAGTACTTTGTTACTGAAGTAGCTGCTGGTATAAGGGAACTTCAAAATTGATCAGGGTCCCTAAAGTGCAGCTCCACCTAGTCGAGTTAAAGGCGTTGCGGTCATCAAGTGTAACAACTACTCAGTATTCCATCTCGTCGTTTCTCCATTTGGTACGCGATAAAATTTGCTTGTCCTTCAACAACTATGCCGTTTCTTGTCTCCGCGTCCATGAAATCATTATTATTATATGTCTGTTTCAAAAGAATCGATCTCTTCGGATTCTTAGTCGTCCACCATTCTATGCACAGGCGCCATTTTGTCATAAATTTTTACACTATAAGGCTGCCTTCACACTGTTCGACACATGATAGTCTAGTAGTCGTGCTTTTTGTTCTGTTTTAAATTTGAATTGCTTGTCAAATTCATAGAAATCCATCTACTAGATGTCATGGGTCATGTGTCGAACAGTGTGAAGGCAGCCTTATTTCAGAACACGAAGCACATTTGGTGAGTAAAGAAGCAAATTGCCCGCTGTTGTATCAAATGTGTCAAATTGACACAAGATTGCATTAAGAACTTTCGCCAAATGAACACAAATAAAAATAGAAATTTAATTTACATTCTTCAATAAGTAAAGCTGAAATGCGTTTTGAAACCAAAATGTATGTCAAATTGAGACAAAGGCCAAGTAATGCGTGTTAAAACCATTCCAAAACCCTTCTGGGACCCTATTGCTGACACCCTGACCCATCGATAACATATCGATAGCAAATCTAGCCTTTTAAAAGCTAAACGTTTTCAGTAAGTAAATGCCTCTGATTACATTTCGACCACATGGCTTCACTTAAAGTGGAATTCATAACCCCAACTTAATTAAATTTATGGCAAAAAAAAACTAAGAGGAAAGAAACGAAACACCACCAACTCCTTGCCCTTTTCCCGCCTGCGCCCCGTTAGTTGTTGAACTTTGTTTTCTGGACAGAACTCTTCAGTATGCCATGTGCAAAAGTATATTACTTTGGCTTTTGGCACGACAAAGTTATAATAGCGCTTTGCGGCAGGCAGAGAACGACTGAAACACAAAGCCGGCATAAAAAAAGCGCCGTGTCATAACTGCGTTTAGACACGAGATACCTCGATAGTTGCTGGCTTCCGTTTGAGTTCCTTTTTTGTAAATTGGAAATATCAAGCTCTTCTTAAATGAAGCTGGGAAGGCACCGGTACTGATAATATGGTCGTACGCAAGTGACAGTTGTTCAATAAAGGTTGGTGAGGCATTTTTGAAAAACTCGACGGAGACCCTATCTTCTCCTGGGGCCTTATTGTCCTTAAGGCCAAGAAGTGCACTCCGTACTTCCTGAACTTTAAAAGGCTGGTCAAGATGGTGCGATATCGTAAGGGGCATAGCGTAGCTTATATCCGATTCTCGATCTTGTACATAGAGCAGTTCTTTAAAGTAGCTAGCTAGTGCCGATGAATCCACTTTTATATTATTTTGGCTTACATTTCCATTTATTTGTTTTATTTGTGACCAGAATGTGCGACTACTGTTTGTGCAGTCTAAAGAAAACAGGATGTACAGTACTGGGCCAAGTACACTTCCTTGTGGTACACCCGCTCGGATGCGGCGGATGCTCAGAGCTCGACCTTCGAGAAAGGAGCGTAGCAAAGCAAATTGCTCAGTTGGGAGGAGGGACTTGAGCTTAAAAACAGGCCATCATGCCACACGCGATCAAAATGCTTGTCGTTGGTCGGGGAAGACAGCAGAGCACTAAGAGTCCTCCTACATAGTCTCCAGAATGTGATTGCAAACCCTGTGTACCTGTTCTGGGGCTCCGTGGGCACTGCGGGAATCCAAATTGGTGTTCTGGGAGAGCTTCGTCACAAGAATATTCTCTCGAATATTTTGGAGAATGTAGGCAGCAGGCTTATTGGACGGGGGTGGGGTCAGTCTCTTTCCCCTTCTTGGATCCTCGTTTCCAGCGTGAGCCCTTAATGGCACTGAGTGCAATTCTTATCACTTTGTCAATCACATCCACGGTTGACATTGCCTTTCCAAAACCGAACTGGCTTGGCGCAAGCCAACCAGCTGCACTGATGGCCTCGTAGAGTCTTTAACTTAAGAGCTTCTTTAGTACCTTACCGACCGTCTCGAGGTGAGTAAAATATCCAGTTATTATGAAAGTAAACAAAAATCAGAGTTAAATTATCATTAACGGCAATAAAATAGTCATTAAACATGCCACATTGCAACGCTTGAAAAATTCAATTTGACAACTCGCATCAGGCACAAAATTAAAGTGATTAAAATTTGGCCGTCAGTGTCTTTTTTCCAAGACGAGCTACTTTTTTCTAGTTCTCGAATAGTTAAACTGCAAAAATTTCAAAACCAAGTCTTAATACCTTTACTGGAACATTTTATATAATTTTTTTTATAAACACCTTATAAACACTGCAAAAAAACAGGTTGCTTTTATGGACTACAACTTCTAAGTTCCATCGAGTTTGGCGATGCCACCACATGGACAACAAGCGGGTGGATTTCCAGAACATTATTCAAAAAAGAAAACCGTCCGCATGTTTCCGCCATTTTGAGTTTTTCATTTTATTGTAATTAAGCCTGCAATCAAATTCATATGTTAAAGGGACACTGCTGGAAAAACAGTATACTATTTGGTGGTATTTTGCTGTTGAACGGTCACACTGGAGTTAAAATGGTCACATATCGAACAGGATTGAAATAAAGAAGTGGTACGTGCCAGGTGAGGTTAATAAGGCTAAAAAACGGAAAGGAAGAAAGAACTTCAAAACAGTTTTATGATGGTAATACAGCTAGAAGATTTTTCAATGACGCCGAAACAGCATCGGAAATAGCAGGCTTAAATATCGATCTGGTAAAAAGGTTTCGCACAATACTAAGGGCCGTTTTCTCATGTTGCTGTTTTTGCAAATCTAGGTGGATTTGGTGCATTTCGTATTTCAAAATGCACCAAATCCACCTAGATTTGCAAAAACAGCAACATGAGAAAACGGCCCTAAATAGCATGGGAAGTGGGTACCCGATAAATATACATGCTTTTGAACGCTTCACAAAAGAAACTACCGAACTGTATTTATCAGAACTAACTTTGCACAAAATTTCATACCATGGACATGATTTAATTTCTTCTGGCATCCTTCCCATAGGTTGGAAGAAGCTAAGGAGTCAAGAAATAAAGATGCAAGAAATTACCGCGAATTCTTTACGAGAAAAACATCTCGAGTTGACACGAATACGGATTTATTGCACAGTCTACTTATTTCATCCGACCCATTTATAGGAAGTTTGCGTAGAACCCGAAAAACCAAGCGGGAGGCCATCAAACTTTTGAAGATAATTCCGATCCAGATTAAATTCTAGCTGAGTGCACATATTGTTATGTCTGTCCGTTCGTCCGTCCATCCTTTTGTTTGTCTGTTCGCTTGTCTGTCTTTCTGCCTTCACGTTATCTCCTCCGTCAGTAAAAACAATCTTGATCAATCGTTTTAAAAACTAGTTCTATAGAGAAAAACTTTTTGTTTTCTGTGATTACGTCACCAAACTTGGCAATTAGTATTTTAATATGCTTTCAAAAAATTCTTCATCAAAATCGGGTGACTCTATTGTATAGCTCCCATATAAAAATCGGGTTCTGGCTAAAACTGAAAAATGCGATATTGTATGGGAGGTAGGAGTAGTTTTTGTCCGATGTTGTTCATCTTTGAAACATATTTTCGTATGGCCTAAAAACTCTTCCATTTCAAATTTCAAGTCAATATCTCTTAAACTACGGCCACACTCGATTTAAGTCCCCCAGATAGGCAAAATCTTACACTGTGCGGCGCTTCGCTTGGTTGACCTCTTGACTTCTCGCTGGCACCGACCGACCCTTGGTGGATGAATTCCACCGTCTTTGTCACCTAAGCGAGCTTTCTTACTGTGTGGAAGTTCGCTCTGTCAGAGCATATGCGGATTGTTCGCAGCCTCCAGACCACGATTGTAGATTTTCACCTTCTATCAACCTCAAAACGCTTGCTTCGGGAAGACCTAGAACGAATCCTTGCGGAACGCCGTCAGTTACGTCATAAGTCTTCGTATATGTATGAGTACTTTGTTACTGAAGTAGCTGCGGATCAACAAGAGCAGGTATAAGGGAACTTCAAAATTGATCAGGGTCCCTAAAGTGCAGCTCCACCTAGTCGAGTTAAAGGCGTTGCGGTCATCAAGTGTAACAACTACTCAGTATTCCATCTCGTCGTTTCTCCATTTGGTACGCGATAAAATTTGCTTGTCCTTCAACAACTATGCCGTTTCTTGTCTCCGCATCCATGAAATCAATATCAGTATCATTATATGTCTGTTTCAAAAGAATCGATCTCTTCGGATTCTTAGTCGTCCACCAAACACCAATTATTCTTTTTACGCTATAAGGCTGCCTTCACACTGTTCGACACATGATAGTCTAGTAGTCGTGCTTTTTGTTCTGTTCTAAATTTGAATTGCTTGTCAAATTCATAGAAATCCATGGGGAAATGTGGGCCTACTAGATGTCATGGGTCATGTGTCGAACAGTGTGAAGGCAGCCTTATTTCAGAACACGAAGCACATTTGGTGAGTAAAGAAGCAAATTGCCCGCTGTTGTATCAAATGTGTCAAATTGACACAAGATTGCATTAAGAACTTTCGCCAAATGAACACAAATAAAAATAGAAATTTAATTTACATTCTTCAATAAGTAAAGCTGAAATGCGTTTTGAAACCAAAATGTATGTCAAATTGAGACAAAGGCCAAGTAATGCGTGTTAAAACCATTCCAAAACCCTTCTGACCCTATTGCTGACACCCTGACCCATCGATAACATATCGATAGCAAATCTAGCCTTTTAAAAGCTAAACGTTTTCAGTAAGTAAATGCCTCTGATTACATTTCGACCACATGGCTTCACTTAAAGTGGAATTCATAACCCCAACTTAATTAAATTTATGGCAAAAAAAAAACTAAGAGGAAAGAAACGAAACACCACCAACTCCTTGCCCTTTTCCCGCCTGCGCCCCGTTAGTTGTTGAACTTTGTTTTCTGGACAGAACTCTTCAGTATGCCATGTGCAAAAGTATATTACTTTGGCTTTTGGCACGACAAAGTTATAATAGCGCTTTGCGGCAGGCAGAGAACGACTGAAACACAAAGCCGGCATAAAAAAAGCGCCAACTGGCGCGCACCCACTCATACATGGGCTCAAGCAGGAGTGGAGCTCAACAGTAACAAGCCGCTGACACGGTGGATTCAACGCGACGACAATTGCAAATGCGTGCGAGGAGGATGGGGGGAGGAGGAGGACGAGGACGGGTGGCGTGTCAACACTTAATGTAAATTACAATTTGCCAACCGCAGCACTTGTTCAACGCTCCAATTACCTTCTCCCCCACAAAAAGAAACCCACAAAACCACAAACTGAACTTTAATACTTGTCAAGGACATTGATTTTCCCGTAACAAGAATTTGCAGCAATTACAATTTGGCTAATAGACTCCACCACCTTCTGCCCACAAAAAAACTTTTCCGCAATTGCCGACTAATTTGACCCAAACTGCAGCAAGTCTCGAATTAGTTTCGACTTCATTTGCAGACCAAATCAAATGATGCTTCCTCCCCTGCAGCAGGTGGGAAAACCCATGCGAAACTCAATTCCGGTTAAAAGCCGAATGGAATTGACGCTGCCCCTCACGAAAAGAAAAAAAAACCAAAAATAGGAAACAAAAAGCGTTGCATGTGCAGCAACTCAGTCTGTGTGTGTGGCAAAGTCGGTGAGCGGCTGTTGCCCTTGGCGAAATAATTTACCAAAGTGACGATGAAGTTGTATCGTCATGTGCCGCAGCTGCAACTGGCGGTGCAGAGTCGCTAATGAATGCAATTTATGATGAATGCAGCCCAAAAGTGGGGAGAGGGATTATGCTTTAAGATAGGCTTAAAGACTGAGAACTGAATTTGTAAGCCTGAATCAATTACTCTTACTCTGTAACCCCCAGGGGCCGAACACTTTACGCTATTCACACCGACACGAGCCGAACGCCAAAAGGGCAAACAGCTGATAAAGACGATAGTTTAGATCTGAACTAGTTTGCGTCGCTTTTGTGTCGCACACCAGCTTTTCTTATAAAGGGCATTTCTTATGATAATTTATTTGTGCATAAACTGGGTATCAATTCGTAATGTGGACCTACGATTTCACTTACGTGTGAATGTTACTTTGGCTGACTTCTCACTTACACAGCACCAAGTCTGTAAGCCTATAAAATGTTAATCAAAGTTCAGTCCGGGCTTTCGAACCGGGCTTACTTATTGAATCGAAGGTTTTGGTTTGAATCTGGGTTCATAGATTGTTGCCCTTTGCCTCTCAAAATTGATCCCTTTATTGAACTCTGTACCGAAGGTACACATTGTACATTAAGTTTGAGCAAAAGTGTTTAATTGGGAGAACGGGAGATCATTCATTTCCGACCGATCAGGTGATGAGCAAAAAGACTTTTGGGTGATTTAACCGTCTGACCTAAGGTAAAATACTATAAAGGTGACGTTCTCCGTTGTGGTGAGGGGCCATAATTATTCTCAACTCACTCTCCTGTCTCTCTCAGACAAATGACAGCTGCTCTGAGAATCATGTGCTAGAAAGAGATTGCAATGAATAAGACATTCCTGAAACAGAGCAGCTGTGCTCATGGTATAACTTACAAGGTAGAGCAGGGGCGGCCAAATGGAGAGGACAGAAAAGTGCGCTTGTGTTGGTGGAAAAAAAAAATCTCCACAAAAAAAAATGTTTTTATTATTCACACTTCACACCCGATCACACTCACAATCAAGAGTTCGGTTTGCGTTTGCATAAAAACACGACTGACTTCGGCTCGTGTAAACCTTGGATGGCCGCCTTTTAGGTAAAGTCGTCAGAAATTCACCATGCGAGAGAGGTACCAGTTGATATGAACATAGTTAGAATTGTTTTCACCTAAGGCATGCTGAAATTTAACAAGTTATAAAGAGAGTGAGAGAACGAATGCGCCTACCTTGTTTGGTATACCTTGCTTGTAAGTCTTATTGCTTGAACAAGATCTAATTTCAAGTATCAGTAGTATAAAAAAATCCATCACGACTGAAACGGTAGCTCTAAATTGAGCCATACTGAAGAAGGCTATGCTGATGGTGGTTTTAAGAAGCAAGGCAGAATGCAGAAGCCCCTGAACAGGCGTAATTGTGTGTTGAATATTGCACTTTTACTCCTTCAACTCAATAAAAATATAAGAGAGTGACAAAAAAATGGTAGTTCCCTTCGGTCAGCTAATGAAATCTATGGCCAGCAAAGTGCCATTAATACCACAAACTCTGCTTGGCTTAACCAAAGAATCAAAGAACCATTACCATCATTATCATCATCAGCATCATGGCCAGGGCCATTTGCATTTGCATTTGCAACGTCATCAAGTTGGTCAGCATTTGCTGACACTTGACGATTGTCCGCCAAATGGGCAGGCAAATGGCCAAGACGCAAATATTAAGTGCAACTGCAGCAGCTCCGGCAATATTCTCGACCAACTAATTTTCAGCTTTTTGCCGCTGTCACCCCGTCCCGTCCCGGCCCGCCCACTCCACGCCCCAGAACAATCAAGTCGCATGATTGCTAAGCAGCATAATGCCATTTATTGCCACAACAAGGAACGGACCCAGTTGGGTAAACTGCTTGGCAAAGTTTTGCTCCTGCTCCTGCTCCTGCCGCTGCTCTCATTCACATTCATGGGCCCGCGCACAATATGCTAAACGCTCTGCCAGAAGCAGGAGCTGGCAGCCAATGCAATCATAATTTTAACTACTTTAGTTTTATGCTACCCCCCAGCCAGCCAGCTGCCTCCTGCCTCCTGCCTCCTGCTATTCCTTGCTCTTGCACTTAGTTCTATTATCCTTGAGCATTTTTTTTTCCCAGCTTTTTGTTAATTTCGCGCGGCCACAATAAAAAGGCAATGGGGGGGGGGGAGGTGGGTACGGGGTGCGGGAAAACTTGTGAAAAAGGCAAAATGAAAATGAAAATATAAATTGCCTTTGTGTCTGCACCGCCAGTAGCAGCCCTTAAATCCAGAGTCTAACATATTGATAGCTGTTGGGGCAAATGGGTTCCATGTGTTCCATGGTAGATGAAACAAAATGTTTTCTAAAGGGGAAAGTTATTAGAAAACTGTTTTGCCATTTGGGAACAAAAAAAAAAAAATTAATATCGAAGCGTTTTAGCTAACTGTGAAGGCTTACAAAATATCGATGGCTCGAGTTTGTACACTGAGAAAAAAAGAAAAGAATTAAGAAAACTGGAAATTCAAAGCAGGCTTTTCTATTAACTCTTGGGTGTTTTTTGTCGGATCTTTGAGGAACTTTTAGAACTTTATGCCAGGATTTTCGGAGAGTTTTTTAATCATTTTTTCGTATTTTTTGTCGCATTATTTGGGGCTTTTTCTATTAATTCTTCGGTGTTTTTTGTCGGATCTTTTTGGGACACTTGGAAATTCAAACCAGCGCGTTGTAAGAATTTTCTTACAATTTTTCGGTGTTTTTTGTCGGATCTTATCAGGGCTTTTTCTATTAATTCTTGGGTGTTTTTTGTCGGATCTTTTTGGGACTTTTGGAAATTCATACCAGACTTTTTTAAGAGTTATCTAATAATTTTTCCGTGATTTTTGTTGGATCTTTTAAGGCTTTTTCTTTTCATTCTTTGGTGTTTTTGGTCGGATCTTTTTGGGACTTTTGGAAATTCATACCAGGCTTTTGTAAGAATTTTCTAATAATTTTTCCGTGTTTTTTGACGAATCTTTTCAGGTTTTTTCTATTAATTCTTTGGTGTTTTTAGTCGGATCTTTTTGGGACTTTTGGAAATTCTTACCAGACTTTTTTAAGAGTTTTCTAATAATTTTTCCGTATTTTTTGTCGGATCTTTAAAGGCTTTTTTTTCATTCTTGGTTTTTCGGATTTTTTACTTTTGAAATTCTACGCTTTTTTAAGAGTTTTCTATATTTTTCCGTTTTTTTTCGGATCTTTTAAGGCTTTTATCTTGGTGTTTTTTGTCGGATCTTTTTGAGACTTTTGGAAATTCATATCAGGCTTTTTTAAGAGTTTTCTAATAATTTTTCCGTATTTTTTGTCGGATCTTTTAAGGCTTTTTCTTTTCATTCTTTGGTGTTTTTTGTCGGATCTTTTTGGGACTTTTGGAAATACATACCAGGCTTTTCTAAGAGTTTTCTAATTATTTTTCCGTGTTTTTTTGTCGGATCTTTTAAAGGCTTTTTCCTTTAATTCTTTGGTGTTTTTTGTCGGATCTTTTTGGGACTTTTGGAAATTCTTACCAGAATTTTCTAATCATTTTTCCGTGTTTCTTGTCGGATCTTTTAAGGGCTTTTTCTATTAATTCTTTGGTGTTTTTTGTCGGATCTTTTTGGAATATTTGGAAATTCATGCTAGGCTTTTCTGAAAATTTTCTAAAAATTTTCCGTGTTTTTTGTCGGATCTTTTAAAGCTTTTTCTCGGATCTTGTTGGGATTTTTGAAATTCATTCCAGACTTTTCTAAGAATTTTCTTATAATTTTTCCGTTTTTTAGGTTTTTTTCTATAAATTCATTGGTGTTTTATGTCGGATCTTAGAAAATTGTCGAAAGTTCCCCATATCCAGTCAACCATTTCTTCAAGTGCACCTCCGTCTGCCCTCCCCCACCAACCACCCATTTAAAGGATAACGGAAATTCCAATTCGTTTGCGGAAAAGCTTTTTTGTGGCTTCATTAGCGCCTTTAGTGGCCCAGAGTAAAGGAGCAGACGCTAACCACAGGCCAGCCATCAAGGCAAATGAATTTTAATTAAGAATTCTCCTTGCAGCACATTGGCCCATTTTTCCTACTTTAGATTTTAATTTAATATCGATAATTCTCTTCTCTCCTTTTGCAGTGCTCGACTGTCAGGTCAGCGATTGGGGCGCCTGGAGTGAATGTGACAAATCCTGCGGCACCGGCATGATGACGCGCACGCGCCAAATCCTTCAGGCGGCCCAAAACGGCGGCAAGCATTGCCCATCGCTGATGCAGAAGCGCGGATGTCAGGGCTATCATTGTCACGGACATCGCGATAAGAAGATCTTGCGCGGTAAGTCAAACACAATCGTGGCTTTTCAATGAAATGCAATTTTAATTAAAAGTATCTGCATGTCCGGACAGTTTTTTGGCCGGCAGGTATGCAGTCGCGCATTCGCAATCCATATCCGTAACGAGGCCAGGGACTACCCCCCCTACCCTTTCTTATGCTGACAGGAATTGTTAATTAAAAGTGAAACGCGAGAACAAAAGCGGATAAAACGCAGAGACAGAAAGTGAGAGAGCAACATGAAAAGTCTTTGTTGAGAGTTAGGCAGCCATAAATAGAAATTTATGAGAAGGAGAAAGGATAATGGAAAAATCGAAAGGTTTTGAAAGAAATGTGAAATTAATATTAGAAAAATCACTTAGGGCTAAGCTAGAAGTCGGTGAAAAAGATGAAGAAATCACAAAGTCAAGTAAGAAAGTTCTGTAATTTTATTTAGAAGGGCAGGTGGATAATTGAGTAAAGAAATATTTCCCCGTACTGTAACATACAACGTATAGTTGATGCTAACCCGAGCTGATGATGGTGTAGTCATTCTATGCGGAGCACGCGCTGGTTTTCCGGCTCTGTCTCGTCGGCGATGGGGGGTTATAAAAGGATACCGCGATGCTACATGCTCGATTGCAATTTATATATTAATTATTAAAATTCGCGTGCTGTTTTGGGCAAATCGCCTATCAATCTGCTAGAACCATAAAGACAGGGGCAAGAGACAAAGGAGAAGAGTAGAAAGAACAGATTGAAAGAAAGCTGCATCTATATAAAAAGTATCAGTGACTGTTGGCTACCCATAGGTGATATTTGGGAGCCGTATATCCCCACCCTACCATAATCGTCCAGCAGCAAGTCCATTTTTGGGGACGATCCCATAAGCACACTAATTAGATCAGGTTGTTCAGGTTCGCTTCTCATAACTCCAGGAAGGGTAAACGCTTTAGGTAGAATTCATTATAATGGATTTTTAGAAATATATGACTCATGAATGGGGAACAAGCAAATTTATATAATGATTAAGAATGGCTAATAAAATATAATTTGGTGAAGAAAAAACTTATTAACTAGATTTACTTTAATAGAGATTTTGGCTTTTCATTTTCTTAACTTAGTTTAGTTTTCATTCAACAAAAAAATTCATATTCAATTTAAGCGAAAAGTCCTGAAAAAAGGAAATATAGTTGCTGAATAAAGTATATAGGTAAATTAATGAAAATAAGCAAAATATAGGATAATGATTTACTTGAATTTGAAAGCTAAATTTGCATTGTAGGTTTGCTTAGGTGGGCACATTATTTTGGGCCACGACTGTATATCGACCAGCTGAGTGCAATTGGTTTAAACAACAACATCAAAGGGCTCCAAATTTCAAGGTTAATAAACAAAAATAATTTACAGCAAAACTCATCAGCTTTCATATGCGCTTTGCCGTTATTCTCATCTTTGGTTTACCCAGCTCGCAATACAACAACAATAAAAATGTTTGTTGGTAGCTCATCACACTGAAGAAATTATGTTTGTTCACAAAACAAATCCAATTCGACAAAAGTAACCTGTTTTAACTTTTCTTCCAACTACAGCTTTTCGGCGCGATCTTCGCGTTTGTAGGGTTGTTTGTTTTTTTTGTTTGTCACGTATTGAGGTTTTTTTGTTTTCAATTTGAGTCTTTGCTTTCTTTACTTTTTGCGTTGACAACTATTTCACTTCCCGACTTCTTCGCGCTTCCTCTTTATCCAAACATTTAACAAAAATAAAACAATAAGCTACAGCTTCTGTCCTTTGCACTTTAGTAGCCAATTTTCTGACTCACTTATAATTTTTATAGATTGAGACTTTCTCCAAGATTTTCCATTTCCAGGCGTCTCTAACACATTTTCACTACCAACAACACTCTAACCGGGTCGATCTGCTTTTTAAAGATCACAATACACTATTGGGTTTCATGTGGGCGTCTTGCGTCCAGAGCTTTTGATAGACGATAGCTCTGTTAAGGCAGCTTAGATCCAAACTTGTCCAATCTAGTTTTACCTTGACCTATAAAAATATAGTCACCCAAATGTTAATCTTGTGTCTATCCGACAACACTTCGTTGTTTTCACCATAGCACCCCAATATGGTGTCAATGTGCTTGTGGATCAATTGAACTGTGACAGTCAATTAATTATTGCGTTTATCTTTTAACAACCAGACTTCACAAAACGTTTTGGCTCGTTTTTTCCACTAATTGTCCCACGAAATTATTTTAACACCTTTTAACTTTGTTTTTATAGCTTTATAAGCTGTAGGCACAACCACCTGGGCACCAAAAATATTAACCTGGCAACTAGCCTACATCAACCACTTATTTCATAAATGAGATTAACCATAAAAAAAAAAAATCTTAAAACACTCATTTTACCTTTATTTTAATTTCATATAGTGTATTTTAAAAATCTACCTGAATCCCTCATTTATAGTGTGCGACTACCGAAAATCCACTCTTTGCTAGGACCCTGATTACCCCGTACTTACACACCCCGTTTATATACACAGGATTTGTTTGTGTCCCCCCCCCGGGATTAATTTTATGTGTTTCCTTCCTCTCACAACCAAAGAGAGACAGAGCGCGTAGTTAAAGGTGGTTTCGGGACCTCTATTAACTGTGGTCACGAGAAAACGGTCGGTTTCAGTCAAAGACAAAGAACACATTTACTATGTAGTACCTCCAAGCAGGCGTTTGCATTTCCCTTTACTTGATGCTCACACAATTTATACAAAATCACAGCATCACATACCTTCGACTCGACTGTCAGTCATTCACAGAGTAAGAAACAGAGAGTACAGATTCCCAATTTAGTCAATTTAATGTTAGAAATTGGTTTATAGAGGACGCATTCTAAATTCTTGTAGTCGAAACAGCAGAAAAAACACTAAAAAACAGAAAATCCCCTTTTGCATTTAATTTTCTAATCCTTAAAAATTTTAACATTCATCATGCTTAGAAGAGGTGTGCCGTACGTGGAGTTTGGGGATCGCGGTGATGGCGTCTTTCTGTTAAACGAACGCCGCGATGACGCAGGACATCAACAGTTGCGCCTGGAGGCCGGTTTGCTGCACGAGCCCAACTTGCGACGTGAGAATCGGCATCCGGTTCTGCAGCAGATCAATCAGCAGCATCAACAGCAGCAGCAGCAACTCCAGCAGCAGCAACAACAACTGGAGGACAACGACAAGCTGATAGCCGACCTGATGAATGGCCGGCAGAATGAGTATGAGGCGGGTGGACGTTTGGCGGCCACCGCCAAGAATGCCATACCGGCTGTCCGTCGTCTGATCAAGGAGCTGCAGGTGATGGAGACCGAGCCGCCGGAGAACACCTGGGCCAGACCCAAGTCCATGAACAACTTGCTCAAATGGCGCGCCAAGATACGCGGCCCCGACGGTTCCCCCTATGAGAATGGCATCTTTGAGCTGGCGCTCAGCTTCCCCGAGGCGTATCCCTTCAAGGCGCCCATCGTGCGCTTCATTACCCCGCTCTACCACTGCAATGTGAACGGACTGGGCTACATCTGTGTGGATGTGCTGGATGAGGGTGCCTGCTGGTCACCGGGTTTGACCATAGACAAGCTGCTCTTGTCACTGTCCTCGATGCTGAACGATGCGGATCCGTTGACCGCTTACAATGCGGAAGCCGCTAGCCTTTTTATGCAGGATCGTGAACGTTATGAGTTGACAGCACGCGCCTGGACCAAACGGCATGCCATGGATGTGTCCTGGGAGTGAGGCGGAGGAGGAGGAGGAGGGGCAGGCGAACTCGGAAGCGGAGCAGGAGGAGGAGGAGGAAAGAGAGAAAAAGAAGGGCGGAGCAGCTGCAGCAAGTGCCGGTGCCAATGCGATTGCGATTGCGAGTTTCATTCATATCAAATGGTTAAACGTAAAGCCGAGGCAGTTTTGGACATACGAGTTTCGATTGTGGTTGACATAGAATTTTGGAATAAACATGATGGTGTCCTCTGTCAAAAAGGAGAGGGGAAGAGTGCGGCGGGGCGGAGCAAGTAGATGGCACATATGTGTTGCATAATATTTAGGCACCGGCAGCCGACTCACAACTTATGCAAATTTAACGAGCCACCACAAGACACTCACACACACACACACACATTTGCATAATCAAATGCCATAATGGTAAGGGGGCCCAAGGACTCACCTTGTGCTTCCCCAGCTAGAGGGTGCTCTTGGGCATATTCCATTTAAGCTGCAAACATGACCTTTAACTGCATTTCTAGAGGGGATGAGAGCTGAACTGCATAACCTAGAGTCTAAATCATTGACAGTGCACGCTAGACCCTTCACTCGAATGGCTAGGAAGATGTCGGGGGGCGGGGAAATGAGTTAACCCAAAAGGCAAGGCCAACTAGTATTCTTTCAAATATGTCAATGTATAGCGGGCCATATTTTCGAAGGATCTGGATTATCTGTTTTGAACGCCTCATGCACAAAAATTCGGACTCACATTTAATCAATCATCAAAACTCATTGATTAACATGTTCAGATCGATCGCAGCGTTTGTTTATGTTCAAATTTATGCATCAAACAAAACTCTGCGTCGCAAACTCATTGTGAGTTCGATCGAACAAATCTCAGCGTCGACTGGCCGGCGAAATGCTCTCTTTCTCTTTCCATATCTGTCAGCAGCGTCTATGCCTCTGCAAGAGTTTGTCGCTCACTCTGATCAATCATCGTTGAGGCAAACGAACAAAACACCCAAAGTGATTGCCAACAATAGGATTGACTCAAACTCAACAGCGAACATGTTGAGTAAGCAAGTTTGATGCATTGAGCGCATATACTCTTTATTAGGGTGTTGATTAATCTATGAGCGATTTTGCATTCGAACGAAGCCGTTCTCTGTATGGACAGATCCACATCATATAGTGGAACTCATAATCGTTAAGGTCCCTGATTTTAATATCTTATGAAGGAAATGTTCTTTAAAATGTATTTTATTTGACTAAAGAATCTTGCGTGTCTTTTTTTTATACTCTGTACCGAAGGTACATAGAGTATATTAAGTTTGTGCAAAAGTATGTAACAGGGAGAAGGAATCATTTCCGACTATATAAAGTATATATATTCTTGGTCAGCATCAACAGCCGAGTCGATATAGCCATGTCCGTCTGTCCGTTGTCCGTCCGTCCGTCCGTCCGTCCGTATGAACAAACAGATCTCGGAGATGGTAAGAGATAGAGGTTTGACATGTATTGGACAAATGTTTCTTATAGCTGCAGGCAGATCAAGTTTATTTTCAATTTTTGCCACGCCCCCTCCCGCCCACGCAATTCGGAAAAAACGTTATATCTCCTACAGTTTTGAAGATAGACGTTTCGTACCTTCTAGAGATAGTTAGTAATTAGCAAAATTTATCGATTTGCCGAAGAAATAATAAAGATCGGATGAGCGGTTCTCAAGTTATGAGCAAAAAAGTACATATCCCTCGCCCCACCCCCTTCCACCCATTCACAACTAACACCACACAATCTTAGAGAGAGAGAGAGAGAGCGATAAAGAGAGTGAGAGAGACTTTGAGATGAGCGCAGCACCAGCATTGCATTCAGCTTCTACTCCAGGTACAGAGTATGTTATAGTCGGGCTTGACCGACTTTCTCACTTGTTTTAAATATATATTTATCTCTGTCGATAAGTGACTTGTCGAACGTGACATTTTTTCCCAGTATGAATCAAGTTTTAAATTGTTTTGGACATAAGACTTCTGCTTATATGTTTCTTTCACAATATTAAAAAAAAAGTTCGATTACCATTTACACCAGTTGACGAGCGGCTTGCCGCGCTCAGACTTAAGGCAAAATATTTTAATATTAGTCTTATCTGTGCTCACGCGCCAACAGAAGACAAGAAAGACCCGATAAAAGATGAATTGTATGAGCGCCTGGAACAATTATACGAGCGCTGCCCTGACCACTACACAAAGATCGTGCTAGGCGATTTTAACGCGAAAGTCGGGAGGGAAGGAGTTTTTGGATCGACAGTCGGACGATTTACCTCCTCCGGTAACGGAGAGAGGCTAATAGACTTTGCTGCGGGCCGGAACATGGTCATAAGTAGTACCAGATTTAAACACCTCGACAGCCATAAGGCGAACTGGAAGTCCCCTGGAAATCAGATTGATCACGTTGTGATCGACGGAGGGCATTCATCGAGAGTACTAGACTTGCGTGCGATTTGAGGAGCCAACATAGACTCGGATCATTACCCGGTTGCCAAGGTACGCACGCGGCTCAGTGTGGCACATGCCTCACGCTCTGGCACACGTCGAAAGCTAAACGTCCAGAAGCTGCAATCACAAGGGACCTCTGAAGCCTACACAGCTAAACTCGCCCAACTGCTTAGGGAAACCTCCTCATTCCCTTCCTATACATGCGAACATCGGCAGCGTATATCGCACTCCATGAGTACGGCTGCCAAGGAGATACTCGGTTACGCCAAATCCCCTCGAAAGCGGTCTTGGTACGACGAGGAGTGCCGACGCGCTACTGCAGAGAAAAACGCTGCCTACAGGAGAACTCTGCAGTCGAGAGTAACGCGGGCTGCTAAAGAGCAATACCTGGAGAAAAGGAAAGAGGAGAAACGCTTTTTTAGTAGAAAAAAGATAGAGCAGGAAAGGGATGAGTAAGACTCGAAAATTTTATCAAAAGATTCAGCAATTAACAGAAGGTTTCAAGCTTAGAGTCGCACAATGCAAAGACGAACAGGGGAATCTGGTCACAGATCCGCAAGTGGCGCTTAACAAATGGAGAAGTTACTTCTCCAACCTACTGGGAGGCGATGACGAACATGATGCCGCCTCTAGAGAAGTAACGATGCCACCAATCGACAACATAGAGATAGACCCCCCGACCCAACAGGAAGTCTGTTTAGCCATAAGAAGGCTAAAGAACAACAAGTCGCCAGGCGACTCAAGGCTGGAGGCGCAGAATTGGTAAGGTGCATGCACCAACTTCTGTGCCGTATATGGGTTGACGAAATCATGCCCGATGATTGGAATCTAAGTGTTCTCTGTCCAATCTTTAAAAAAAGAGACCCTGCAGTTTGCGCCAACTACCGCGGGATCAGTCTCCTCCCCATTTTTGTGAACGTCTAAAGCCGCTTATTGATACACTGATTTGACCTTATCAGTGTGGCTTTAGACCTGGTAAATCCACCAAAGACCAGATATTCACATTGCGTCAAATCCTGGAGAAGACCTATGATAGAAACATCAAAAATCACCATTTTTTTATCGATTACAAAGCCGCTTTCGACACGCCGAAGCGCTGTCTACTTTAGGTATTCCAGCAAAGTACGTTCGTCTTTGCATGATGACGTTGAGTAGCACTCAAAGCTCCGTCAAAATAGGAACGAACCTCTCCGAGCCTTGTAATGTTTTTCAACATATTAAATCCTAATTTTAAGTTCAAAGCCTAAATAATTGGAAAATGCAACATTTTTCATGTGTAAAATCATAAAATTTCCGTCTTTGATTTTCGCCCATTTCCATTTTCCATGTAATAACAAAACGTCTGAAAATTTGATTTTTTGTAAATTATTTTTTAATTTCGAGAAACTTTTACTTACACAGGGAAGATTCGAATTTGGTTTCCTTGGACTTAGATTCGGTAAGACTGACGTTTTAGACGAATGTGCCACGCCGCACCTTTCAGACGAGGCAAGTAAATTTGTTCATAATTACTCGCTTGTAATTCTCAAGTTGTAATTCCATACTCAGAATATATAAATAGCGCATTTGAAATTTGCGTAGAAGAAAGCAAAAGTGTTAGCAAAGAGACATATAGTTCATTTTAAATGACTCTTGTCTTATTTATACTTTGAAATTGGTAAAATCGCCAATTATTAGCCAAAATCTAATAATGTTAAATTTACAATATTTTTATTTTGGTGTGTGGACGCTTACGAACCGGTTTACAGATGTGGGTGTTATCCTATAACTCTTTCTTGAACGTCTTGTACATTATGTAAGAATGTTATGAAGATTGGCTCAGCGAAATATAGATAAGAAAGTCCTATGTCCTATGTCCGATGTCGAACGTGACCAACAAATAAAAATTGTATTCCAATTGTGTTTTTATAATTATAATTATTAACGACTCAATAAAATTGGTCATACAGCCCCAAAAGGCCAAGCCAAGCATTTTCCAATGTCATGCATTGTCAATAATAACTTTAAGCTATATATTCAAATTTTGTTTAATTTAAAGCAGGAATAAAAAAGATCGGATGTACGATACTCTAGTTATGACCAAAAGACAGTTACTACTCCCCGTCCGGGCAGTAGTGGCGTCATCTACTGGTCCGTTTTGAAAATTCCTCATTGTATAATTTAAGTAGTGGCGCCATCTATTATTCAGCAGCGTTGCTTTCAGCTGTTACATACACAGTATATAACAGTTGGGCTGGATCGACTGTTCTGTTCGTGGAACAGAATCATGAGGAAGTAATTGAAGAACACTATCCTATAATTTTGTGTTAAGAGTCCAGGGTACTTGAAGAGTCTTCACCCTTAACAAGGCCAGAATAACTTTTTTTAAACACAATTTTTGTTCATCTTGGACGATTACCAACTTGGCCAGGAAACCAAGAGGACACACACCGACACACACCCACACACACATACACATGCAAGTTAATTGGAATTTAGCACATGGCAGCCGTAATTCACAAGCTTCTTACTCTGTGTGTGTGAGTGTGAGTGTGTGTGTGAGTGGGAGTGTGAAGCAATTATTTTTATAACGTTAATGAGCACTGTGCATTATTGTGACAGTCGATGCCAAAAGTGTGCGCACGTGCTGTGAATCACTTGGCAATTGATCCCACAGTTTGGACACTGACTCAGGCCTGTTTGCTCACAGTTTTGAATGGCCCACTTAAGTGGGGATGCGCAAGCATACTCAAACAAATTGAATTCACCTGCAAATTGCAGGTGCTTAACCTTAATTATTAAAAAGCAATTGGACTTTGTTCTTTCCCTAAATTTCACTTTGCTTTGATTTTAAGCCCCGGGGGCCATTGTAATCGACGCTCTAATGCCCTGTAATTGAAGCAGGAAGAGATGCCACAGAGCCAGGCCCTGGGCTGTTAGCTATTTGGAAGACACACACACAAACACGCACACATACATGGTGTGGGTGCTAAACACAATAAACAGCTTAAACGCATTATGAACGTTAAACACAGTTGAGTTGAGAGCATGTGTGTGTGTGTGTGTGTGTGTTGGGCAAATGCTTTAATTATCTTTTGTATGGTTTCGTAGCACATAAACATATGCATAAGTGTGTGTGTGTGTGCTCCCTTACATAACTGCTAATTGTACTCCTGGCTGCGGCTTTACTGAAACTGATACTTTGAAGTTTCATTTCTCATGCCGCTCAATTAGAAACTTTTGTGTTAGTTAAACGCATTAAAGTGCGATATACATTTCGAATTGCATTGAATCTTAAGGCAGATTCTTACAACTGTGAGTTAATTGAATTTCGAATTTAAAAACTTTAGTCCATATAAAGTGGGTAAGCAGGCTATACACAACCGTAATCAAATTCATAACCCAGTAGAATTTAACAGAATCCAAGGCAATCAGAGAAACACACGCATGTCGAAAGTCTGTTGGTTCATTGTCATCCGAACGCTGAGCTTAAACAATTCATCAATGCACCTGGAGTCAGCAGTGTTCTTTTCCTGTGCCTGATTCGTGTTTTGCTGTTCGACTTGACTGTGAAACTTTCTTATTAGTCGGCGTGAGGTCGGGCCTTTTTATAAGTACATTCGTTGTAAAACATTGTATTTTATGAACGTGTCGTATGAGTAATTTTTAGGTCACGATTATTTAAAAATTAAAATAAAATTTATTTGATTTTTAGCAATTATTAATTATATAACAAATATTTAATTTGGGAATGCTGAGACCTAAAGTACATATAAGTAATATTTGTGCCCTAGTTTTTGCTTATTTTCATCTGGGGCAAGCAAACATTAGCAAGTACTTACATACAAAATGGCAGGCTTTACTTTATGAAATAAATTTATGAAATAAAGAAAAGTCTCGAAGCTTACATATGTGCATTAGACTGAGCATAATATAACATTGTAAATTCGTAAACATCAATTTCACACTAATTTGTGGGCCACAGTCTTTCATTAAGCAATTGGTTACGTTGTCTTCAATATCAAAGGCAAGTTACAGCAGATACACAATTCATTTTGGCCTTGGTATTTTAAGCGATCGTTCTGAATAACTTGCAATTCATGAACCTATTTGATTGCTCACTGCAGTTTCCCTAGCCATGTGTGACTATAAAGGCCCAAAGGGCCCAGCCAAGCTTCTCTTATTCTTGTGGTGTGTGTGCCCATTATTTTTCGCAGTAGAGAAAGGAACCTATAAGGTTGGCGGAACCAATAAGCAATAGAACGCTTAAACCTAACAGCGAACATGCAAAAACAGAACTTAAGTGAGAGAGCGCAGTTAGCAGCTGCTCTGAATATAAAAATGACACTCTATTGCGCTCCAAGTCATTGGCGCAGGTAGCAGGTAGATAGCGATGACAAAATGATTTGGTGGCAGCCATAGAAAACTAAAAAAAAGAGTGTGTGTCATGAGACGCACGGTACGAGCGAAGCTCTTTACGATGAATCTGATTTAAGTAATGGAAAAAGACACCTTTGGATTCTGTATAAATAAATGTTAAATTATCAAATATTAGGTCACTCTCAAATCACTGTAAAGTCACTGTTTAATCACTGTTAAGTCACTGTTAACTCACTGTTAACTCACTGTTAACTCACTGTTAAGTCACTGTTAAGTCACTGTAAAGTCACTGGTAAGTCACTGTTAAGTCAATGTTAAGTCACTGTTAAGTCACTGTTAAGTCACTGTTAAGTCACTGTTTAGTCGTTGTTAAGTCACTGTTAAGTCACTGTTAAGTCACTGTTAAGTCACTGTTAAGTCACTGTTTAGTCACTGTTAAGTCACTGTTAAGTCACTGTTAAGTCACTGTTTAGTCACTGTTAAGTCACCCCCCTCCCCGTATACCCACCATATCCCCACCCGACCAACTCAAGTTCCCCACACGATCCCCAGTAGAGCCCCTCCATATCCCAAGTAGAGCTCACCAGATTCCCACCAACTCCCTACCGGATCCCCACCAGATCTCCACCATATCTCCACCATATCCCCACCAGATCACTACCTGATCCCCAGCAGATCCCCAGGATATCTCCACCAAATCTTCACCTGATCCCCACCAGGTCCCTGCCAAATACCCATCACCTCGGAGGTGACACTGCCCCCCACTTGCTCCTCACACTATCCCACTCCACACACAACCCACCTGCTACTACGCGGTAATGGTAAGAGCAGCTGATTGTGCAAATATAAAATACAAAACACAAAATCAAAGACATACCCCAAAAGAATCTGTCGCAAAGACAAAATTTTTCAAGATTTACTCCCCCAGTGTGACGTCCGTAAAAGAGCTTTGCTCTAATAAACAAGTGAGACAGACAGTCAAGCCCGACTATGACATACTCTGTACCTGGAGTTGGAGCTGAATTGCAGTGCTGCTACTGTGTCTCTGGTTGTGAAAGGGTGTCGGGGGGTGCTTGGTTCACTTTTTTGCTCATAACTTGAGAACTTGTTAAGTAAGGAAACGAACGATGCAGCAAGACCAAGAAATCCGAGTGATCAAAACTATCCCCGGCGTTGTCTATGTTTTCTTTCTTGTATTTGGAGCCCTATTCTCTGGAGATGAGTATTCCTGTCCTATTCCTCTTTTCCACTCTTTCCGAAGACAAGAATTCCACTTCAACCCTAATCAGACGGTGACGAGTATTTCTTCCCACTCTATTCCGACGTAGTCAATCAATCGGTAGGAGAATCCCATCCCGCATCAAAGATAGAATTTATTGAGACCGTTCGTTCCATCCCTCATTAACATCTCTTGGTAATTTCTATACCAATATCCTTATAATCAGGTCTAGCAGGCTTTCTTTACAAGTTTCTTGCCGCGACTGAGTTGATATACCCAGATCAAGAAGCTTTCTTACAGCGTGGATCCAATACTTACTCTCTCACTCTCTGCACCACCGGGCATTTTGCTTGCTGAGTGCTTAAGAGCCAGATGCTTATGGCAACATTCTGTAGTGCGATTTGGTGGTCCTTTCATGCAAGTGCGAGCAAAAGTAAAGTCTCGTTGAGAAATACAATGTCTTGAGTGTCGCTGACTTTTTGCTCCTTCACACTTTAAAACGTACAAACTTACACAATTTGATAAAAGATTTCATCGAAATCTCTTCTGTTCTCCCTTTGCTCCACTTTGCTCTAACTTTACCAAGCAAAAAAAAAAGGAGAGAAAAAACAGAGCTAACGCAATTTAAGTGAAAACGTGGCTTTTTCACAGTCTCTCAAAAACAAAACAAAAAACTGTTGTCCATACCTCATAAATGGGTTATTTGACAAGCTCACAAAGCACTTGGTCCATGCGTTGGTTTCGCTGCTGATGTCACCGCAAACTGTGCGCAAATTTGTTGCCTTGACATGGACGGAAAAAAATGAAAAGTGAAAAGATTTTGCACCTAAACGGCTCGCCAGCAGAGACAAAGGGATAAAGCATGAAGGCAATGTACTCCCCTCCCTCTCCCTCCCCCACCCCCTCTCTGGCCATTGAAAGTTGCAAACTTTTTCCAAAATTGCCCCGTTTGCATGCAAAAGAAGTTGAGAGTGGGAAAAAAATGTGCATAAGAAAGCAGCGCAGTGCCACGCCCACGGCAAAGAGGGGCAAAGCAATTTTCTGCAAGTGGCTGACATAAAAGCCATATTATATTTGGCTAAGTGTCACCGCCGGCGCACACACACACACACACGCCCTCGCCAGGACACAGGAAAAAAAAAAAACTATTAAAATATCGCTGCAAAAGTTTTTGTTTATGTTTTGGGTCGCCTGCGCTCCATTAGCCTTGGACGTGCCTGTCGCCGCACCAGCAACTGCTCCTAGTTTCAGCTTTGGCTTTGCTCAATGTTTGGATTTAGTTTTCCTTCTGGTTCTCAGGGTGTCTGTTGTGTGTGTGTGTGTTGCTCTTTAAGCGTTTTAATTAAAACTTTGATTGTGGCCATTAAAATATGGTTTCTGTCTCGCTCACTCCTCACTCCCATGCAAAACAAGCAGCATGAACGGAAAAAAACTAATTAATTTAAGTTATTAATGAAAAAAAAAGTTACGGCACATGAAAATGAGTTGAAATGAGAGGGATAAAAAAGACAGCCCAAGGGCCAAGTACCAAGAACAGAATAGTTTTACCATTTATTTGCCCAAAAGAATGTACAATGTGTAAGGTTTTTCCAAAATATAAGCATTTTTTACCAAAGTCCATACAAATTGGATCAAAAAACAAGTGAGAAAGTCGGTCAAGCCCGAGTATAACATACTCTGTACCTGGAGTAGAAAATGAATGCAATGCTGGTGCTGCGCTTATCTTTAAGTCTCTCACTCTCTCTCTTTCTCTCTCTCTCTCTCCTTAAGATTATGCGGTCTTAGTTGTAAAGGGGGGATACCTTGAGAACTGCTCATCCGATCTTTATCATTTCTTCGGCAAATCGATTCATTTTTCTAATTACTAACTATCTTTAGAAGGTACGAATCGTCTATCTTCAAAACTGTAGGAGATATAAAGTTTTTTCAAAACTGCGGGGGCGGGAGGGGGCGTGGCAAAAATTGAAAAAAAACTTGATCTGCCTGCAAGTATAAGAAGCATTTGTCCCATACATGTCAAACCTCTATCTCTTACCATCTCTGAGATCTGTTTGTTCATACGGACGGACGGACGGACATGTCTATATCGACTCGGTTTATTCTAAAGCTTGAGAAAACTGAATAGTTTTCAAGTAACGTCTTCATCATAAGACTACATATGACCATTTTTAGTGGCCGTTTCCAATAAGATAACTTTAAGATTTAAATGACTTAGGGCCGATTTCAAATCACATAAACTAACCAATAACAATGTAAAATAGATGACTATCTATACAGACAAAACAGTGATGGTCCTACAACAGACCCTTGCGGGACACCTGTTCTAGTTTTAGGAAAAGTACAAGAGTCTGTGTCTGTTAAGGTACGAAGTCATCATTGCTTAAAAATTAGGTAGTATTCTGAACTTTGTAAGAAGTACATTGTGGCTAACTAAGTGAAATGCTATATTTAAGTCTAATAGATTTAAGAACGTTATATTATCACTAGACAGCGGATTTTGCATATTTGTATATTTTGAACCGCATGTCCGATTTCAATTCTGATTGCACACATCTTATTTTTATTGAAATATGATCTTAGTCCGCTAAAAACATTTTTGCATATTTTATATGAAATTACATACTTCAGATCAATTATTATCCTACTTAGGCTATGGTTATTAAAAGTCAACAACAGAAAATCAGTGATAAAAATCACGTTTGATTTAAAAACGGCTAAATGATTTGTAATCAAACTGTTTTGAAATACATATTTCCATATGAGGTACACACCCTTAAGAATTTTAAACACAAAACGAAGCATATACAATTTTTATCCGAAACCCCGCGATTTTTTGGTCTGTATGATCTATCTTCTATTAGCAGTCAGCTCACACGTCTTCGTGTCAATCTAAACTCATACTAAAAATTAAACAAATGTTCTTTAAGGCGATCGACAATCACTTCCTTTTTAGCCGTCTTTAGTTCCCAACTATTAAATCTTTTTGACAGTCAATCGATCTTGATCCACATTATATTTACAATTTCGCGACTTTTTGGACCGTAGTATCGAGCCATTTACGCGTCTACAATCGCCATTTATTAAATCTTGATAATTCCTGAAACTCATAAAATTTTGCAAATTTTGCGAAAAATCCAACCTCAAATATTAATTTTTGGCAGTACGTCTTACACTTTATACATTTACTCTTCTATTTAAACTTCAAAATTATCTTTGGACGTATGAAAAATTCTCAAATGGTGCGATTCCTTGAGCCGTTCCATCTACACTTCCTATTTACCCGTCTACATTGCCATCCATTGAATCTTCATAATAATCTTAGGTCATACGAAAAATTGGCAAGTTTTGGACCATTCCATCTACGCCTCTTATTTGTTGAAGCTTGCTCTTTCGGAGATACTCAAATGAAAAATTTGACAAATTTCGCGTCTTTTGGACTAAACCTCTTGTATACGCGTCTTTAATTGCTATCTATCCAATCTTCATGATTACCTTATGTCCTTTGATATTTTTGACCCTTTGACCCCTACTCCTCCTTTTTACTTACCGGCTTACGCTTTCTTATGATAACCTAAACTCAAATGTGTTATTTCGCGATTTTTATCATTTGTTCTTTTACTGTATTTACTCGTGTACTCTTGCCGTCTATAAAATCTTCATAATAATCTTAGGTTTTATGAAAAATTTAAAAATTTCTCAATATTTTAGAACGTTTACTGTACACCTTGCATTTTACATAACTATGTTATTTGGTTACCATGTATTCTTTTTTTTAAATACGGATTGTTGTTGATCATCTTTAATTTCGGTACGGTAGATTTTAGTAGGAGTGAAATTTGATTTCGGCGTCACGTGACGCTGTCCCGGCGGGGGGTAAGAGGAAGAAATGTGGGGGAAGAGATGTTAAAGGGGGCACTAAAGGAGGGAGTATAAGTGATTTAACAGTGACTTGACAGTGTCTAAACAGTGACTTGAGAGTAACTTGATGGTGACTTATTAGTGAATTGATAGTGACTAAACAGTGAACTTACAGTGATTTAACAGTGACATGACAGTGATTTAACAGTGTCTAGTCACTGTGAGTTGATAGTGACTTGACAGTAACTACACAGTGACTAAACAGAGACTAAACAGTGACTAAATAATGACTAAGAAGTGACTTGATGGTGACTTGACAGTAACTTGAAATAATATAAATAATATAATAATATAAATATATAAATAATATTTTAATTGCAATTAATTTTAATTGCAATTGAATTAATTGATTAAAATTATTAGTTGATTAATCAATTGATTGAAAATTTAATTGATTAATGCCCAACACTGCTTGAAAGTGCCTAAACAGTGACTAAATAGTGACTTGACAGTGACTTGATAAATAGTAACCAAGAAGTGACTTGACGTGGCAGTGATTAAACAGCGAGTGACTTGACTGTAACTACTCACAGTGACTAAATATTGACCAAGAAGTGACTTGAAATTGACTTGACAGTGACTTAACAGAATAGAAAAAAACACTCAGCAGCTAATCATATTGTTGTTGGTATTGGTCTACTTCCTGTTAGTTTTCCCTTTATAAAGATGTTGCTGATTTATTGAGAAACCTTGTAATTCTGGCCATAAATGTAGCATTATGTTTCACATCAAAGCCTCGTGAGTGTTAACTTTACTCACACCTTTTTTTTAACCATATATAGCTCATTTCTTTTTATTCACTTATTTGTTCAAGTAGCTTGAAATAAAATGGAAAGATAGAGACAGGCCTAAAATGATGATTGCTTTTTGAAATTACTTAGACTTTGGTCGTTTTCCTGATCAGCGGGAGACAAGAGGTTGTTAAAGCAGTATTGAAAATGTGGGTTATGTGTACTAAGAATCCTGGTAACAATATTTAATAGAAATTTTAGATCTAAGTCGTCTAGTCAAGTGGCATTTGATCAAATTGTAAGAATTCACTCAAGGACATCACATTGATCTACTATTTGTTACAGTTAATATTTATAAGAAAGTTGACCTGAACAAAATGTCTTGAGATTGAGATTGTCGGATAATTCCTATCTGTTTTATATTTTCCCACACTTGCTGTGAAGTTAGTTCAGAGCAGAACTAACAATTGTAGTATGTTCGCTTTGACGATTTAGCTGTTTGTAGTTTTGTTTCAGAAAATCTGTCGTATATCACTTCCATTCTTGGTAAGCCTTGTCTCGCTTGCTTAAGGCTCTTCTAATTGCATCATTGAATCAAGAGTTTTGTGAAAATCAGAATACACAAGAGAATATGAAGATTATGAGAGAGATATAGTCTAAATTCAATGACAATAGCATAGGAACGATCGGTCGTATATCGTATACCTGGCAATCCATCAAACTGTCCAGCCAAATGGTCAAAGAAGAGGCGCCATCTGTTGGCCACAAATCAAAGCACAAAATAACCCAAAAAAGAAAATGCGAAAGGAAGTTAACTACAGAAAGGGTGTCATTAACACAAAGTGTCTTCACACCTCTGTGCGAGCACAGGTTGTAAAGCCTTTAGGGCAAAAGTGGATTGAAATTCATTAATATGCATATATGGGCCCCTATGTTGGGCGCCCAAAGAAAACCTGCCCCAGCCCCTTCTCCCCATCCCCCCCCTTCACACACAATTCTCTTCCGGTTGATGTCTTTGACAGTTGACTTTCCAGCTTGCTTTTTCCATTTTCCTTCTCTTTTCTCTAATGGCATGTTTTGATTTTGCCCTAGGAATAAGTAGAAACAAACATGGCACATACCAAAGAGAGGGGGAGGGCGTGGGGCCAAAAGTGTAGCATAACCTCAGGCGGCCAGTCACGCACACTTTCGCACTTGTGTGTCGCTCGCTGCTTGGCACACGTGACATTGTCCACATTTTCGCGTTTGGCGTTTTGCGGGTGCAAATTGATTTTCATGTTTTCTGTTGTTTTTCCCTCTTTCCCTTTTCGCAGAAATGGCTTTGCTGCTGCCTGCCGCCCTATCGCACAATCGGCATGCGAACGACAGCAGCGATATTCGCAGGAATTTGCGCACGCGCTACCGCGACTCCTTCAAGCACAATCGGGATCACGAGTAAGTACCCACTTGAACCGTTTGGCCCAGTTTTATGGCCCAATTGATTTTTATGGCCGAAGCGACATGCAAACCCAAAAAAGCGTAAAATCCTACATAAAAATGTCTAAGCCCGCCTTGATTTGACGCGTTGTTAATTCTTTACGTGTTTTTTTTTTTTTCTGTTGTCTTATGACTTTTATGACTCGCTCCTTGGACAGGTTGCAAGGAGCTAAACGGCAACTTGGCCAAGTGTCTACGACATGTCCTTAAGTGTCCTTGATGTTCTGTTTGTGGTGTGGCCGGGCAAACAAACAGACGGTACAAAACACACTTCTTGTCCTTATGTATTTGCCGTTGTCTCCGTCTCCGACTCAGTTTTCATTCATCCTGACCGTCTGCGGTTGTCACACACACACACACGCACAATGATTGTCAGTTGGCAAATTGCAAAAAGAAAGCAAAACCAACAAACTCAAAGACATTGCACGCTTTTTCATAAATTCTTTCTATTTTGCTTTCCATTTGACCCATTCGGATTACAACTTTTGTCAAACTTGTCATCTCTTTCGAATGAATTACACACTGTAGACAAATTTAAAGCAAAGAAAAACCAGCAAGGGGTACGTTAAGCTGTTGAATTCCTTATTTGAAGCATGAGTTATCCTTTGGTTGGCAAATATAACAAAGCAAGACACAATAGTGAGTAGACAGTCACTAAGTAAAAAGTAACAACAACTGAGAAACTAAACCAATCGGAACTATTTCACAATGTTTTACTCCCTTTTAGCAACTGGCGCCACTATGTTGCACAAGCAATTGACTCTATTTGAACTGCGTTACAAAAACAAAATCCATGCAATCCTATCTAAAGAAAATGGGGGAGATAGGTGGGGTTGGCTGGGCTCTGACGATTAAATCTTTAATATGTGTCCTGTGAAGTCGACAACATTTCTCTCTCACCGGAAACCAGGTGTAAGCGCACGCTTTTCTTGGATCGGTTCGTAACTGAATATAAACTGAATTGTGTATATTTGTCGCGCATATATAAAATTAAAAAAAAAATTGTTGATTTTCGCAATTATTAAATATACAACAAATATTAGCTTTGGGAATGCTGAGACCTCTTTTTTTCCATTTTGCCGGTTTGGGGATCGCTCTAGTGTACATGTTATAGAAGTGTTTGTGTTACCAGCAAACTTGTCCCATGCTCTTTATTAGGTTCCTGCATCCTTCTTTTTCTTTCGAGCTGCTGTAAAGTCGAACGCTCTTCTGATTTTCCTTGCTCAGCGTTTAATGTCCTAGCCAGTCTTCTCATTGACCGAGTCTGCATTCCAACATGTTCGCCCTGCTCATTTTTTGACTGCTTGCAGGTTATTTGCCGAATCTTCCAATGTTCCATTCATATGTGCAAACGGAAGAGATTCCAAGGACAACCCTGCATCCGTACATATAGATTCTAGGTACTTCTTAAGATGGCATATATTCCGGGTAAATCGATTTCTCCTCCCTACCAAGACGGCAAAATATTTCCTTCATATTTTTTAATTTATTGTATTTTTTATCCCAGCACTACAAGTACAAATAAGACTTATTTTGGTTCTTTGTGAGAGAGCAGGTCTTAGTTTTTGAAATAAATACGAAAGTTCCTGAGAATTTATGATTTTATGTAGGAATGTTAGAGTCCTGAGATCAATCCACTTCGTAAGGCTGAGGTCAAATATCTTGTATGACAGATGGGATATATGTTCCATACGCCTAACATTAAACACATATCTAGCAATGGAATTAAATGCCACCATTAATTTACCCAATGTACTCGAGTCGCAGTGTCCAAAAATTTCCACACCATAAAATAGGGTGGGTACCAAAAATATTTTTGCAATAAGCAACTTAATATTAACAGGCAGGAAAAACTGTGACACTGAGAACTGCCGTTGAAGCCCATAAGTCCGACCAGTTGCTGTTGAAATATGTTTGCTCCACGACAAAATGTTATTAAACATTATTCCTAGATTTACTGCCTGTTTCATGTATTGAATGGAAGTGTTATTTAGATGCAGTTTCGGCAACAGACTTGTATCAACAGGTTTTTTGTGAATGACAATACATTTTGATTTTAATGGATTCAGACCCAAGCCATTCTCTTTTGCCCAGTGGTTAACTTTAGCAAGTACATCATTTGAAACTACTACACAGTCTTCAATTTGAGACAGCGAACGACTAACATACAGATGAGCTTCACAATTAGACAAAACATTCGGTAAGTCATTAACATAGACAGAAAACAATAGGGGTCCTAAAACTGACCCTTGCGGTACACCACGCGTCAATAAAGTAAAATTCGAGGTACATGAACCGGAAACAACCGCTTGGAACCTGTCAGTGAGGTATGACCTAATAAAATTAACAGCAGTGCTTGTGAAATTATAAAGATTTTGAATTTTCGTGCAAAGAATGTCGTGGTTGACTGTGTCAAAGGCTTTGCTGTGGTCTAGCAGCGTTAAGAAAGTAACAGCGTCAGCATCCAACTGCTGACGAATATCTTCTACAATGCCCGTAATTGCCGTTATACAACTTCTGTTTTTCCTAAATCCAGATTGTTTAGAACTCATCAGCTTATTATTACTGAGAAATGTTTGCATCTGAGTGGCCATAAGGTTTTCTTATGCCTTAGCAAGAAACGGCAAAATAGATAAGGGCCTGAACTCATTATTTGACTTTGGAATAGGTAGAATTTTAGCCCTCTTTCAGAGACAAGGAAAGGTAGACGTTGTGATGGCAGTGTTTATAATGTGTATGACCGGATCAAGTAGTACTGGAAGTAACATTTTTACAAATCTAGGGCTAACATTATTAAGGCCTTCTGCATTAGACTTAATTTTAAGCAGGGATGCAAACCACTCGGAAATAAGGACTGGTTCGGTTCAGTGGTTCACACAGTTTTTGAACCGCCGGTTCGGTTCATTGCATGGTTTTTGGGGCTTACTGAACCGCGGTTACGGTTCGGTTCGGTTCGGTTCGCTCTTTATTCATTTAATTAACTAAAGAAACATATTTTTGATAAAAGTATTCTGATTATTCATTAACAAAGACCTACGTTTTCAGTTATACGGGTATGTTTAAAATTTCGACGGCAATTTCCGTATGAGCGTTATCATTTCGTTTTTAAATCCTACATCTTTAAGACTGTTTCATTTAATTAGTATCCAGTTGATTAGTTTTATTATTCTTGTTTATGTGGTATTCAAAACAACAAGGAATAATATAGATTTAAGAAAATTAAATTAACTTCAATATGATGGAATTTTAGTTGACTTAATAATAATATTAATTATTGGAAAATGTTCATTCTACTGACACTTGTGTTAGTGGAACATCTAAAAACTATTCGAGCTATGCTTAAATTGATTTTCCTGATAAATATTCCAACATTTAATAATCTTTTAAGGAATTATTGAGTTGTTTGGCAAGCATTTTCAACTCGTTGTTACTTATCGAGTTCCATGAATTACACAGCCCAACAGTGATTTTGGTGCAGGTCTATTTTTAACAGATTATGTTAATATAGACTTCACTGAACAAAACTATTAATATGAGATCTAGATTCTTGAAATTGAATCCCTATTATTGAGTTGTTTGGCAAGCATTTCCAACTCGTCTTTACTTATCGAGTTCAAAGAATTATCGGTTATGTTTTCATTAACGTTTTGAATTTTGTTGTATATTAAAATTAAATGAGATTTAGCTACCTTTTTTCCTTTTGATTCCTGGAATCTAAAAAATTGCATTCAAATGCAGGCGGAGCTCTTGTTTTCAAACAGTTGACAATTACGGAACTCCTTTTTTTAACCTTAATTTTGCATGCCTGCCAGCCATAGAATTTCATACTCATTTTCTATTTCAAACCAATCTTGATTAAAAATTCGGAGGTAATTCGCCAGTAACTTAATATGTAGATGAAGTGAACCGAACCGAACCATTTTATTTTTCGGTTTTGGGTTCGGTTCAGTATTTTTGAAAACACACCGGTTCGGTTTACGGTTCGGTTCACGAGTGAAAAAAGTGGTTCGGTTCGGTTAAAAACCGGTTCGGTTCAGAACCGGTTTGCATCCCTGATTTTAAGAATACACTCTAAGACATCACATTGACTGACACACATAAAACTAAAGCTATTATCACAGTAAGGTTGAGCACTCGTAGGACTTACTCGTAGCTTCAGGTACATTGAATTGCACAAATTTGTTATTTAGCTCATTTACATCAACTTCAATACCGGAATGACGATTACTTTTCCCGACTCCCAACTTACTGATTTCCCTCCACTTCTGTCTAGAATTAATGCCTTCCTTAAATTTTAAGGTATAGTGATTCTGTTTTGCAGTCCTAATCATCTTTGTGACATCACTCCGCAATTTCTTATAGTAAGCACACATATCATTAGTTTTATAACGCTTCCATCTACGATAAGCGATGTCACAAAACTTTAAAAACCAAATAATTTTAATGGATATTTATAATCCAAATCAAACAACTAACCTTCAGTGTTTTTAATAGTTACCTCAGAAGTTTAGAAAATAGCATACTTTTAGGCTGACTGTTCAAAACTAAATGCTCGGTTTTAAATCTAAATATAATTTTAGATTAAACTGAGAGCTGCATCAAACCATTTTAGTAAGAGTAAAATTTGGTTTCTGCGTCGCGTGACGCTGACGTCATTCATATTTTGTGTTGTTTTGATTTGTGCAGTTTCCCGGCAAACACACACACAAGAGGATGGGCAGAGGGGGGAAGTGAAGAGGTAGGAAAGATGCTGAAGAGGGGCAGCTGGGTGGGTTCTGAAAAAGATCTGGGTGTGATCTTGGTGCGATCTTGTGGTATGTAGGAGAGATTTGAGTGGAATCTTATCTGGGCGGAAGATCTGGGTGGTTTCTAAGTGGGATCTTGGCGGGATCTGGGTGGGATTAGTGTGGGATATGGAAGGGATCTGGGCGGGATCTGGATGGGTTCTGGGTGGGATCTGGGATGGAACTGGATGGGATCTGAATGAGATCTGGATCGGGGTGAGATTTGGTTAGGATCTGGGTGGAATGTGGGCGGGATCTGGGTGGAATCTGGGTGGAATCTGGGTGGGATCTGCAAGGGATCTGCGTCGTATCTGATGGTATCTTAAAGGGTGAAACATCATCATTTATCTTTCGATCACCGCATTAAACTTTCTGAAAAAATTAAATAAATAAATGGCAATTGATTCTGTTTTCGTATTTCTATTTTGTGAAAAAGTTCGGCCCGCTGAAGTCGTTGGCTTGTGAGTTTCGACCAGTCAGCGTCTAGTAATACGATTTCTCTCAGCCTTAAAGACGTATTTTTGTCACTTTCTGTACCCGAAGTATAAGAAGACAGTAGAAGAAGGAAAACTTTTTGAGTATCACTTGGTACATTGGGGGTTTTTATGGCTTGTTTTTCGAATGATGATTAAAAATTTCTGTACGAAATTAAAGCAACTTTACCACAATAATGTCTGTCCATTTCAGCTGATTCATTCAACTTGCAGTTCATTGAGTTGTCTCATTTGAAAACTGTCAAACCTTTTGACATGTGGCAAAAAAATAAAAAAAAAGCGAAAAGAAAGAAAACCAAAGTGAAATCTCAATTTTAAATTACTCTTTTCCATTACAAGTACACACACACACTTAGTTTTAAGGCCAAATTGACATTTCCATCCACAATAGCAACTCATGTACAAGTAGAAACGAACGGCAGAGGCGTCAGCGCCAGAGCCAGCCCTCGTCCCCGCCCATTTATGTATGCTACAATAAACGCACATCAATCACATGCCGCATACGCCATGTTGTACACTCACACACACACATAACTTGGACTGTGTCCATTGCCTCTCCCCCTCTCACCGGGCAGAACATGGTAAGTGCTTGTTTTTGTCTGATTTTTGTGTTTTGTTGGTTTTCTTCATGTTTCTTTTTCCTTCTTAAGTGTTTTTCTTTGCTCATCAAAAGCCGTTTATTATGATACGCTTCACTTTTGTTGCTCTCCCACACACACACACACACAGACACACACATACCCAAAATTAAATTAAGTCCGCAATTTATTATTTTATGCTTTTTCATTTTATTTCATTTCGTTTTTTTCGCTCTTTTTTGTTGGGGGGACATACCAAAATAGCTTTAGTCTAGCTGCGGCTTAATTAGCCCGAGCCACTTAAGACCCCGTGAAATGTGTCCTAATTGAAATAAATCGATCAATTCCGCCGACAAAGTTTTATTGCTCAACCACAAATTATGAATTATGCACTCAGATATAAATAAATAACAAAATTACGAAAAGTAACAAAAGAAAAACACAAAGAAAAACAAATAATAATTCGCCGCAATTTAATTTACATAATGACAGTGTCAAGCGGCACGTAAGACGCTGCGGCACACCCACGCACACACATACAGGCGCACCCTCACAACAAAGCGAACAAAGAAATTAAAAAGACGCCGGCTACAGAAATTCACACTTTTTAATGCGATAAATTTACAAGGCAACTGGGAAATCTGCAGCCGACAGCCGTAAAGTAGGCAACACCCCCACACCCACCCCACGACAACTCCAACTTCAGCAGCAACCGTGCATCATGGAGCCACAATAAAACGTTTTAAGCAAAAATCCCCATGAGGATTAGCTTGGACCGCATAAATTTGCTAGGCACAGACAAAACAAACAAAGATGAAGGAAATGCGAAAGCCAGCCAAACAGGGAAGGATTCAACCAAAGTGAGGGGCTAGGCGTGGACTAAACTTGCTTTGGGTCCTTATTTTGTGTTCAACTAGCTGCTTCTGCAAGTATCAGTCTAGCGCACTTTTTATAATCATATTTTCATTTTCTCCAGCGATAGAGTCAGTAATAATGAAAAATTGCTGAAAAACATGCTAATGATAAACTTATACGGGGAATACCCCCCACTTATACAGAAGGTTGAAAATGGGTGCACACACATACACAGAGACTACTTTGAAATCACCTTACTATGCTATCATACCGTGTGTCTTGTTTTAAAAGTTGTAAACAAACGTAAATTTGCGGGCCTGTTTGTACTGCAAAATACTAAGTTTTACACCAAAATCGAGTCGAAATTCGGAACAAGGCCGAATGTTTTTTAAAAATTTGAACTTTCAAACTCGTATCCCAAGTATGAATCTTCTTTTCCATATCTTTTAATATCGTCAGAGAAAATATCAACTTCGCCCTCAGGAGCAATTATTTTGCATTTAAGTGTGCTAATAGCAAGCATTAAGTCGCCTTATTGTTTTATCGGACTGGGACTTTTACAATGAAAGCTTTTGTTTATGCGCTGCATACTTTCCAAGATTGTGACGAACGCGAACTGGTTGGTCTGTCTAAGCTTGGCGGCTGTGCTCAGGGCCTGGGTGTGGGTTTTTGCTTCTGGCACAACGCAAGCATCACATAACTAAAAGTTTTGTGCCTTTCTCTTGACCCACCCTACCTGTAAAAGCCAGTATTTGGAAGCCTTTAAGCCCCAAGGAGAAAACAATTAGTTCATATTTAATTTACTTCATATAATAAACACTTCCAAATCTTAGTGATCCCCAGAGATAAAGCCACGAGGGGCTGGTGGTTGATCGAGAAAAACCTTTTATCAGAGTAGATGCGTCTGCTCGCTGTTAGAAGTGCTGCTTAGAACTTTTCTTCGGCCGACCACGAGGAAACAAAGCTTTTTGTAAGCTATTCAGCTGCATAAGCTTGACCTTCAAACGGCCCTGGGCCTTGAACTTAGTTATCTCCGATGTCGAGTGAAAGCTCTGCTAACACTGTCGACCATTAGATTTGAATTAGTCTTTTAGCGAATATCTGCACCCTCATAAGATGGGCTTCAAAAACATCAGATTAATGCAATTTTAGCTCAAGCCATGGCTCCAGAATGCGTCTAACTGCACAATCAATTGAAAGCAATTGAAAAGATATTAAAATTTTTACGTAATTAATGAACTGTAACAAATGAGTTCAAGACTGCTGAAATGAATTACATAGTATATACAAGGAGCTTATATATCTTTAGTTTGGGAACTTTTATTTTAGCTTATAATTATAATTGTTTAAAGATTCATATACGGGGGACCACAGAAATTTCTGAATAAATTCTTCGGTGCCTTATTAAAAATTATAGTTACACCACCAGATGTTCCAATTGAAGTTCCATCTTTAAAAATAGGTCTAAAATCTCTAGCCAAAAAACTTTTCCATTATTTAGTAATGTGTTAATTTGATGTTTAACTGAAATTTAAAATTTAAAGCATTTTTAAGGCTTTAAGTCATATTCTCCATAAATAAATTGCAAAATTTAACCAACAAATTGGTGCCAAAAATGGGTTGCAACCTTAATCCGCTGGCTGTCAAGTAGATGGCGACACCATTTACAGAGGAAGCCATTGAGGCGGTAGTTTTAGTAAATCTTCTGACAAAACAAGAGAGCTTTGAAACCAATCAAAATAAATTTCTCTGGCACTTAAGAATTTGAATTCGATTGGAATTTGGTTGGAAAAGTATTCTGTGGCACCCCCGATGAGCTTCTATAGGCGAAATCATGAACTCAACCAGTTTTTAAAATGTGGATGACTTAGCCATGTATCACTTAATTTTAGCTTAAAAAGGTTCATTAGACATTTTGTGATGAACACAAGTCACTGAACACTGATGGTAAAAACTTTGTCCAATTTGTAATTTTTGCATTTTAAAAAGGTTTTTTTCCAAAAACATATCAGAATCTAAAAAGTGATAGATTTAGGGACAAGGTGATTTTTAAATTGTTTAAGACTAGATCAGTTCATAAAGTGACAGATCTGTCACCAAAAAAGCCAATTTGGCATCACTGATCCAATATGGACTAACTGACTATGAACTTTTGTCTATCTTTTTGCAAGTGGAGCAGCAAGAGTAGCCGAAATGCTAAAGTTACTGAGTTCTTCAACCAAAAAATGAGTCATACACTGAGGAAAAAAACTTAGAACATTGAGCACAAACGTTACCAAAAACAGTGCATGAAAGGACTTTCATATTTGTAGTACAATGTTTTCACCTCAAGAAGAGTTTTTTTGAGAAGGCAAAAACTGAAATTAAGTTGATTTTTCTTTTTATGAAATTGATTTGAGATGACATTGTTCCGTTTTCACGAACATTTTAAAATGAATAGAGAAAATAATTTGATTGATTTTGGTTCAGGTGTGAACGAGATTCTACAAATGTGAGAGGAATAGGGAACGTGTGGACATAACTCTTGGGAATAGAGGGAAGGGAGGCAAGAGGCTTCTGGATATACTCTGCTGCATCTCCCATCTATATATTCGGCAAAATCAGAGGTATCATCGCTTCAACTAAACGACCCCACCCTATTCACCGACTCCACCTGTCTAGATTGATTTAAGTTGTTGAAGAAAACACAAAAATAATTTGTTGGGTTTGACTGGGAGTTGAGTCCGGTACTTTAATGTATGGGATGATTCGCCAACACATTCTGCCGCTGCAGACTTTTGCAGATTCACATCTAGAGAGCTACTTACACTTGGTTGACCTAACAAAAAGTTAGGTTGAAAAAATGCAATGGAGAAATGAAAAAGAGAGCCAATTCTCTCTCTCTCCCTTCCTCTCTGACAAAAACCGGTTTTGGTGTTGAATAAACCAAATTTTATCCGCAGGGCTCTTTTATGGGCCCTTGACCTGCCCTCAGTGCGTGCCTGTGCCTGCAGGCTTGATGGCTGGCCTTTAAAGTTGGCTCGGAAATTGAAGACAATGGTCTGCGAATTGACAGATTTTTATGACTTTACCCATGCTCGTGGAGCGACTCCTCCATTTGGCCATCTCATTTGCATAGGAAAAGCAGGTGAAAGCAACTGGACGCGCGTATTTTGTTTGTTTTTTTGTTTGTTTTGCGAGCTGACAGTAAAATAAAAACCATAAAAATGCTTAAAAGCTGCTGCTTTATTTTCATTATACACAAAAACTCCGCCTGTTGTTGTCCTTTATTCGAGTTGATCTATGCGCGGGTGGTGGGGGGTGGTTGGGGGCGGCTTTGCATACTTTTAGGGGCACTCAAAGTCCGCCAGTTTGGTGCGGCCGGCATTTTAAATTGAATTATGCACTTAATGGCGGCCAGCCTCATGCCTTTCTATATTTAGCCAAAGCCCCCTGGCCCCTGCCCTCCCCCCCCACCCCATGTCAATATCAATTATTTGGCTTACTTGGAGCATGGCACGGGGGCAGAAATTGGTTCGGTCTAATCTACATGCCGACAGCTTTATTTGCCCAGAAACGCGCTCGGCGGGCAGCCAAGCGGAACTGTCACAGCAATCCCCCAGCCCACAGATCCGCTTTTGCATTGCAGCAAGATTTGCGCTGCTCCTGCTCAATCATCATTAAAAAAGCAAAGAAAGGACGGGACGGACCACAACAACGACGACGAAGACGACGACGACGACGTCCAGCGGAGTCTCCTTAACATTTCCCTTTTGAGGCGAGTCACTCAAGCGCCACAAAGTGCTTCCTTTGGCCAAGTCCAAGACTTTGGCCTGTTGCGCCAAATCCAAATTGCAATGTCGCCTTGTCGTTGTCCTTTCCGGTGTGGCAACAACGGTGACTGTGACTGTAGGCAAATCGTGGTGGGGATACTGGGGCAGACGGACAGACGCCAACTTTGTTGAGCAATTATTTTTAGCGCAGAGGCGGAGAGTTTTCGTTTTGTTTTTCTGCTTCTTCTCCTTCCTTTTCTTGTTGTTGTTGTTGTATTCCCTTTACATAAACGAGTGCAAATACGCTTTTAAGTGCTTGTATGTTGTGGCTCGGCTGGTTCCTGCTATTGACAGTTGGCGGCCTTTGAAGTGGCAAAATATTTGACAGAGAAAATGAACTTTTCCTATTCGAAAGGTGGAAGGGGAGGCTGGGGGAGCTAGAAAAGGGGTCTAAAATTGGATATGTAATTGTTTTGTGGTTTTTTGGGGTAATTTTTTTTGAGCAGCGAATAAACTGTTAGAAACTGGCGAGTACTTCTGCGGCGAGTGTATATGAGTAACGAGTAACGAAAGAAAAAGCAGTCAAAATGTCCACATTGGTTAACTAAGTAACGAGTTACTACTTACTCGCTACTTAGTTCAAATTGCCATTGTCCTAGTAAGTTGGATAGTTTTTTTGTAAATTTAGTAAGGAGTGAGTTGTAAGTTCTTATCCAAGTGATTTAGACATTTTTCTGGTGAAATTTAAGCAATAGTTAAATGTTCGTCCAACTCGTTAATTTTGGTCGGAAAAATTACTTAATTAACCAACAAAGTGTTAAAAATAAAAATTAATAGAAAGCAACTGGTAAGAGCTGGAGCAAACGAGTTAATATAAGTAACGAGTAAAAAGAATAATAATGAAAAATGTCCAAATAAGTAATACAAAAACTGGTTTAACTAAGTAAATATAAGTCCAACTCGCTACTTTTATATACTCGAAACAAACAAATTGCCAAAAAGTCGGAATAAATTACTCAAAAAGCTAACAAATTGTAAAAAATGACGTATAAATGAGAGCAACGAGTAAGAGCTTGTGCAACTGAGCTTATGTAAGTAACGAGTTTAAGGAGTAATCGGGAAAAATGTCCACATTAGTGACACAAAAATTGGTCAAACTAGGTAAGGAGCTACTACTTACTCGCTAATTAGTTTAACTGTCTTTTCTTCTTAGTCATTTGGACAATTTTTCTCTTTTACTAAGTAACGAGTGAGTTGTAAGTTCTTGTCCAAGTGATTTGGACTTTTACAACTCGTTACTTTTATAAACTCAAACCATGAAATTGCCAAAAAGTCGGAAAAACTTTCTTAATTAATCATTAAACTGTGAAAAATAACGAGTAACAAGAAGCAACGAGTAAGAGTTTGTGCAAGTGAGTTAACATAAGTAACGAGTAACCAGAAAAATGTTTAAATTGGTAACACAAAAACAGGTTAAAACAAAGTAAAGAGTAACTACATGAGCGCTAACTAAGTAACGAGTTACTACCTACTTGCTACTTAGTTTAACTTTCTTCTATCTTAGTCAGTTGGACAATTTTCTTCTTTAACTAAGTAACAAGTGAATTGTTTGGACATGTTTCTGGTTGAATTTAAGCACTAGATGAATACTCATCCAACTCGTTACTTATATAAAGTCGGAAAAAATTACTTTATAAACCAACAAAGTATAAAAAATAAAGAGTAATAGAAAGCAACTAGTAAGAGCTTGAGCAAGCGATTAAATATAAGTAACGAGTAAGAAGAATAATCATGAAAAATGTCCAAATTAGTAACACTAAAGCAGGTTAAACTTAGTAAGGAGTTACTACCCACTCGCTAACTAACTAACGAGTTATTGCTTACTGCATAGCTAAGTAACTAGTTACCACTTACACGCTACTTAGTTAAACTTTCTTTCTCTCATAGTCATTTGGACAATTTTCTTCTTTTACTAAGTAACGAGTGGGTTGTAAGTTCTTGTACATTTTACACTAGTTAAATATTTGTCCAACTCGTTGATGGTATAAACTGGAATAAAGAAATGGAAAAGAAAGTTGGAAAAAATTTCTGTATTACCCAACAAAATGTGAAAAATAACAAGTAAAAGGAAGCAACGAGTAAGAGTTTGCGCTCAGTGAGCTTATATAACTAACGAGTTTAAAGAGTAATCAGAAAAAATGTCAAAATAAGTAACACAAAAACTGGTTTAACCAAGTTAGGAGTTACTACTTACTCGCTTACTAAGTAACGACTTTCCGCTTTCTTGCTAACTAAGAAACAAGTTACTACTTACTCGCTATTTTGTTCAACTTGCTCTTTTCTTAGTAATTTTGACAGTTTTCTTTTTTAACTACGTAACGAGTGAGCAATAAATTCTTGTCCAAGTGATTTGGACATTTTTCTGGATGAATATTCGTTCAACTCGTTACTTTTATAAACTCGAAACAAACAAATAGCCAAAAAAAATTGGACAAATTACTTAATTAAACAACAAAATGTAAAAATAAAGAGTTATAGGAAGCCACGAGTAAGAGCTTGAGTAAGTGAGTTTATATAAGAAACGAGTTTGAGGAGTAATCATTAGTAGTTGATTAAATTTAGGAAATTTTAAGGTGAATCTACTCAACTAAATATAAACGAGTAACTTCTCCAACAAACTAGGCCCATAACTCGCAAGACCATAACCGTCTAAATAAGATTAAATGTCAATTTAAAAGCTTATTCATTGGCCTAAGCTAAACTAAGTAACGAGTATACGGTAAACCCAAACAACATTGACACATCTCAAAAGTAACTAACCAACGAATATATGATAAAAGCTTAAGCGTGTGTGTACAAAGTAAACACCATACTTGACCTCAACTGATCAAATAAAGGACAAATGTAAGGTAACGTAGAACCGAAGCTTCGTTTGGTTGACAAAACTAACGAGTACATTTGCTACTTGCTTTTAAAAAAGGTTCAAATCAATAACAATTTTTATCAGGCTAGCTGGAAAAACTAATCAAACACAGCAAGTAAAATTGCAAACTAACGAGTGCTTAAAGCTCAGGTCCCACAGTCAAATAATTTGCCCAGATTTGAACTTTTAAGTCTGACAAAATCTGCAACGAGTAGCATTTTAAACTAACTAAGCCAAAATTTACCTTCATACACAAATTGCAAAAGTAACTAACCAACGAAATAAAATACGTACAAGTACGGCTGCGCTGGTTAACATTGGAGATGGGTCGACCAGATGCGGGGGAAGACACTTTCAAACTGGGCAGAAACAACAACACCATTAATTAACGAGTAACAAGTAATACCAGCGAGTCCTAAGCAAAACTATTGCCAGAAGCAAGAAATCAATGTCTCTATTCATTTAAGCTTCTTATTGATTCTGAGCGAAAGGAGGAACGTTTTCCCGCAGTTGACATTTCCCCTCGTTGGTCAACAAACAGTCGCCCCACCAAAGCATAACAGTTGTTTTTTATGATCGTATCGTTTCGGTCGTGCTCAATGTCTGTATTGCTCCTTGGTCCTGCTTCCACCCCTGCCCCATCCTGGCGCACTGCTTGTCTTTAATTATGTTTTGCTCTTCAAGTTTTGTGCATTGCCTTGTTTATTTTTATTACTTTGTGCGGCGGCTGGCTGTTTATTTACATTAATTTTTTCAATTTACCTTTATAGCCGAGAGACGCTACCCGGAGTTAATTAAGCTGCCCTGCGTCCCCATCCTCTCCAAATTGCCGTCGACTCTTTAATAATATTTTTTTTATTAATGCGCCGCTTGGTTGTTTCTTTGTGGTCTGAGTCTGGTACCGATTTTCATTTCCGCTGCGCCAATTGAATGCAAAGGAGATGCTGGCTAATTTGGCAAAAAAAAAAGGTCCAAAAGGTAAAAGTGGCCAACGAATTTCCTCCGTCGACCGAAATGTTAGGCACTTGTGAAATTTCCGAGGCAATTTCCGTTGTCAACACCTTGACAGCTGTCAAACACACATCACACTCGCACACTCGCACACCCACGCTCTAACACATTCACGCACTGGCGGCACTTGACAGCCGCTTGTTCTGGTTCGATTTGTGTTTTTGCGTAACGGAAACGGAAATTGTTAGGCTTAATAGACAGTTCGAATTTCCTTTGCTTTGATGTGTGTGTGAGAGAGAGTAAGATTTTTGCGCACAATTACACAATCAGTGCTGTCCCCTCCTCCTTACCCCCACACTCTTTTGTGCTCAGTTGTAATTGATAATGCAAAATCATTATAATTATTTACCATATTAAGCGTCGTCAAGGCAAATGGCAGAAAGTTCCAGGGACTTCTAACGAGCTAAATGGTTCAAGGACCTGCATAATAAATGAGTGACAGAGTAAAATGAACGAGAAGATAAAGTGAAAGCAAATTGTATGGGCGTTTGGAATGTTGAAGACCACAAATGTGTTTTTTTTCAGCTCGTTACTTGAGAACTCGTTACTTTTGCATAAGTACTGCACTAAAACAGCTGTTTTGAATAGTCTTATTGTTTTCATTACTCTAGACAGTTGTCTTGAACTGTAAAGTCTTACTCGCTGGCTTACATTCCATAAAAGTTCACTTTTTTTCCTACTCGTTACTTTTGTTGGCATATTTACTGCACAAAGACGGTTGTTTTCAACTCTTGTCACGCATATTTCTTCTCTTACTCGCTGTTTATGATTTCTTTACTCTCTTTATTTGTTTATCTCGTTACTTTAGAACTCATTACTTTGGCCAGTTGTTTTGAACTCTAAAGTTTTACTCGCTGAATTACAATAAGTAGAAATTCACTTATTTTACCTACTCATTACTTTTGATTCCACATTTACTGCACATAGATAGTTGTTTTCAACTTTCGCCCGCATATTTCTTCTCTTACTCGCTAGTTTTGAATTTGTAAAAGAGTTGGAGTCTTTACTTTCTTTTTACACTTGTTACTTTAGAACTCATTACTTTAGACATTTGTTATAAACTCTAAAGTCTTACTCGTAAAAGTTCACTTCTTTTTCTTACTCGTTACATTTGTTTGCATATTTACTGCACAAAGACAGTTGTTTTCAACTCTTTTCCTGCATAGTTCTTCTCTTACTCGCATTTTAAGATTTTGTAAAAGAGTTGGACTCTGTACTTTCTTTTTTCAACTCGTTACTTTAGGACTTAATTCTTTGGACAGTTGTTTGAACTCTAAAGGAGAATTCAGTAGAAGTTCACTTATATATTCCACTCGTTACTTTTAATTGCATATTAATTCACAAAGACAGTTTTCAACTTTTGGCGCGCATATTTCTGCACTTACTCGCTGTTTCTAAAAGAGTTGGACTTCTTACTTTATTTTTTTAACTCGTTACCTTAGAAATTTACTTATTACTTTGGACAGTTGCCTCAACTCTAAAGTAGAACTCAGTAGAAGTTCACTTATATTTTCCACTCGTTACTTTTAATTGCATATTAATTCACAAAGACAGTTTTCAACTTTTGGCGCGCATATTTCTGCACTTACTGTTTCTAACTCTTGGCCCGCACATTTCTGCTCTCGCTCGCTTTTTAAGATTTTTATTTCCTACTTTAAGATTTTACATCCTACTCGCTGCTTTTTTTATTCGTCAGTCAACTGGCTTGGTTAATCTGGCTTGTAAAGCTGTATAAAATAGCTTTTGGTAAATTTGAGCGATATTTTAATTGTTTACTTGTCAGCTCGTTACCTTGACAGCTTACTCGTTACTTGGTTTTAGTCATCAAATGCTTGTTTTTTCTTTAAATAATGGTTTCTCTTTATATAATCTCTTTAATTGAATTACTTGCTGGGGTTAAATTTGGGCAAATCATGTGCCTGTGGGACCTTAGCTTAGCACTCGTTAGTTTGAAATATAACTTGCTTTGTTTGATTAGTTTTTGCAGCTAGTCTGATAAAACTTATTACTGAACTTGCTTAATTTTGGGGTAAACAAGTTACTTTTATAGCGAGTTGAAAAAATACTCGTTAGTTTTGTCAACCCAGCGAAGCTTTGATTGGACATTGTTTTACATTTGTCCATTATTAGCGAAGTTGAGTTGGTATTTTTTTGCACATGCTTGCTTAAGCTTTAACTCGCTACTTCCATTCACTCGTTTGTTTTAAAGGTCAATTATGTTTGGGTTTAGCGTCCACTCGTTACTTAGCTTAACTAGTTCGCTGCCAATTTGATATCAAATGACTCGGAAAGCTTTGTACCTATTTCAATGGAGCTTAGCGTGCTTCTCAACGTCATCATGCAAAGTCAAACGTGCGACTGGGAGACGGAGAAGTAGGAAATTGAGTAGAACTACGTTCAGAAATCATTAAATTGTAAAAGCTTCAAAGAAGAACGAACGAATTCAAACCAATCTTCCATTTCCCTTTCTTTCCTTCAGATACTGTGTGGAATTTGAAGTAATCAAAGCTTCCAAAGCCTGCCACAAACTGCCGCCTTACAATCTCATGCTAGAAGGTAAGCCTCAGTCCTTAAGTTAACATCTAACCTTAGCAATCTTCTACAAACCCTTCCAGGTGATCGTATTACTGTACGCTGTGATCTGGAGGCTCTCATACAGGATGGTGTGGCAGCCACTAGTCAAACGACACCCACAACCACCACAACTAGTACACAAGAGCGCTTTGAGGACTCCCCGGAGCAGGAGAACGAAAACGACAACAACAACAATAACAACGAGGACGAGGACAATGAGCCGGAGGAGGAGGAAGATGCCGAGAATGAGGATGATAACCAGAATATGCTTGATACGGGCAGCAACGAGAGCTACGAGTACAGACATCAGCGTGCTTCGCATCGCCAGCACTCGGCGAACTCGAAACGCAGTGCCTCCCAGATCCTGGTTACGCCCAAACCGCCACCGCCCCCCTTGCGATATCACTGCCGTGGTGAGGGTCTATCGGGACGCACGACGCGCTGGAGTGCTTTGGCGGCGCCGTCCTGTCGCGGCAAATGGCTGCGTCTGACTGTGGGTCCGCCCAAGAAATGCAACCATGCACAGTTCATCTTCGTCTAGGCCAAGCAAAGCGCAAGTGGGCTTCTTTTTTTTTTGGTCAGGTCAATATGTAGTACACGTAAGCATAGCAGAAGCAGCCCCTCCCCCTTCATATCATACATATATATGTCATATCGCCCCCTCTTAGCCCCCCCTCACACGTACATCAGCGAAGGTATTTAAGACAAGTTTAAACTTTAAGACAAGTTAATTAGGCGGTGTGTGTGTGTGTTGTTTTTTTTAACTTGTTGCCGACTTTTCCTTTACTTCTAAGACCAGTTTACGGCTATACTATATTGTATATAGAATCATTCCGCTCTAGGCTCCAAAACTGTAATGGCAAAAGGCAACAAAACAGAAATTTAACTCGATCAAAACGAAAACTGTCCAAAACAACGTATTTACCCCCTAAAATAATTATAATAATAATAATACTGCAAACAAATATTGAACGTATTTAAATCCAAGTAGAAATTTGTAGTATGTTTAGTCCTAGGATCTAAGATTGAAACTTGAAGAAGAAAAAGTAAGGAAGAAGGAAAGAAAACACCAGATATAAATGACACACTTCCTCAGTGAGACGGCAGGAATTCAGCTAATGCCAGTTGCTGCTGAACTACTGCTGCCTCGTTTTGGTAATAAATCACAAAACTATAGGCAAATGATACACTGTAGTTCGATGATTTGTCTTAAATAGCTAAAGAAAGAAAATGTCTTTGCTTTGGAATGGCAACTTAGAAGACGAATAGACGTTGCCAAACTAACGACCAAGCAGGTAGCTCCTTGAGTTCCAAAGTTCTATTATCTTTTCCAAGCATATACTCCATCCACCACTCCTGCTCTCCATCGAATTCTATTGCCGGACCATGGACCTTCTAATAGGACCTTTTTATAGTGAGGTTTCTTTTAAGATAGCTCCTCTTTGCATTGTTCTGAAGGGTAGTTTCCCACACAATGCACATCAAGTGGTGTCTCGGCTATTGTGTCCTCATCAGTGTCCCTCTGAATATTTAATGCTATTACAAAAAGTGATAAGTTAATGAGGTAACACAGTACGTGTGGGCTGAGTTGAATGTCATGATCAAATTTGAACAGGCGTTCTAAAATGCGACAGTCGCTCATCCAGTATATGTCAACTTTAGGATCGTGGTCGAGTTTGAACAATAGAATTCCCTGAATTACTCCTCAGCGAGTCAAGGGACGTTCTATGTTTCTTTTGTCGGCTCTACATTAAGCTCGTGAACTAATACGGAAAGGTTTTGGTCCCGACCAAATACTAGAACAATACTCCAGCGATGTTCGAATGAGAGACGCCTTAAAAAGCCTGGCAAAATTCTGAGACCAACGCTTTATCAAGCCTAGCAAACTCTTAACTTTGTTGAATATGTCGTTGAAGCAAAGCCTTGTAATCCCCCAGAACCTGAGCTCTTCCATTATGAACGTATGTATTGATTGCAGGTTTAGTTTGGTAAAACGGTTTGAACTTGAATTTATTGTGATTAAGATAGAGCATATTAAAGTTAGATCAAGATTGATAATAATTAAGGTCAATTTGAGGATATTTATACGCACCAGGAGAAGATAACATCATCCGGTTGCGCGCACACATGCAGCTGAAAGATGAACTGATGGCAAATAGCCAAGCTTAATGCACGCTGGTGTTAACAACCGGCACTGGATTGATCTTTGAAATCTAGTCTTAAGGCGAGATCACTGAAAAGTTGTCAGTGAGGGCAAAGTGATATGCGATTAAGCGACAGTGCATAGATCCAATATTTTCAGTTGGTGCAGCAGATCTCAACTTTTCAAAGAACTAAAATTTTTGTGAGACAACCCTGTAGTTCGGAAGGTCGCCGGCCGGCTAGAGAATGTCAGCCGGATTCCGGCTCCGGTTGCCGGCCCCCATACCAGCTCTCATACCAGATTTTATATGGGATGTCATCAAATCCGGACACTGCCGCCAGCGGTCAGACAAAAGTGTCCAACCGAGCGTCAGGCTGTTTAGGTAAGCCTTATGGTGGTCGGTAGATACTATACATCGACCAAACGGTTTTATCACCCAAAAGACCGAAAGATAAAGAGATATTTTGACTTCTATCTGGCTTTCACAATAAAAATGCAGTCGGTGATAAAAACCGAGCTGGAAGACCTTCGACTATAATTCGATTAATTGCCTAGATGTTAAATTTACCAAAATCTGTGGTTCATGGCATTGAAGATGGTCCCAAAAGTGAACTTAAAAATTGACTTCTTGTGAACAGCTACCTGACGAAGGCCGACATCTCATCGCCTCCGTAGCCGCTTTACAGCCCAGATGTGATATTACTTTCCCGACAAACCCTGTATATTAAGAGATGTGAGGCAATTGCAGGATTAAAATGTTTGGCATCTTAACCTCAAAAGCTTTCTGTACCGCTAAGAATTATTTCGGTGTCTCATGTTGAGTGAAAACTAATGTGAAACTTAATATAAATAAATAAAAAAAAAACTGTTCCGGGGCGGAATTGAACCCACACCTCCCGCACAGCAGTTCCACACACTAACCTCTGCACCACATCAGGTCATACATTACTAATCTCTCACAGCTTATATTAGCCATGCCTTCAGAAGAAAGTGACGAGAGAATCTTGTTTTGCTTGTTCGGTTTGCGGTTCGGTCAGTCAGTTGGAATTAGCGGTTCGATAACGATTTGGTTCAGTTCAAAAGCTGTTTGCAACCCTGCAATAACCCTGACGGATTTCATGAAAATAATATTACTTCTTGATGAGAGGGAGTTTAAGGGGCGGGGTGGTGTCCTTATTACTTCATTGGCTGTACCCTTATATATATATGTATGTGTAACTTTTCGATTTACAATACGAGGTTCCTTGCCACCACTTGTTACTTTTTTACTCTCATGAATTCATACCTTAAGGATCCTTAAAGTTGGTCCTTTCAGGACATGTGATGTATCAAACGATAGGTATTGAGCTGTACATCATGAATGTTCTTAAATTTTGGCAATACACTAAGGGGTTCTCAAGATATTTAGATTCAATTTTTATTTTCAATTTTTATAATAAAAATTGACAAATAACTTTTATTTCTTGATTTTTTTTATAAAAATTGAAAAATAATTTTTATTTTTTGGAGTTTCAAATAAAAATTGAAAAATAACTTTTATTTTTAGATTTTTATAGTAAAAATTGAAAATAATGGTTATATTATGATTTTTAAATAAAAATTGAAATTTAATGATTATTTCACAATTTTTTTATTTTGATCGAAAAATAAGAGTTCATTTTTAACTTTTTATACTCTGTACCGAAGGTACATAGGGTATATTAAGTTTGTGCAAAAGTATGTAACAGGGAGAAGGAATCATTTCCGACTATATAAAGTATATATATTCTTGATCAGCATCAACAGCCTAGTCGATATAGCCATGTCCGTCTGTCTGTCCGTCTGTCCGTCTCTCCGTCTGTCCGTCTGTCTGTCCGTCTGTCCGTCCGTCCGTATGAACAAACAGATCTCAGAGATGGTAAGAGATAGAGGTTTGACAAGTATGGGACAAATGTTTCTTATAACTGCAGGCAGATCAAGTTTATTTTCAATTTTTGCCACGCCCCCTCCCGCCCCCGCAATTCGGAAAAAACGTTATATCTCCTACAGTTTTGAAGATAGACGTTTCGTACCTTCTAGAGATAGTTAGTAATTAGCAAAATGTATCGATTTGCCGAAGAAATGATAAAGATCGGATCAGCGGTTCTCAAGTTATGAGCAAAAAAGTACTTCTCCCTCGCCCCACCCCCTCCCACCCATTCGCAACTAACACCACACAATCTTAGAGAGAGAGAGAGAGAGAGAGAGAGAGAGAGAGCGAGAGAGAGAATGAGAGAGAGAGAAAAAGAGACTTTGAGATAAGCGCAGCACCAGCATTGCATTCAGCTTCTACTTCAGGTACAGAGTATGTTATAGTCGGGCTTGACCGACTTTCTCACTTGTTTTTTTTTTATTTTATAATTTTTATTTTAAAAATTATAACCGTTACGGTCCCTGGTTTCTATACATCACCACCAACCACCGCAACACCACATCTTTGAAATGTGTTGAAAGCAGGGCTCAATACCGGAACCAAAACCGGAACCGTTAACCGAAATAAACCGTTTCAAATCGCTTACCGGAACCGGAATTTGAACCGATACTAAATTTTTTTTGAGAACCGAATTACCGTTTACCGTTATTATTGGAACCGATAGAACCGGAACGAAACCGAAACTTTGGTACCGGTACGGTTTTTTTTTTATATACGCTGTACCTAATTATGTTAGGAGTGTGCAAAATTATGTAACTGAGAGGAATCATTTTCGACCTTATAAAGATCTTGATCTTATGTATGTAGACAAAAAAACAAAAGATTGAACAGTCCAAAATGTTGCAAAGTATGGAAATGGCAATGACGGGTAAACAGAAGGTGTAGATAAAACAATTAAACACAAAAAAAAAGAATGAAAAAACTAAAATAAATGCGAAATTTGCTAAATTTTCTTATTCCCAAAATTTTTATGAAGATTTGATAGACTGAAAATTTTTTTTCCTAAATTTTCTTATTCCCAAAATTTTTATGAAGATTTGATAGACTGCAATAGTAGAGGGTAAAAATATGTGGTGTAGACTAAACTGTCCTAAAAATCGGAAATTTACAAAATTACATGAGTTCAGAAAAGTATAAATTTGCACAAATTCTTATATGAGTTAATGAGACGTGTTGATCAAACGGACCAAAAAATCGCAAAATTTTATAACGATTTTGATTCTTATGAAGACGGGTAAATCGACGGATGGGGGATTTTGCTAGATGAAGATTTGATAGATGGTAATTGTAAGATGGTAATTCACTCCTTCACTTTGTGAGCGGCGTACATATTAATTAGAATTTTGTTTTTGTTTTTTCATTATTAAAAATAAGTAGTACTTATATCGGTGAGTACCGGTACGTACCGGTATACCGAAAAAAAACCCGGGTACCGGAACCGAAACCGAAAACAGAAATTAATTGAAAACCGATAAAGAACCTTTATCCATAACATTTATTTCGGGACGTACCGGTACTGGAACCGGAACCGAAATTCGTTTCGGTATTAAGCCCTGGTTGAAAGTACTTAAAATTTTTTTTTTATAAACATACCTTTACTGGGATTTGAACTCGTAAGCGTACGCTTCATAGTCGAATGCTCAGTGCTATTGTTTATAAGATCAATAGCCCAAATAAATGTGCTATATATATTTGGAATATTTTATAAACTTATCATTTAGATATCTCTTACCATAAGTATGATGGGCATATAACGCAAATATTTTTAATTATCTTGAATTAGGAAACGTAACTGACGCGTCTTCAGAGTCGGGTAGACGATTGTCGGCGGACAAAAACTGCAATGTGCCGAATGCTTAACGCAAAATGCACATAACCTCAATAAATATTCGTTATTGACCGTTCTAGTATCTTGCCGCTTGAATTGGGGGGGATGGTGCTTCGGTCTTGGCGTCATAACCATATACAAATGCTTCTTCATCAGCTATGATCCGAATCTTCGTCAAACTTACGAAAAAAAATTGTATGTTGATATCTGTCTAAAAGAAACTATCAGGCCTGTTCAAAGATGTACCCCATAAATTGCATGTAGACGACAGCAAAAACGATCGTAATGAAACCGAGCTGTTCGCAATTCCGCATCAGCACATGCGCAGTGCTGATCGAAATTGTTTATGTTACCATTGCTGAATTATAGTTCGAAAACGATTCGAACTTTCATTCGAAAAGTAAATCGATTTCTATTTTACTCGGAAACGGGAACATCAAATGAAAACGATTCGGAAATACAATCGTTTTACTTTTTAAATCCACTCGGAAATATGAACAGACCTGTATAAGTGCAAAGTGGCTGATCATATCATCATAGGTACATATCTTGAGAGCAGGTGTACCAACATGAAAAAAAGAGTATTCTGCCAAATTTAAGAGTTGGCATTTTTAAACAAATCTTATTTTTCTTTCTGCCATTCCCTTTATATGGCGGTTCCAAGTCAGTAAAAGTCTTCATTTCTATCTTCGGAATTCAACAAGGGGAAACGACATATAATTTGCGAACTTCAGATATTGCCAGAAGGTTAACAAAAATATGGACGGGTGTGGCGCAGCGGGAAGTGTGTTCACCTTCTGTGCGGGAGGTCGAGGGTTCGATGCCGCTTTGGAACAACTAATAAAAAGTTTTTCTTTCCATAAAAACTTTTACACAAACGCGGTCTTACATTTTCTGTATACACTGTACGCATCGGGCTGGCTGACGATTATCCCTAACAGGGTGGTTACCCATATCACTTCAAGATCTGATAGTGTTGTGCGGATCGGTCAGTCCGATGGTTACCCGCAACTGACTGCCGGATGGTTATCCGAAAATGTGCTGGCCGATATGGCTGTTCCGAAAAAAACTACTGGGAAGTAACAAACAATGAAGCTTCTAACACAAGCTTTACGCATATTTCCAAAGCTTAAGTGTGGCATAGGAAATTTTTTCAAATCCCAGTAAACTAGTTCTTGATGAAATCAAGTGCTCCATATCCTTGTTAGAATATTTCATTGTCATTTAAGGTAGGGGCCGTATGTGGCCCAGTGGTTAGTGTGCTGAACTGCTGGGCGGGAGGTCGTGGGTTCGATCCCGCCTCTGAACTTCTAATAATAAAAGTTTTTTTTTTTTTTAGAAAATTGCTTTTACACATACGGTCACCTTCACCAGCTATTGGCGCCAGCTGTGAAGTAACTAGCCATGAAATAGCAAATTCTCAAACTTTGCCGTTCGGATACGGCGTTAAACTGTAGGTCCCTTTCTATTGTGCGAAAAATTTAAGGCACACACGCCAAGAGATTGAGAGAAGCTTGGCTGGCCCCGTTCGCCGCATGAGCTTGAAGCTCTGGAAGTCGAAACTCGCGAATTTTCATTCCCTTTCTTTCCTTTCGTGCCATTGAAATCTTTCGAAGAGTTAGTTGCGTTATGTTTTCTGGTTGTGAGAAGAATGAACTTCTTTGTATGATTTTGAGAACAATGCTCTTTAAATCATCTCTCAAATATAAACTCCTTTTTAGCATGTTTAAAACGAGAAACGAATCGTTTTTACAAAATGATTTTGTCTTGATTTTGTCTTCAAACTTTCTATTGGCTTAGCTGTTCCCATATACAAACGGAGAATTCTATTCGGTATTCAGTGTTTCAGGGTCTCTGCTAGCCCAGTTTGGTAAGATATTGCCTAGAGAAACTGCATAACATATTTGATAAAGATGTTATATTTCTGATCGTTGCTTATAAAATCCTAATTGATTGATGAATGACAGATCGAAAAGGGCATTTACAAAGTCATTCTGGGTGCACGAAACTAAAGCTGACTAAGACTGAGCGGGAAGATGGAATAATTACACTATTCCATAAGGTAGCTAAACTGTTAGACTTGATCTACTGTCCCTTACAAATGGTACATGAGTACCCCTTATGATCGGTAAGCTTTCTTTAGCTACAAAAATGAGTGACCATTAGTGATCACTTCATCGAACTACAGGGTATTAAGTATATAATTTTTATGTCAAACTAAACCTAAATGTAATCATAAGAAGACACTCACACACACACACACACACACACACACACTGAAATACTCAAAAAACATTCCAGATTTTCAAATGATTTCCACAGCCGCATACATACACAGGTATATATGTATATGTATTGTATATGTACAATTAATCATTCAATAAAGAACAAGTATAATTTTAACTGCCTTTTTATTTTGTGCTTGAGGAAAGCAAAAGAAGTTTCCCGACTGGTTGCGACTCGTTTCGTGGCTTCGCTCAGCTGATTTTGGGCTTACCGTTTGACCCAATTTCAACGCTCTCTCTCTCTGTTGCCGTCTTTCTCTTTGGCTCAGTTCATGGTGAAGGCCAAAAAAGCAAAGCCAAAGCCAGCGGCAAATTGATTAGTCCCAAAGCAAACGCAGAGCTGGTAAGACCCCTGCAACATTTGCATTCCCGCCTCCAGTGTAAGTGATTCATCAAGAAAGTTGTTAATGGTGTCAAACCTAAAACCATGACCAAGACACTGAGGCTAACACTAATGATCACTCTGATCACTTCGATGGAGGCATTTCGTCGCAACTTTGATGCACGCCAAAGTTCGAATACCCATATACCGCTATGGAAGCAAAGAGTAAGTGCATCATCACTGGACTATCCACTGCCCAGTCACTGAGTCTCTGCTTTCCACGTTCTTAGGCCTGCGAGAAACCACAGAAACACAAGGCAAACTCCCACTATGTGTGCGATGAGCAGGGCGATGTCAAGTGCTTGCCGGGTTGGCAGGGGGATTTGTGCCAGGTGCCCATGTGTCGGCGTGGCTGTGATCCCATGAATGGTAAGTTAAGCCCCTTAAATGCCAGATTATATTATCATATCTATGCCAAACCAGGCTATTGTCAGCGTCCGGGCGAGTGTCGCTGTCGCATTGGATATAGCGGGGAGATGTGCGAAAAGTGTATCCCGTTGCCAGGATGTCAGCATGGAAGCTGCACGAAACCGTTTGAGTGTCTCTGCAAACCCGGCTGGGATGGACTCTTTTGCACGGAGCGTAAGTATGTGGAATCCTAAGCAACTTAAATGCTGCTGAACTGCTGCTGCCTTGCTTAGGTTTAACACTTTTGAAGTGTTTTCAGTTCTTGTTAGCTGTAATAGAAAATGAGGTTGAGAGTTTCTAAATTAACAGCGAAATTGTGTGTACCAAACGACTTCAATGCTGCTGAACTGCAGCCGCCTTGCTGGAAAAATTGAAATTTTTGGAGTCTTAAATAGAAAATGGATTTTTCAACCTCAAGTTCCCTCTTCTATCCACAGCCAGCTGCCGTAGTGGTTGCCACAACACCCGCGGCTACTGTGAGGCACCCGGCGAGTGTCGTTGTCGCATCGGCTGGTCGGGACGCACTTGCAGCGAGTGTGCCACAATGCCGGGCTGTCAGCATGGCACGTGCAACAAGCCGCTGGAGTGCAACTGCCTTCCTGGTTTTACCGGCTTGCTGTGTCAGACGCGTAAGTTGATTAACTTCCACCTGTTGACCCACCTCTTGACATTGTCGCCACAGCTCTCTGTGCCTCCGACTGCAGCAAGCAGCATGGTTACTGCCGCAAGCCGGGTGAATGTCGGTAAGTTGAAGCTGAACTCCAAACGGGTGGCAAGCTCTCACTTGGTTTTTTTTCCCCCCTGGGGACAGCTGCAAGGTGGGCTGGACGGGCAGTCAGTGCGACAAGTGTTTTCCCTATCCCGGCTGTGTCAATGGCGATTGCGAGGCCCCTTGGGAGTGCAACTGTCGTCCCGGCTGGGGCGGTATGCTGTGCGATGAGAGTGAGTAAATGTCCAGTTCAATGATTCTTGCTGTCGCCATCACCTTTAACCCTCACTTCCAAATCACAGAGCTGAGCTATTGTTCGGACCATCCGGACACGTGTGAGAATGGGGGCAACTGTATATCGTTAAGCCGGGAGGATGGCAGTTATCGCTGTCAGTGTCGACAGGGTTATCTCGGCAAGAATTGTGAGATAAGCGACGAGTTTCTGCTTACCTCGGTGGCGCCACCACGCATTACACCCCCACCCCCACAAATGGTGAACAACGCAGGTGCGGCTGATGAGCATAGAATGGAGGAGGAGCCGGCGACAACAACGAGCCGGACAAATGACACCGCAGCAACACCAGCCACCATGCTGACATTTACCACAACAACAAGTGCACCAACTGGCAATGGCAGCCACAATGCGACTAATGAAGCGTTAAGCGTTCCTGCCGTACCCCTTGACGAGGCGACAACAGTGAGGCGTGTCACCACCATCATGCCACCGGCAGCAACAATGGCCGCAAAGAACGCAACAAGTGAGCCCACACACCCACCAGCACCAGCCGTGACCAACGACGATGACGACGACGACGACGACGATGAGGATGAAGACGATGATGGTGAATATGAGGAAGATGAAGATGAAGATGAGGACGATGAAGAGGATGACAGTGATCAACTTATACCAAATATTATTTGACAAATTGCTTTTTTCTATTTGTGTGCAATTATTTATAATAAAAGTAATGAAATGTGTAAATATTTTCCAGAAGAACTTTTACTCACACAGAAGCAATTCTTATAAACTGGAGTCCTAAGGTCCTAAGGACTCTTATACTCTAGTAGTAGTAATAACATGAGCAACAAGCAAACAAACAAATGCCTCGTGAGAGAAGAAAAAGACGAATGCACATCCCGTGAAAGAGCAAGCCGCCGAGCTATTTATAGAACACATGTATTCTCTCTCTCTCTATTCGTGTGTTGGCTACGACGCCGGCAGAATTATGAGCTCCTATCCCATGGGACAGGCTTTTGGCATTTTATACAAGAAAATTACAAAATATTGAACCATGACCTCAAAAGTATCCACAATATGCATAATTCTTGCACTACAGAGTAAAAAACATGTGGTGGGTGATGACGATTCCATAAAAAGCTTCATTGAAAGGATATGAAGGTTAACCTCAGGACTTTGTAAGATGTGTACTGATAAATCTGAAAATATATGATAACTTAGAGCGGGCCAAATGGAGAGGACAGAAAAATATAACCTTCCCGTATGGGTAGACAGAGATCTTTCTGACTCAGTGATGGATGGCTTCAGCAAGCATTCGATGCAATCATTACACAGAGTATAAAAGTTAAAGTTCATATGGATATTCGCAGATAAACAAGATTCTTTCGTCAATTTCTTCTGAAGACAACTATTAGTCCGGTCAATTTAGACATAAAAATAGTGGTCAAATAACAAAAGTTCCCGGAGAGCCAAATATTGGTGGAGAGCTAGGGTTTACCATTACAAATAAAGTTTTAAAAGTCCCCATTGATCCTATGTGTGCTACAAAAGTTATTAGGGGTCAAAGGTCAAAATTTGAGGTTTTTTTATTTTTCTCGAAAACGGTAAGTTTTATAAAAAAAAAACTTAAGACCAAAGTAGTAGAGTAGATCTTGAAATTCTCTAGAGTTACCATTCCTAAGATATCGCGATTCTAAGAGTCTCATTATACATGATATGCACACATTTCCACGCCGCCTGTGAGGTAGTGTACTCGGCGTGTTTTCTTTTACCGTGGTTCTGTAGCCCTACTCCACTTACTGTCATGTCAATTTTAGGATAATTGAAGGGAATAATACCCGTCAAGTTCTAGATATTATCTTAATATTGATAGTGCTATTCATTATTGGGTTAATTTCTGCAGATATTTTGAAAGTCTACTTTAACAGTCATGTCTTCTTCGACTTCTTCTTCTTCTTGCTGGTTGTTCATAAATTGTTCAAATGTGGCTAAATCATTGGTCTTTTCATTAAATTCACAGGAATCTTCCTTTATTGTACTCAACTGGACATTTGAGCAAAACTGACCTCGGCAAATGGTACACGCTAGAGAACACAGTAACCCGACTTTTTTACAGCCACATTTGGCACTACAACCTTTTTTGCAATTGCACTATATAGTGTTGAGAAGTTTTTCTGCAGCAGGTTGAAGTAAAGTTCGAATCAGTTCCGGAGTATTATCTATTAATTTCCAACCCCAGTCTTCTGGGTTCAGTTGATTGCCCAGCCATGTTTGAACTTGATGGTATACTCGATACAAGTGTTGAATGGCAGATGCCAATGTTGGAGAAAGACATGCTAGTTGTACTTGTTTCTTGTTTCGCGTATTTTTTAAAAAAGTTAAGTATCGGTAGTTATCAATGCAATTAATGTTTTTTGGAGCTCCAAAAACCGCAAGAAGAAAGCGAATTCCTTCTGTAGTTATGGTTTGTAGTGTTGAATCAATTTCTGTAAATTTTTTAGCGCAGTCAGTCAAATCCTTTTTTTCGAATAATGCCCCTTCTGTACATTGCTGACGAAGTGTCGCAGCCGGTTATCGCATGTAAAAATAAAATATAGTTTTGGCATTTGGGATAAGCAGATAAACTTTTGAAGAATAAATTTCTGTTCGCTGTTGAGCCCTTCCACCTTTCAGAATACAAATAATTTTATCCATTTGAGTCCTTGCAGTGAGTAGTACGTATATTTACTTGAACTGAATCTTTAGCACTAAAAGAAACAGGCTTATGAACGAGACCTACGGACAATAGAATGGCCAGATGTTTTTCTAGGACACGTGGGTGGAGGGGATTCAGTTAGGGACTAACAATCTTTTGAATAAATATTTTCAGAATAGTATATGTGAAAAAATAATAGAGAACAGTATATATAAAAAATTAAAGAGACACAAACATGTATTTATACTTGTTTTAAGTGCCTGATTATGTATATACGTGCCTTATATGTGCATATCATGTATAGTTAGACTCTTAGAATCGCGATATCTCAGGAATGGTAACTCTTGAAAAAAAATGATGTAGGCCATTGTTGTAGAGCATTTCAAGATCTACAACTTTGGTCTAAAGCTTTTTTTTGATAAAACTTACCGTTTTCGAGAAAAATCAAAACAACCTCAAATTTTGACCCCTAATAACTTTTGTAGCACACATAGGATCAATGGGGACTTTTAAAACTTTATTTGTAATGGTAAACCCTAGCTCTCCACCAATATTTGGCTCTCCGGGAATTTTTGGTTATTTTAAATGTCTATATTGACCGGACTATATAACAGGTATGGCACTCAGCAATTAACGAGTTCTGACTGCTTTAGCTGAAATCGAGAGAGAGACAGAGAATAAGACAAAAATCCAAGCCCACTCAGACTTACAAACATGCAGTTTTAGCATGAACAAATTTGATTGGTATTCGCTGTGCACTTTTAAAAAGAAGTCTGCCATTACTTTTATAGCTTTCTGTTGAATAAAAGTAACTTTCTTTGAAATGCCACTGTGAGAGAGTGTGTTTGGATGGGACAGAAGAAAAATTGCCAAGTCCTGGAGTGAGCCGACCAAGTAGCTTCTATGATAGGGCAGATGATAAAGTCTAATCGCATCACTCTTACTTTGTTTTTGCGCATACAACCTTTTCAATCAGCAACCAACTGAATCTGTGGAGTACCGAAAAAAGAGCACACTGAGAGAGCGCCTTACCTGTCAAAGTTGTATCATGTGCTATCAGCTGTGAAAGAGTATTCTGGTGCAGAGTTCTCAATCCCAGTTCGGAGCAATTTTATTTTAATGTTTGCAAATATGGTATTGATAGAGGTGACAGAGGTGTCTGACGTCGACGAGCTCGGAGTTGATGCCGGCTAAGTAGCTGTTGTGGTGCTTACTTATCCCCGAGCGAAGTTGAGCCAGTTTCGCCCTACAGGATCTATGGGTGGCGGCCTGCATCCAAGTACAATGTCATGTCGAACCGCAGAGCTTTTAATCCTCTAGACATGTTTTTCTTGGAACAGTCTTGGTTTGGGTAAGCCTCGCAGCGGCATTCTAACTCTTAGATAAAAATGAAAAATAATCAGGGATGCCTCACCTGTTCCAAGCCGAACCGAACCAAACCGGCGCCAAACCGAACCGAAAATCATAAAGAAAGCACGGTTTGGATCGGTTTACTTCATTGACAAGTTTTAATGCTTTTGCGCTTACCTACGGACAATGATACTTGTAAATCTTTCAGCCGCATGTGTGCGCGCGTCCTTAGTTAAAACTAAGTCTACAAGAGAGACTACTTATGAACCGATATAGTTCTTTCCTCAGACTACATTTCTTCTTCTATTTGCCAATTGATTTGGGCGCACCTTATATCCGATATAAAAGTGTGGATCGAACAGAAACATGGTAAAGTGAACAACTGCCTCACCCAAATGCTCAGAGGGCACAGTTGCTTTAGAGACTGTTTGACCCAGCTGGAAGAGCGCAATTGGTAACTACTGTGGACGAACCTATAACTGCCAAGAACTTAGTGGCTGCAATGATTCTCTGGCCCACACTATGGGCGAGCTTTGCATACTGGAGAGGCGAGCAAATGCGCTACCCTGCGAAGCATTGTTTCGCGGCTGTCCTTTAGGGGGTCCCCTTGAAATCTAACTCTCCCCCATTTACATTGATAGATATATAATTGTATTTATTTATGATAATTTAAGCATAATTCTACATACACAACTGCAAAAAATTTCAATTTCAACAAAATTACCGAAAAAAAAAATTGATTGGTTTTGTTTTTTACTACCCTTAAAAGCTAAAAGAAGGGTCTGTTAGTGTTCGCACTGTGGTTAGAGTTAGGATCCTGCTCTAGGATTGCACTTGGTTGGCTTAAAACTAGTCCACAAAAAAAAAAAAGAAAAAAAAAAAGAGTGTAAAGTTGAAGAGGAAATATGGCCTTCGGGGGCACCGCCAAAGTGAGTGGGGGGAGGGAGGAATAGGGAGGGGGTATAAATATCTGACCAAAAGTATTATAATAATAGCAATAAACTCAATAATAACTACTTTAATATATTCGAGAATAAACATTATGATTCGTTGCCTTCCGCTCAGTTGAGCTCCCGCTTGTCCCGCTGACTGATTTGTGCCATGGTGATGTACTGACGCACCAGGCGGGAGATTTCGTGAGCCTGTTCAGTTTGCACGCGTATGACGCGCTGCTGCATCAGGTTGCCCACCTTCATGTCCAGAAAGAGGGCCCCATCCTCAGAGCGAACCTAAGTGAGAGTGATATTAAAGATTAGTCTGCTTTAGTAGGTCCCGTTTCTCACTCACCTTGCGCGTCGATATGACCTCCATGAAGCTCCAATGCTGCAGTGTCTCATGCGTATTGGGATCCAGGAATAAAACTCCTCGCCTATTCAAAGCTAGAATCAAATCCCTCCACATGGGACTGTGATTGTCTTCCACATGCGGCCCTTCCTCCGCCCAAATCCTTTTCACCGCAAAGAAACTACTGCCGAACAGTGGCCAAGCGGCGAGAACATTCAAGAACTGAGCCTTCACCTGACCCGGACTAAGACCCGCCACCTGAGGCCAGGCGGACTGCACCAGACCCACCCACTGAGCGGGCCGTATCTCACGTATGCCCAACGCCGGTTTGGGCAGCAAAAACTTGATCTCCTTCATGGCCGGCACATGACTCAAGTCGGCCGCACGATGCAACAGAGCCGCTATTCTGGCCATATCCCTGACCATCTCCGGCATGGGCACCCCATTGCCCGGCAGCTCCAACAGCAGACCCTCTAGATAGTCCGGAGCCACCTGATTGAACAGCACCTCCACATACAAAGGCATGGGAGCCGGTTCACGTTTCAAAGCAAAATGCCAAACCGAACGACAGAAGATCAAATAGAAGGGTTGTCCCGACTTCAGCAGCTCGGTGGTCACATCCAAAATATACTCATCGGCGGCCAAGGGCATGGTGAAGGCATCACCCTGAACAATGCAGTATAGAGAGAACTCCTGTTGCTCCGCCTCCGACTCCACGCCCAGCAGGGCACACAGCTCGGCAATGACATCGGCCACCACCGTGGAACAGCGGGTATTGACCACACGCTCGGCTCCACCCGGCAATCGATAGATCTGACGTCTTGCCGAACGTCCGGCTGATACAGCCGTTACCTCCTCCACGCTCGGAACATTCTTGCGTCCGCCGCAGCGTGCGGTTTTCCTTAAATTGGTAAGACAAACGGCAGCGGTGCCGTGACAAGAACGCCTTCGATCCGACGCAGCCGAGGTCAAATGCTCCATTAGATATGGTCGCAAGGCATCCGAACAGCCAAAGTAGGCGGCCAAAATGCTAAGCAAACGCCAAGCACGCTGAGAGCTGTCCGGACAGGGTGAACGATTCGCTGTAGTCTGTTTCATTAGCTGACAGTAGACTTCATCGCGCAACGCCAAATATTTGTGACAATGCTGAAAGAAAGGAGAAGAATGTTAGCAACTTGGATCAAAAAAAAAAAAAAAAAAAAAAAAAAAAAAAAAAAAAAAAAAAAAAAAATATATATATTCCGTACTTAATGGGAAAAAAATGGTCGAAATCTTGGGTAAGGTTGGAATGGTTTTCACCCAACACACTTCCTTTTACGCTTTGCACTAAAGTCTAAATCTGAGTTTGTCAAGAAGAACGAGGACAGTAAGAAGGTCAACGAACGTTGGACAGTGACAGACAAGCTGTTTGCTCTCTTGGCACAAGTCATGGCATAACAATCGCTGATCTAAACCCTTCAAGAAGCTTGGATTAACTTTGATCAAACCTTTCTTGGTTAAGTCTAAGTAAGACCATTAGAAGTAAAGAGCCGAGAGGTTTTGTTACGGCCAACTTATGGAGGGCAAAACGGAGCTAACCATCTGCAGAGGGCACATTAGCTGGCCTAGCTAGCAGCAGAGTTTCCTAACTGACCAAAAACTTGTCAGCCCTCGAAGCCCACAATGTGGGGTAGAAAATCCACAAGAGCATGGTTAAGCAAGCCTTAAATGAGCCAAAGAACAATGTTGTCCTTGGGGGTCTACCACCACCTATCAGCATCACCATAAGACCAGCTGCCTAGGACCACCAGCGCCACCTGAGCTTAACTCAGATCGGGCCTTTTCAGCTTCCTCAATAGATACCTCTCAAGGATCAACCCAGAAGTCGCAGACGAATGCTCGAATTGCAAAGGAAGCCCCCTTGACACCAGTCAGCCCCCCACACCTATAAAACCATCCAAGAAGAAACGCAGCCTGCCTGGGAATGGACGTTGAATTTTCGACTACCTCCTATACTTATAATCCACTACCCTATCCTCCCAAACTTTCGCTTTTCTCATCTTTCTAAATCTCGCTTCTCTCTCTCTCTCTCTACCAATTACACACTTAGCCGCTGCAGCAGCAACACTCCATCACTCTCGTCTATCATACCAGGCAATGAAGGAGCAGACGATGGCGCAAGGAACGGTTCATCGCTGCCCAAGACACAAGAGGTAACCTACATACAAAGACCCCTGCACAGAACTACATCGCTAATCCAGAACCAAGGCGAAACGACAATGCCATCTCGCACCTGGTTTTCACATTTCCCGATCAATCTGGCCCAAATACTTACCTAAAAGAACTTACAAACTCCTTAACTTAAGCAAGAGCAGGATTACAACTACGATAGGAGTCATAACGTGACACTAAACCAAGACTTCTCGTAGTTGTGGGAACGAGGAAAAGATAGAAAGCATCCAACACCTTCTTAGCAACAGCCCTAAACTTCTTGGGAAGCATATTAACGACATGGTCAGAATCTAACTAACCCCCACCTATCAACCCAATTCCCTTTCCTCTGTCTACGTATCCTAGGCTAAGGAAGAGAAACAGAAGAATTGGGTGATAAGCCACGCTTTTTCCTCGCCCTGAAGACTTTTGTCCAACTATGGCAGCTGAGTAGTGAGATCTCTTGAGAACTTAAAGCGGAAGCGGATAAACTAAAGAGATATTTCGTCAAACAAATACTTAAATTACCGCAGGACTAGAAGACGGACATTTTTATAGCCTAAGTCGGGATTTACACGATGAAGCAAACTTCATGAAGTTTTCTTAGTAGGCTTGAAAATCAAAAGGATTTTACTAGATTTGTTAACCAAAATGTATGAAAACACATTTGTATGTCTCGCCTACTAAGATAACTTCATGAAGTTTGCTTCATCGTGTAAATCCCGTCTTAGTAATCACCTTAGACATACAGGGTTTGTTTGGAAAGTAAACGCACCGACTGGATTCGGATAACGAACAAGCGGCTGGTCAGTTGGAGAGACAGGACAGACATTTTCCCGCGACGTGTTTTTGTTAAGTGGTGCAAGCCGAAAATGCAGCGGGATTAAATTTTGTGTAAAACTCGGTAAATCTGCGACAGAGACGTTTGATGTGCTCAAGCAGGTCCAGATATTGCTTTAGCAAGAAGTGGTTTGTTTCGGTAAAACCAGGCCATTTGTTTGGCCGGGAAGAGGTCGCCGATTAAGACCGAGCTGGAAGACCTTCGACAAACACCGACAATGTGTCTTGACTAAGCATTCGTTTAATTGCACAGATGTTAAATCTATGGTTCATGACATTTGAACATGCGCAAGGAGTAAGCAAAGATGCTCCCAAAAGTGCTCACTGACGACCAGAAATAGTGGTGAGTGAAAGTGTGCCCAGGCCGGCATCCCAACGCTTCCGCTGCCGCCCTACAGCCCAGATGTGAAATTGCAACAATTGGCTCAATGAATCTTTTTGACAATCGAAAACACTAGTCGAATCAACTGAGCAGACTACTGCATAGAGGACTGGTGTGTTAGCGGCTCTCAAAAGAAAACTCTAGGATCACCCTCATTGAACTTGCTACTCACTCTGAATAGGGTAATGATAAGGTAATGCATCTTTTCTCACAGTTATAACAGAAGAAAGCATATGTATGAAACGCGCGTATAGAAACATTTTAACAATGCAGTAGGGGCTGAGTTCTGCAATACCGTCACGAAAGAACAAACCAAGACATGTATTCTTAAGGCGGAGTATATACACAGATGCTTTCGGCGTGGTTTTAAAAGGAAGTACTTGGGGAAATGGTGGTCCATGCAACTCTAGATGGAGACATGGGATGGGGAAATTGAAAACTTGATAAAAAACTTGAGACTTCTCAGCTACAATTCGGGGACCCCGGGAACTAGGCGTAGCACACCCTTACGGCTAAGCGTAAAAACTCCAGCTATTTCCGCTTTCCTTTGAGTTAGAAGTAATCTTTGTATAATGAACCTTGACTTGTCTGTGAGCTCAGGGTTTGTTGAAAGGGGAAACCAGCTCTGACCTAATTCATACACCGCTGGACAGCGATGGAAAAGCTGTTTGCTCTGGTGACACGTCTATAAAAACACACAGTCATTTCACCCAACAACACAATTCAACATTCCGTCAATTCAACACAAAACAAAGTCATTTTACCCAACACAAAAATTCAACACACGTTAATTGAACACAAAACAATTTCAACACACGTCAATACAACACAAAACAAAATAATTAATTTATTAATAAACTTAAATTTGGTTTGAATTGAATTGACAAAGTGTTAAATTGTTGTGTTGGGTGAAATGTCTTATAGACAGTGTTGACTTTTTTGTGAAGACTGTTTTGTGTGGAATTGACGTGTTGAAATTGTTTTGTGTTGAATAGACGTGGATACGTTTGCTCTCTAGAAACAAGCTTCGGTAAGTGTTCGATACGTGACGGAGGGAATAAAGAAATGTCTTCGTCCTTCGCTACTCAGCGGTAAGAAGCTTGGCGGTAGAGCCCTGCCGTATGAGTTTGCCCTCGAAGTCCCAATGGTCAGCTCTTTGAATGCAAATTTTGCTTCAAGGTGTACTTCTTATGGAAAGACTACTGTTGACCAGCAGTTGTCCACAAAGTGAGCTCATACTAAAGTAAGTGGCTTCTTTAAAGAAACAAAAAGTGATAGAGCTGGTCTTTTGGAATGTATCCCCACTTCCCCTTCATCATTTCCCCATATTCCCCCGCACTCACCATAAGCACCGTGTAGACACATTTAACTTCGGTCAATTCCGGATCCAAGGGTATATCCCCGCAATAGCGTAATATGCAATCGAAACACTCCAAGGCCAAAGGTGCCAAATCATTGGGTAGACGTAACAAGGGTAAACGTATGGCATGACCCTGCCATTTGACCAGTTCGGCATACGAACGATTTGCAGCCGTTTGATGTCGCTCCTGATGACGATCTGCCTCACGCAGTTGACTAAGGGGGGGAAAGGATTTGGTCAATAAAGTTCGTTATGGTTAGTATTCTCTTATACTCACTCATTGCGAAAGTGTTGCATGGCAAACTGCAGAAGTGAGTATTTGGTCACCGAGGGTGGGGTGCCGCCATTGCTCTCTTCCTGCATGTAATTCGCATCCAGATCATGATGCATCATTTGTTGCTGCTGCTGTTGCTGCAGCGACTCCGGCTGGCCATTGCTCAGGGATGAGGGTTGTGTGTGCTGGCCAGCATTGGACTTCCGAGAGGAGTGCAGATAGCTCTGTTGTTTCAAATAACGTTGCTGCTCCACCAATTGCTGCTCCTCTGCAGCATCCTCCAGATGCTGCTGCTGCTGCTGCTGTTGCTGCTGCTGATGATGACTACTGTGATGATGGGTCAGCTCGGTAAGCTGACCCTCCGTTTGTCGATTCGCCTCACCATTCGAGTTGATGTGTTCGTTGCGCTGAGCATGCGCCTGGCGTGATTCCAGGCGCTCTAGCGGCACATTCAAAGTTTGAGCGGCGGCTCGCGCCCCAGAGGATAGTGTCGAGGCCTTCGATTGTGACTGGAAGAGAGGAGAGGAGAGGAGAGGTGAGGAAAGTGGTGCAATTAGCTAATTGGCGCACAAATATTTCATATGCCATGTCAATGGCATGTGAAAGTTGCTGGGCGCCTTTTTGGCCAACCAACTGGTTGCCCATATGTCCCGCGGACCGGTTGTGGGCGTGGCTTATATCGATGGCTGCGTTTTTGGCAACGAAAGTGTTTTGGCATTGGCGATTTATTTTTTTCACTTTTATGTCTTGCATTTAATTATTTGGTGCAATTTGTTTGCAATTGCTTTCTTTTTAATGCCGCCCACTCAAATTTAAGACCCCCCCTGTCCCCCTGCAACACCAAATCCAAGTTGCAGTTGCATTTTTGCACAGTCATGCGAACAAAAAGAAGAAGCTTAGTAAAAGTTTGTTGTTTATGAAAGCGGAAATCTTTCACCAATCAATCAACTTGCCATAAATGAAAAATTATACGCTCATCTGTGTGTGTCGATAAAGAGGGGGGGGGGGGAGGGGGGGAAATGAGTGGCATGAAAATAGCTTGGTAAATTCCCCAAAAATAAATATCATTAACCAATTGCTTTGAATCGCTACTGCATTGTTTTAAGAGATAGCCACTTGGATACATTTGAGTAGATGTGGGAAAGGAATTTCGCCTTAGGCGGCAATGGACAGGTCCTTGCCATCCAGAAGTCACATAAGATATCGCAGACAAAATTCACCAATCAGTGAGAGCTTATAAAATAAATTTCCATAGCCCATTCATACTGGAAGCCGAAGCTGCGAGATTTAGTTTTCATAGGAAACACATAGGCTGGGAGGTTACTTAATTACTTATAAATCTGTAGGCCCGACTGACTGACAGACTGAGAATTTTAAAACCCACAGTCAAAACGGCTTATACTACAGGGTTGAGATTTGTTACAGACCTTCGTTTAGTTATGCAGGCGCGCACTAAGAAAGAAAATATTGAAAATTTGTACGCAAAGTGCGTCAAAAAGATAAAGAAAAGAGATTGTATGAATCACATGACATGCCAAGCTGTTTAGCTAAGAGCGCGAGAGAGCGAGCATGAGAGGGATCACACTCATACAAATTAGATATGTGTGTATGAACAAGTGAGAAAGTCGGTCAAGCCCGACTATAACACGCTCAACGCTCATCTCTAATTCTCTCTCTCTCTCTTTAAAGGTGGGAGTGGGTGGGGGAGGGTTGATTACTTATTTGCTCGTCACTTGAGAACCGCTCATCCGATCTTTATCATTTCTTCGGCAAATCGATACATTTTGCTAATTACTAACTATCACCAGAGGGTACAAATCGTCTATCTTCAAAACTGTAGGAGATATAACGTTTTTTCCAAATTGCGGAGGCGGGAGGGGGCGTGGCAAAAATTGAAAATAAACTTGATCTGCCTGCAAGAATAAGAAGCATTTGTCCCATACATGTCAAACCTTTATCTCTTATCATCTCTGAGATCTGTTTGTTCATACGGACAGACAGACAGACGGACATGGCTATATCGACTCGGCTGTTGATGCTGATCAAGAATATATATACTTTATATGAACGGAACGGGTTCGGTTCAAAAAATATGTTTTATTGCATATTTCTCAAGCTGCTATAAATGTCAACTTTGTCATTTCCCACAATTTTTAAGCCTTGGAATAAAAACAGCTTGCAAAAAATATTTTACAATATTAGAAAGGAACTAATTAGTTAAAGCTTTAAGAATGGTAAATAAGACAATTAATGATTCTTTACCATGCTTATCTTCTGATGAAAATGACAAGCAATCTTTATGCATTAAAGTCTTGGAAGAACTATCATTGTAAGGAAATTAACAATGTCGCATTTGTTGTATTAACAGTTTCTGCAAATACAATTAATTGTCTTACGCACTTTTTCTACTCAGATATATGTTTTATACAACGATAGAGTCAGTCATTTTGAAAAATAGCTGGAAGACACACTATTACTTAATTTATACAGTGCGTTAACTGAAGTCCCACTAACACACACACACAACGTCTTCTGTCAATTTGGAGCTGTCTGTTTTTCTGCTACCTTTGGAATTCCCAAACAGTCTGATGGCCTCTGTCAACTTGCAAAAGATAGGCAATGCCTGCTGATAATAAAACCGCGAGTTTCTTTAAACAGCTGTACAGTCGACCATCTTCCTTGTCTTGTTTTAAAAGTCTTAAGCGAACATAAAATTATAATATATAGACCGAACGGTGGCGCAGTCGACTCCGTTTCTCTTACAAATTAGTCAGCTGTATGCTCTCACTTACGCTTCAGAGTGCAAAGTTGGGAATACGTCCGGTTCGCTCTAACCACTGTGTTCCCCTGTGTTCTCTATGGAGAAATCTTAATGGGGACTATCTCTTAACTCTGCTAGAAATTGAGCAGCGTAAATTTGATCTCTAATACTCATTGCTCCATGACTTATCGACCTGGAGTCTATTGTTTGTTTTAATTTAGAACAAAAATGATTTCTGAACCCCGGTTCGAACCCGAACCTAGGTTCAGCGTGAACCCGAACCCAAAAAAATTCGCGGGTTTGAACCCCGGAGCGAACCCCTGTCGATATGTATGAGGTTTGCAGCCCTGGTTTTAAGTACAAAATTCTTATATCAAATCTCTTCTTGGTTTTAGCACATAAAATTCTAAGCTTTCCCAATTTGTCCTTGAAACTAGGTTTCTACGAAAATCTACCTATGGTGTTAGCACCATTTGGAAATTATAAGAGCAGATTCAACTTAAAATAGTTTGCAGTTTTCATAGCACACTTTTTGGAGCACTGTAAGTCTATTCTGTACTTAATTCAAGAAATTTTTTACTTCAACAAAGTACGACATTTTCTTAAATTTTTAGTCCAACTGTAAGTAGGAAACGCTATTGATAAAAGAACGATTGTTTTCATTTGAATTATTTTTACAGTTGTTTTAATTTAAGTACAGCAAAGAACAAAACATACATGAAATTTCAAGTACAAAACGGTATAAATTCTATCCCGATCGATCTAGAACTTTGCTGGACTTTTTTTTCTGAGTGTACCTAGATACCACCCAGTTCTTACCGAGCTCCAACTCTGGACGACAAGTGCCTCCTTCCATCGGGGACAAAGAAGGACTCCTTGCCTCCAAGAGGACAAACAAAATCAGTAGCCTATAACCCACAAAAATCCAGACCTTTGTACCGGAAAAAGTGCTGCTAGGAGAGGTCTAAACTCAGTAGGGGGCCACAATAGACCAGGCTATTTTCCCAACAACAAGAATAAGGGTACTCAAACTATAGATATTGCTAACCCTTAGGCCTAAAATAAGCCTCAATGAATTTAGTATTGAGCGGAATTTGGCCTGTTCTTTCAATTTCATTTCTCTTGGTCAAGCCTCTGTTCCTCTTTTAATTATCCCAAGTGTGGCATTACTTAAACAATTAGACAATCACAAATTATACGTTTTATATGCAAAAGAGAAGAAAAACCCATATCTCGGCTGGTGCAAGTTAAATCAACACATAATCGCATTATTAGCGTGCGAACAAAAGGCGCGCAGTCAGACAACCGAATAACTAGCCAGCCCACAAACTCAAAAGACGCTTACATCATTTGTTTGTTTGGGCCTCATCATCATCATCGTCATGCCGCTTGGTGGGCTAATTAGCAAATCAAGTGACGATCAGAGGTGTCGATTGTGCAACAAACCAACTAAAGTGGGTCACAGATCCTAATGATCATTGTGGATCTTCAACTGTTTCCTCGTTTTGTGTGTGTTCTGATCCACTTTGAGCCCACTTGAGCCATAAAAGCTGAACAACTGTTGCCCCAAATAGAAATTCCAACTAAATCATTATTTTTTTTTTTTTTTGTTTTTTTGTTGATTGTAATTTAACTGTAATTTGATTTCAATAATTTAATTACATTTTCGGTTGCAGCAGAGGCAGCTGTCTCTGTCTTTGTTGTTTATGGCTCTTCTCCGTTTTGGCCGTTTCCCCTGGTAAATTACTTTAATTTCGTTGCTTTGTTTCGTCGTGTGGCGCGGAATTAATTTCGAATTTTTAATTAACTCGAGCAAAAACAAATCCGAAAAGAAAGTTGCGTTCGCTTAGAGATAAAAATATATTAACCAAATCCTACTTGAAATGATACTCGAATTGAATCGCTGCCTGCAGGCCAAGCCAAAGAACTGGAGCAGAGTCCGAGTTGGAGTTGGAGTTGGAGTTGGAGTTAAACAAAAACAAGTCATCTGACCCAGTTGCGTGCCTAGAGAACCTGTAAGACACGCTGTTCCATTTACATGGACAGATTTAGCACATCAACTGGCCAAAGATCGCACGTTCCTGGGCAGGAGAGAGACAGAAACAAAAACAAAACCAAAACCAAACTGACATGCGCAACGAATGTTTTTATGGCCAATTCAGCTGTCAATACTTGAGTGTCGAGATCAGCTATCAAAGCTTTAAGCTCATGAAGAAGTAACTGTTTGTGTATACTCTCTCTCGGCCGCTGCCAAAGCTGAGGCATAACATTTTCTTTTGCTTATAACTCTACCATTGAGTTTCTGGTGATGGAGATTCAAATACCTTGAAATAAAGCAAAAATTCAGAATTTTCAATTCCAATTGATTCCGAATATTCTTGCCCCGATTATTAAAAAGAGATTGAGATCCAACTCTTTATAAGTACACTAGGGTGGACGCCGATAAAAAATATAACCGATACCATCTTAAACGATTACTTTTAGGGTGCACATAATGAATTTAAAAATCCAAACATTTTATATCATGTTTTAACCAGGGCTGCAAACCGGTTCGGAGTCGGAGACTCCGGGATTTTTGGGAAGTCCGAACCGAACCCGAACCGGAGCAGAAAAATATTTTCCGCCCGAACCTGAACCTGAACCGGAACAAAAAAGTCGCAAATGGGTTCGGTTCAAAATTTATAAAAATTTTTCTAGATGTAATAATTGTTAATTTGGCCATTTTCCAATATAGATTGAAATGCACACTCAGAAAACAATGGCATGAAATTATTTCACTCACGTTATTTTTAAAACATTGGCATGAAAAGTTTTCTAGAACTTCGAAAAATGTGACACAAAAAATATTTAGGGAATATTTCTAAAAATAGGAATAAGAGGAAATAGGAAAAGGAATTCTAGAGAGTTTTCTTATAATGCCAATATTGGTTGCCAACTTCGGTTTGAGCTGTAGATACCTTGTAAGCAAAGTAAGCGAGAGAGGTATATGAGAAATTGGCCCCAGATGTCAGCCGCAAGCAGTGTGTCGGCAAAGCAGTTCTCGTATTGACTGCCAATATTGTTCCTGACGAAAACAAAATTATTTTTGGTCCCTGAATTGAAATCAATTGTCCGTTTTTGCCCCGCACGTAAGGGTTACGATATATTTGCATAATTTCTGATAAATACAATTGTTTTCCAAGTATTTTTATTTGAAATGAGCGACCAAATATAGGTAGTATATACCTAATAGGTACATATAAAAAGTTTGCTATCTTCTCTGTTGCCTGTGTAATTAGGTCTAACTTTTCTAGTCACTTTCTTAAAATTAGTAAAAATTTCCTATGATTTTAAATCAAAATGATCTTCAAATAACTATTATTGAGCTTGAATATAAAGACTCTGAACTTTCAAATATGTATAAAGTGTTAAAGGTTTTTCCAATTAACGTAAATTTTTTATTCCTGAACCCCGGTTCGAACCTGAACCTTGGTTCAGCTACCTTCTGAACCCGCTCTGTGAACCCGAACCCAAAAAGTTTGAAGGTTCGAACCCCGGAGTAAACCCCTTCCGATTTTTGCAGCCCTGGTTTTAACCCCTGCGAAAAGCCTTCAAAGTTTCCACAAATATTAGGTATACGACCCGTTCACCGAATCGAAATTCTGTCGACGAATTCTTCGTATCATTATAAAAGTTGTCAAATTTGAATTTAATCGAACAGCAAATAAAAATGGAGCAGGAATCGAATGTATTTTTGGTTGGTAGACAAGGACCAAATTTTGACGAAGCGAGCGAGCCCATTTCCAACGAAGAGATGCGTTTTTTCAACGCTTTTATATGGGACTAAATTCTTAAGACGGCCCATTTCAGAAAGTGCGACTAGTGTGGCTCGCAAGTTGAAGTCAGCATGGTCCACGAGCAGGGTTTCAACAAAGGGCCATGTACGCTTGAACGCACTGTCCTTCTAGTCATGGGCAATTCGCTAAACTCAAGAGATTGCTCCGTGGACACCGTTTTGAATCGATAAAGAGACAGAGCCCCAAACGAAAAAGAAATTAAAGATTATACCAGAAGAAGACCTTGCAGCATGTTCTTAAAATTGTCCTACAAACACAAACAAAATTGTAAAACACGTTGGCACAAGTGTAAGACAGTAGGGGGAGGTTACTTTCAAGGGAATGAAATGAATTGACAATATTAAATAAAGAGTTTTTGATTTATGAATAATTTCCCTGTATTTTTTGCCCACAGTAGTATAGTAATCCGCATTATTTTTCGATTCTGAAGAAGCTTATTTATAAGCAGCCCAGTAAAAGTAGACTATTTGCAGGAACGGCTGCAACCGTGATGCGCAGCACTTCAGTTCAGTGTGGGACCTGACTTCAAATATATCTTGATAGCCTCTTAATGAACGGCTAAAACTTGCTTTCATCTAGAAGTAAACAGCGCAAAATAGTAGAAATTTTGCCGTAATATAAAATTTTTACCAAATATATCTACCTACATATTGTGTCTGTTATATAAAAAACATTTTTTATTGGTCATGGTACTTTTTTGTCAAATGTTATGACTTCAAATCAAGTCTACGCCAACTACTATAAAATTAAAAATGTAGGCATGGGCAACAGTACGTATGAGTGATAAACTTTAAGTCCAAGTCGCAGACCCTAAACCTTATTTTTTCTCAAAAATTTTTTTTGCTATGCGTTTTATACACAAATATGCATCGTTTAAGCGGGTATCAGTATGGTCTTACATTTTTCCATATATAAAATGTCCGACCTAAAGTACACTTACAAAGGGTATATTAAAAATGCTCAGATGTTTTCTACGCATGTTTCTTCCTCTCGTCATCTTCACCAGACATTGCCCAAAGTCTTTTAATACAAACCGGCTGGATCGAATGACTATAGCATATAGCTTCCATAGGAATGAGCGGTCGAAAAACTAGTTTCTGCAGGAAAAACTTTTTATTTTCAACGCAAGCATTCCCAAACCTCTTATGTATAAGTTTTGAAAGATTTTCCATAATTCCAGCAAGTTTTATAAAAATCGAACAACTATATAGTATAGCTACCATACAAAAGATACGTCTGAAAACAACCTTAGTAGGAAAGACTTTTTTGTTTTCAATGTTAACGTTTCCAAACTTGTTACTGATCAATATTATATGCTATTACACTGTTCTACCGAATTTGATCCAAATCGAAAGAGTAGGAAAGGAACGACCGGGCGAAAAAGTAATTCTAGCAAGAAATTATTTTTGTTTTCAATAGTAGAGTCCTTCTTTTGTCCAGGCGATGAATATGATCAGTTCAACACAATTTTGGTGAGTTTGATCTAAGTCGGATAAATATATCGTATAGTATGTGGCTACCCCACGTTAACTATTTAGTTGAAAACACACATTAGGTTTATTGGAGACGGCGTGTTGCCGGTAAGAATGAGTAAAACACAAGGGCGCAGAGATAAATAAATAAATATAAAAAGGCGAGTCGAGGGTGTCGAAAGCAAAAGTGGCGCCATCTATTGGTGAGCTTGGGAAATTTCTAAAATTGACAGATGTTATTTCTTTTAGTTTACAAGCAGCCAAATTTAGTATTTATCTATTTTTAATCCTAAGAAAGATTACATTTATTCCGGGGTAATCTTATTAAAGATTAATTTAAACGAGAATTCGTACACAGTTTAATCCCAACACTAAATCATATAAGCGTGTTCGAGATTAATTTGAGGTCGATATGGAATGTTGATTTGATTTCAGAAGAAATTTGGAAAGAGCTATGGACTTTTAATCCGGCAAACCGGGTTCAATTCTCGGTAGAACCCTTATTTTATTTTAAATAACATTTTAGTAATCAGTGCATATAATCTACAAGTGAATAGTTGAATATGCAATAGTTTAAAGGCAATAAGGATATGCCATAATCAGCAATAATCATCAATTTGGTGCCGTCCGTTTGTATTGCTGTCTTTTTCTCTGTATAAACGCGTGGATCTCACAGACTATAGGAGGTAGAGCCACAACCCGTACCCAGATCAAGTTTGCTCCAGGTTTGGCAAATTCCTCCTCCATCTTCTTCTAACCGCGAAAAACTGTCAGAGCTACAATTTTTATACCCGTTACTCGTAGAGTAAAAAGGGTATACAAAGTCGTGCAAAGTATGTAACAGGCAGAAGGAATCATCTCCGACCATATAAAGTATATATATTCTTGATCAGCATCAACAGCCGAGTCGATTAGTGCCGTCTGTCCGTCCGTCTGTATGAACACCTAGATCTCAGAGATGGTAAGAGATAGAGGTTTGACATGTATGGGACAATGCTTCTTTTATCTGCACGCAGATCAAGTTTTCAAATTTGGCCCCTCCCGCCCCCGCAATTTGGAAAACGTTATATCTCCTACAGTTTTGAAGATAGACGGTTCGTACCTTCTAGAGATAGTTAGTAATTAGCAAAATAAATCAATTTGCCGAAGAAATGACAAAGATCGGATGAACGGTTCTCAGTTAGAGCCAAAAGTGAACCAAGCACCCAACCCCCTCCCACCCTAAAAAATGTTGCATACTTTTGGATGGTCACCCTAGGGAACGCAGGAACACTGTTAAGCATGTTTTCTCATGAGTAACGGGTATATCGAAGTCGGTTAGAGCCGACTTTAACTTACGCTCTCGTTAAGTTTGAACCTAGTGACTTAATTTACATTCAGTGAGGCCCAACATTTATCTATTCTGTGTACCACAATGAGATCCGAGCAAACACATCGAAGGTATGTATTTATTGAAATAAATATTAAAATAAATGGAATTCAAAACTATAGGAACCACATTACTTGGGACAGGGTATTTTGCTGTCGGGGCACTCGACCGCAACACTCTTACTTGTTTATTGTTGCTCTTTTTGCTTCTTGCTTTTCTTATCGATTTTCGTAGCCTGGAACATAAACAACGCAGCTGGTCTAGCCGCTATTCTTAAGTCGGATCATATTTGTAATTTAGAACGAAATGCCAGTTAAGAAGCTTCTGAAGAGAAACAACTATACCACGGAGCACAGTGTAAGATTTTGCCAATCAAGGGGGACTTAATTCAATAGCAGTCGTATTTTCAAGCTATCGACATGAACTTTGGACTGAATGTTCAAAAATTTCCCAAAGAAATTTTTGGACGAAAAGTTAAAGTGGGCGTGGCATCTTAAAATGCGTAAAGTACGTAAAAAACAGAAAATTTTCAAATTTTTTCAAAAATTTTCCGCAATAAAAAATATGAAAAAATTTTATTCAAAAAAGTGTCAGGTTAGTATTTTTTGTTCTGATTTTAGCCAATTTAAAAATATTTTTTTAAAATTAATCATGACAAAAAAAAATTTTTTTAAATTTACGATTTTTGTTAAATGTTCATGTTTTTGCTTGTAACTTCAAAAGTATTGGCCGTACAAATATAAAAATGTATGCGTTTCAAAGGTAATTCATTTATTGAAAGAAAAAAGCGATTTTCATATTTTTCAGAATTTTTTCAATTAAAAAAAAAACAACTCAAAGTTGATAAAAAGATTAGGCGAACTTTTTTTTTTGACAAATTTAATCAAAATCTGAATTTGAACCACAACTTTCTTCACTAGATTGATCAGAAAATAGTTTTATAGCTCTTTCGATGCGATTTGAGGTTGAAGGCGCCACATCAATCCTATAGCATCGCCTTTTATTTTGTCCTGAAGCCAACTTGCATTATCGGTCATAATTCTGGACTTATCTCTCCTAGATTTAGTCCACCTCGACTCAAATTTATGGCACAATGTGTTTTAAATGCAATATTAACTTTTTATGATCAATATCATTGCCAAAATGATCGCTGCGTGCTCTAGGAGTGATTTAAGCTTAACGGTTTTTGCATTTCTCACCCAAACCTCGAAAAAATCTGCCCGTTTTATTTCACTCATTGCTTAATTGAAGGTCTTTGGGCAAAATATGGGCAACTTTTTATTTCTGATACTGATTCAGAATAGTTTTCTGCAAAATACGTATGTTTTGGTTGATTTGAATGTGATTGAATGTTGTTAGTTTTTTTCCACCAAAAACAAAACATTGTAAAAATATAGCTACTTTTTGGCACTTATTTCGAAAAAATAACAAAAATGTTGTATGCCACTTATGAAGTCCCTTTATAGCGCTAAAAATCTATAATGCTTCCACAATTATGGGAAAAATAAGTTCAACCGCTCACAGTGGCCACACGATCCAATTGAGAACACTAAACTTTCTCAACTGATGCTTGTTGTGCAATGCAATTTTGCATGCATTTCAAATGCACCGGTTTAAGTACCGTTATCTTCTGAACAAAAATTTTTTGATTTGATTTGGGCTTGTTTTCGTAACGTTTGGACATATTTAAATTGACACCTAAAAGCTCATTGACCTTAAAAATAATTTTTTTTCCAATTAAGTCCCCCTAGATTGGCAAAATCTTACACTGTGCGGAGTTGGGAATTAAGCAGCTAAGTAAAGTGTGTTTGAATGTAATATATAAAACCACGATGTCCAAGCGATATATAGTGAGAATATTCTGGTCGCGGCGGCGACTCTAATACACACATAAATGTAAGCATGTCTGCACAAAGCCGCAGCGGCTCCAAAATAATTTTACTTTTTATTCATATTTTCCGGATTTAGTTGATGTGTTTTTCATTTGTATTCAATAAATAACGAAAAAATTTATATTAGAAATAAACACAAATATGAATAAGTTATGTAAAAAAGGTAAATATTTTGTAAATTTACGAAAAATCGAAAAAATGTATATAAACAAGTAGGCATCAAAAGAAATTTGTTTTAGGAGTTAATTTAATCCCGAATATCGGGCGCAGATCAATCTCGACCGTTCTAGAAACAAAATTGAGTTCGAATAGAGGAATCAGTTTAAGCTAGGGGCAAGGCAAAGACCGGAAACGAAATGTTGATCCCTGACGGGCTCAATTCAAGTCATTCCGGGATGAACCTATAATTAATCCTGTTTTGGACTGAGTTCATCCCGAGTGAAATGCTTCACTAAGTGGAGAAAATTTTTTGAAGAAGAAACCTGCACAAAAGAAGATCACAAATAGAGTAAAATAGAACAAAAGAGTGAACACTTAGTTTGTAACATCTAATAAACCTATAGACTATTTCAATCAAGTTTGGATCAAAGCCTTAAAAAGTTTTAAAGGTCCAAAGTACCGAATCCTTTAAATTAAGGACAACCCAGACCAGATTGCTTCTTTTTTACTTCAGAGAGTTAGACTTGCCTTTCCTAAGTGTCTAGCCTCAGGCTTCTCTCACCATTTTCTAATCCCTTTCCTTAACAATTAACCCACCTCATTGGAATTCATGGTCTCAAAGCGGGCTAGAATCTCTTTGACTGATATTTTTGATTCCGTTGGCTCCTCCAAAATGGTTTCCATGCGACTTACTGAACCGCTGCTGGCATTGCTCACACGTCTCGTCTTGCTGCCCAAGAGCAGGGCGGGAGCAGGGACAGCGGCAGGTTGGCCCATGTGGAGCGTAAGAAATGGATGTTGTGGCTGTTCAGGTTGTTCAGGTGATTTATTTAAGATTTCCGTGGTGGCAGGTTGCTCGTCATGGTTGTTGTTGTTGTTGTTGTTGTCCCGACTCTGATTGAGCTGCAGCTGAAAGCTAAGCTGCTCCTCAAAACAACACTGCTCACAGAGGCTTGTGGAGGTATGGGAGGTGTTGCTGGTGGAGTTGCTGCAGCATTTATAAACCATATCTTCCTCAACACTCCAGGCATTGTCATGCTCCAGGTCAGAGGCGGTGGCATTTAGCTCGGCTCCTAGAGAGGCGCAACACTGTTCGTTCAGATCACGTATGCTCTCATTGGTGAGCTGATCCAGATTGCTGCCACGATGCACCTGATGATGCACCTGGGCAGCTGTGGTGCCCGTGATGTGAGCAATTTCCGCATCATCGGAATCGGTATAGATTAGCTCATGCTCGTCATCGGTTAGATTGTTCAGGGAGTCCAGGGAGGCGCATTTGCAGTCCTGCTGATCCTGCTGCTGCTGCTGCTGGAGCAGCTTAAAGTTGTTGACCTTGTCGTGGTGCATTTTGTTGATCAATGATTCCACCTTGTTCACAATACTGCTAAACTTATGGGGCACACTGCCGCCAGCTGACAGCTGCTGCGCCTGACAGGATTTACTGCTACGCACGCTCTGCGACATGACGCACACACACACACACAGGCGGGTGCCAGTGAAAGTTGTTAGTGCATTTTGTCCATAATGAATGCTAAATATTGTTTACACTTCGCCACCAATTCGAGGAAAAACGTTTCCCGCAACGATGTGGAAATTGTTGTGGCAACTTTTTTTTGTTGCAATTGGCAATTCACTTATTCACTTGCCACGGCTCGATAAGTTCGGTGCGCTAAACTAATAATACTTTTTCACATCTTGAACCACTTGGCAGAACTCTGAATGGGTCAATATTACAGCTAGGCACAAAACACAAAACACAAAAAAAAATAAGTTGGTCAACATTTAAAGCAGACGACGCCGCGGCTTAATAACAAAAGAATTCGTGGAGCTGGAGCTCGCTGCGTGATGCCGTTACCGCACATTTGTAACAACTGAAAACTGGGCAAGACTGGTCAAAACGAGCCAACGCCATTTGACTGGCCATTTCACTCGCAACGGAGCAGAACAACCAGCCGAGAGCCACTTGAGCCAACTGAGCAAGTTGAGTGAAAACTGCAACCGAGCGGAAAGCCAAAGAGAAAGAGTAAGAAAGTCCCCCCTTCCCCCTCTCCGCCCCCCTTCAACTAACTGTTAAAGCTGGCGTCTCATCTCTGCCTGGTCAGTCTCCAGCTCTTCAGCTCTCCAACTTTGGCATTTGACGAGTTTTCACGCATAAAATGAATTAAATTAACAACTAAATGAAATACAGAAAGATGAGAAAAAAAAAAAGAAAAGAAAAGAAAATCCAAATGATGGACGTGGGCCACTCCAACTCATACCTACTCTCTTATATGGCAACTAACTGAATCAGTGGGCTCCACTGAGCTTAAAGCACGAGCCAAACAATCCACAATGCCACCAAAACCAGATCATAGGATGAGTTGACAAGAGCTGCAGGAGAGACGGCAAAGGGGGTGGAGACTGGAAAAATTCATAAAGGGAAGGGAGTTCCACTCGGTTCCTACTCTCGCCTACTGAGAAAACTTCATAAAATTTAGCTTTATCGTGTGGGATTTTTAGGAATTTTATAAATCACCGAAGCGACTTTGTCCGCATCCAAGATTTTATGGAATTGTAGAAATTGTGCCCATTTTAAGTGAATTTCACAGCAGGATCAGCACTCCTTGGTGATTATTGGGAACGTATTTATTAAAGAGTGAATATTTGTGGATAAAACTTTTGTTTCGCTGAACTAAAGTTAACAAACTAAATATCAAAACAAACTGATCTCAAGGCAGTCACTGTTCAATTATAATTCAATTTGAATTGGCTTTTCCCCTTGTTCCCCACGCCCCCCTCTACAGTTTTCGACTCTTTCCCCTTGCTCCTTTCCCTCTTCTATTGCTCTCCATTCTTTTCCGTCCTTTCTCATTCCTTTTTCCCCCTCCCTCATCCTGCGCTCTCCACTATTTCCCGCCCTCCTCTACAGTTTTCGACTCTTTCCCTTTGCTCCTCTCCCTCTTACAACGCTCTCCACTCTTTTCGGTTCTATCTCAATCCTTTCTCCCCCTTCCTCATCCTGCGCCTTCCATTATTTCCCGCCCTTTTCTACAGTTTTCGACTCCGCGTCTCCTTGCTCCTCTTCCTCTTCCATCGCTCTCCACTCTTTTCCGTCCTATCTCATTCCTTTCTCCCCCTCCCTCATCCTGCGCCTTCCATTATTTCTCGCCCTTCTCTACAGTTTTCGACTCTGTCCCCTTGCTCCTCTTCCTCTTCCATCGCTCTCCGCTCTTTTACGTCCCATATCATTCATCTCCCCCCCCTCATCCTGCGCTCTCCATTCTTTCCCGTCCCATCGCATTCCTGTAAAGATGACGTAGACGCCAAAATTTGTTTAACTCGCTCTGTTGGCTCTCTGAGACATCTGTCTGCTGCTCTGAAAGACATGTGCTGCAGGGTGGTCCATCTAGTGTTTGGAATTTAAACTATACATAATTTGACTTTAAAAACGACTTTAGTAAAAGCTTTGACCTTTACAAAAAGGGTCAGTATTCGCTTGAAGAAAGTTGGGATATAATATATTAAATACATATTTCCAAAGTGTTGAGTCCTCGCCTCAAACTGTGCGAAATTTGAAAAAAAAAAACTCAATTTCTGGTTTAATTCGTGAAGCGAGTTCGTGAATGGTGGTGGATAAACCAACCCGTGTACGTACTCGTCCGGTGGTGGTTATTTGACCGAAATTGTTTTTCATAAATATGAACCAACCTTTCCAATAAATGTTGAACCTTTGAAAAATTTTGAGCCTCTTTTTAGTTGGCATTTCACTTACACTAACGATTTTAACATTTGAAAAAAGCTCTCACACGCTTTTATTTGCCCGCATTCAATAAAAAGAGCTTATGCGTTTTTGGCGATCCCTCTCCCACACTCTCTCTCGTTCATTTTAGCAAAACAATGTTGCCTGAACAGAATAGCTCATTTATTAGCCCCATACAAACTTTTCTTTGCCGTTTTCACTCACTTTGCGGACAAATTTTTGCAAATTGCGCAAAAAGTGCGCGCCTGCATAACTAAACGAAGGTCTATGCCAAATCTAAGATCAATAGGATAAGCAGTTTTGACTGTGGGTAGATAATTCTTCAGTCGGGCCTACAGGTTCATAAGTATAGATTAAATTGTAAATTTAGAATAGACTCTGACGAAAAAGGATAGAGATTAACTCTGAGAGCTCTACTCCCACAATTTCAACAGTTAAGAAGTGATTTGTCCAGTGCGTTTCTGGTTCATTGCGTCTTAAGACGACTCACAGTTACTTTTGGTGAACCCTGGTAACAAAGCGATGCTTCCGCTGGCTAACGTGAGCAGTGACATTATGTTGAAAGGTACATCTTGTGGGTTCTGCAAGATTCTGCTCCTATTTCAATAAATCATTGTAAAAGCTATCAAGTCTGGGCTACTTTACTTTTTAATTTAATTTTCAAGGAATAATGAAAGTACCTAGAAGAGCACCACATCGTTTCGCGGATAGTTAAAGCTAAGGAAAATATTTGTAAACAGATTGACGTAAATTCAAATGCTATTACTACAGTTTACTAATGGGGCTGCGATGGAAGTTGTGGCTATTCTACTTATCGCCAAGGATACAGTAAATTTAAAGAAGACAAACTGATAAACGTTTATTCTGCGATTTGTCGGGTTCTGTAAAATTCTAGGCCTTCCCCACTCACTTTTAAAGGCCAATTAAAATTACTAGCGAAAAGGAAACAGCAAGCTTGGTAAATATGGTACATGTATTCAAGAAGACGAAGTCGAAAATTGACAATGCAGACAAAAGTAATGTAATATGCAAAATACCATGTAAAGTGGATTTAGTAAACGCGTGCAATACAAAAAAACAACTAAGTCAAAACTTAAAACAAGGATATCGCAACATAAATCCGATTATAAACTCAAAGCGGACCACAATTTTGCCACAACAGAACAACTATAGTAAACACTTTACTCTCGAAATGTTACATATAATGGACACCAGAACAGACAAGAGAATTAACTATAAGGCAGATACCGAAAACTGCGCTCACATATACAGACACCTGTTCAACAAACATTAGCTTAGTATTTAACTCAACGTTAGGCGGTGCAGACATGTTATATGTAGTATGTTAAGGGTACTGTATACCTTCACAAAATTTTTTTTCGATTTTTTTATTTGTTTAAACGTTCTATTAGGATCTTATAAACATCCTGCAAAACTTTCAAGCTGATCCGAAACTCAGTTTTAAAGATATAAACAAAAACAATTATATTTTCCGACCCTTTTATATGAAAATTGTTTTTATCGACCCTCGTATTTTTTTCCCTTTTTTGGTCAAAAACTTTATAAATATTTAAAAAATGTTCGATATTACGGAAAAAAAAAATTGTGAAAAAAAATTTTACTTGGAAATTTTTGGAGATTATATTTTTTACCATGTTTCAAACCGCTTTGACCCAAATTTCTGGAGAACCGCTTAACCGATTTTGATAATTTTTTTTTTTTCGGTGAAAGTTAACACCCAAATGCACCAAATCCGATTTATACATTTATTAAATATAATTTATATTTCATCGAAAACAGATGTCGAATCTTTAAATGCGATTATCTCGGAACCACTTTTTCCAAAATGGTTGCAAAGATTTAGAGAGTACCTGTTGACCGATTTTCAAATTCTTTCCCTTAAATTGCTCCTAATACCCACCATTCTGGTGTGAACTAGGATATTTTTGATCGGTCAACAAATAACGGAGCTAGGACCAATACAGTGGGAAAAAATAGTCGATTTTCGAAATTTTGACTTTGAAACCCCGTAACTACGTCATTTATTGACCGATCCAAAATATCCTAGTTCACACCAGAATTACATTATTTCTTAACAAAACCCTGTCTTCAGTTTTAAATTCAGATCATCCGTTCTCAAAAAATTTTTGCAACCATGCGCCTATGTTTTAAATTTTTGGTTAACTTGAACAGAAATACAACAACAACCGAAGGTATAACAACAACAACAAAAATTACTAAATTTAGTTTAACCGATTACCTATCAAATGAAAAAAACCGCTTCTTAATACCACTTATAGTTTTTGACTAATCTAATTTTTGGTAAACCTTTAAAAATGACTCCTGAAGGTATACAGTACCCTTAAAAATGTTCAAAGGCTTTGTTTAAAATGTATTGTTATAATTGCTGAATTGCTCTTTGTGGTGTCGCTGAACACGGATGCCGATATATTGGAAATAAACATAAACTGAGTTTTCTTCCTAACCTCGAGCCGGCAAGCATTACAGTCAAAAATTTAAAATAATAAAAAATTTTAATGTAAAACATCTTTAGTTTTCGGTACAAAAGATTTTAGAAGGAGAAAAATTTGATTTCAGCGAAACAGTGACTGAACAGTGATTAAACACTGAATTGACTGTGGCTTAAGAGTGACTTCACAGTGTCTTGACAGTGACTTGATAGTGACTAACCAGTGACTTGACATTGGCTAAATGCAGACTTGACTAAACAGCGTCTTGATAGTAAGAAAACAGTGACTCAACAGTGACCTGACAGGGACTAAACAGTGACTAAACAGTGACTTGACAGTGACTCAACAGTGACTAACCAAAGGCATGACAGTGGCTAAACGCTGATTTGACGTGATTTGATATTTACTAAACAGTGACTTGAAAGTAAGAAAACAGTGACTCAACAGTGACCTAACTTTGATTTGACAGTGACTTGACAGTGGCTAAACAGTAACTAAACAGAATTACGGAATTTCTACTCCCTGTTTTCTTCTTTTAAAACATTGTCATAACTGACCATGGAGAGAGCTTGTGATTTTATAACTAAGCCCTTAAATTTAGTATCATGTTTCACATCATATGGTCTTCCGATTCTGATAAAGTTTTCATTACATCTAATTTAAAGCTCAAGCTTTTACCACGATATCTTCGTGTCATCGTATCTTCTTCTATCGTCCACTGTGCGTACATTCGATATAGCCTACACTGCAAAACTCATAGAAAGGACCAGGCCGAGCTTTCTTCAATCTCTTGGATTGTGTGCTCCTTATTTGAAGTCAAGATGTTATTCGGCCTAAGTGAGGAAGGCTTTACTGTTGAGGGAACTCTTGACTTTTCATATATGACTGCTTCTAAGCTTCCATTAAAGCTTTTAGTTTTACTTTCGAGTGCTTTTAGTGTCTCTAAGAGTCCGGAAAATTAATCTAGAGCAACAATAAAAAAAAAAAACCAAAAACCTGTCCAGTCTTTGACTTACCTTGCGGAACTCCTGCACAAAACTGGTGATCATCGACTGGATGGCTGCCGCTCGGGTGGCATGCAACGCCAAATGCTTGCCATTGCGCAGATTCAGTTGGAGGGCAGCTGGACGTGGTAGGGTGACAGCATTTTGAATTTCAGCAAAGGAAATGGCCTGCACCACAATCAGATAGTCGGCATCTCGTCGAGCCAAATAGAGACCGCTGTGCGAGACACCCATAATGCTGACATCCGGATAGAGGGGGGCACCTTGCACGGCAAAGAGGCGAGCAAAGTAGAGGGGCCAATCCCGGGCCATGTCCACCAGATGGCGTTTGACCAAAGCCCTGACCTGTTGATTGCGAGCAGCTAAGGTATCCACACTGACACCATGACCATGTAGCATATTAAGAGCGGATGACTTCTCCTGGGGGGTAATGCGCAGACAGGGGGTGACGCCAAAGACATCGCTTAAGACCTGAGCAAAGAGAAGATCCAAGGCCACGGGTGGTCCAATGGGCTCGTGGGGCTGGAAGACCTCTTTGCGTACACGCAGCTTCCAGGGCACGCGATTGTAGGTAAGACAAGCCGAGGCTCCTTGGCCTGCACTAGGACTAAGGGAGGTGGAAGTCAGAGAGGGTGGTGGCACGGGAGCGGGTACCAACACAGGTGGAGGGGTGGCTATGGGCTCCAGCTCCTCGCGCATGCCCGAGCTGGCAGAGCTCTTGCGCTTGCGCTCGTGTTCATACTTTTGGGCCATGTGAGTGCGGAAGGTGGCCGGGGTGGAGGACTTGACTATGGTCTCTAGACTGGCCTGGATTACTCTGGGAGGTGCGGGCTGGTAGACTTTGTGACTCTCCTTTTCGCGCTCTACTTGACGCAGCTCGTAGAGACGCTCACGTTCGCGTTCACGCTTTTCGCGTTCCTTTTCGCTGCCGCTGCCAGAGGCGGGACCCTCCACCTCGGCACGATCCCACACAGACTCGGAGTAGTCCTCACGATCTCGCGAGCGGCTGCGACTGCGTGAACGCTCACGCTCGGATTGGTCCCAGGCGGTTACAGAGCTGGAGGACTGATCCTCTAGATGTTGATGGTGTTGGTGGTGATGTTGTTGATGCACTGAACCAAAGGTATCACGCTCCTGACGTTGTATAAAGGCGGGCACATGATCCTTGCGGTAGTCCGGTTCGGGTTCGGAACTCAGCTCCGCGGGCGGACTCTGAGGAGCAGGCGGTGGGGCTGGAGGAGCCATGGTGGGCGGACGTATGGGTGGGGGGTGGAGCAGGCACACTGGGCACGGGTGGAAGCAAAACACCCGGCCAGGAGGTGGAAGGAGGAGCTGGAGGAGGGGATAATTTACCCTCCATGCGTTCTATTTGAGTGCGTACCGTGGCCTGGGAAGTGGACTCGGGGGCAGCTCCAGCTTGAGAGTTGACGCTGGCGAAGAGACCACTCAGCTGCTGTTGCAGCATTAACTTGCGTGTATCCTCCAGCTTGGCGGGAGCACGCTGCTCTGATTTGTTGGATACGGTGGAACGCACCGAGTGTCCAGCGGTTACCTGCTCTAGACGCTGACGCATTTCCGAGCTGAGCTTGAGTTTGCCTACGCTGCCAGGAGGAGGACGATCTGCTCCTATTTCAAAGCTTTTCTTGGCCAACTTGGTGGTGGTCACTAGGGTAGAGGGCGGCACCGAATCTTGCACATCTCGGGTAGAGGTGGTGGTGGTAGTGGTGGTGGTAGACTCTAGACGTAGACTGCTACGCATTAGTTGCGTCACAGGAGGAGGGGTGGGACTTTCTATTTCAAACTCCTCCCATTCAATGGCTGTGGCCGAGTTGCCCCCACCATTGGTGGACCCTAGCTGATGTTGGGCCTGTGGGGTGGTCTTACGCTGCTGTTGACGCAGCTTGAAGGCAAAAAAGTCCTCTTCGGTTTGGAATTGCGGCTCACCTTGTGGGGGAGGCCAACGCCATTTACCTATGCGCACGGTCTTGGCTCGCCCATAGGGATCCAGGAAGTGTCTGGTTTCTGAGGGATCCTTAGACTCCAGTGGGGGCGGCATGGGTGGTGGTGGAGGCGGTAAGGGTGGTTGCACCGACTCCATAACCACCAGACTGCTGCGTGTGGTCTTTAGACGTAGGGGAGACTGCGGCGGAGGAGGCGAAATGGAGCCAGTTGGTGGTGGAGGAGACGCTGCTGCAGATGCCTGCTGGGTAAGTAGAGTCTGCAAAGCCTGATTCTGAGCCAAGAGCTGTTGCTGGATTTGCAAATTTTGAGCCATGGCTGATTGAAGAAAGGCTCGCTGCACCTGCTGTTGATACAAGGCGGGGGCAGAGTCCGTTTCCTGGGGCAGTTGCATCATTTGATGCATCAAAGGATCCGCCGCATTGCTAGTGTCTGTATGACCTCCTCCCCTGAGACTCTCCACCAGTTTTTGCTTTTGAGTTAAATTCTCTAAGCCTTCATCTAGTAGCAAATCGGAGTTCACATACTCCTCCAGGTTTTTGGCTTTGCCACCACGTATGCTAGCAGCCAGGGATCGCGCATCGGATAGCTCATCCAAAGAGCCATCGAGTACGGGACTAAATAAGTCATCCAAAAACTGATCCACATCTGAGGCCTGCGAGGGTACGCGCACTCGCCTTACATGACTGGCCAAACTGGGGGCCTCACTGGTGTCTGACATGGCCGAAGAGCGTGTGGCATACTCCGACTTGTCCATATACTTGCTGGAGTGAGAGCCATGTGAGGCCGCATGTGAACGACGTCCTGCATTTTGTGATTTTTGATATCTGGGAGCAGACTCTTTGCCCATGGGAGCTAAGCGTTCAGCCGAGTGATAACGTTCATTTAGACGACTCTCCGACAGACCCAAGGTATGCAAAGGCTCCTGGGAATCGCAGTCGGGTAAGGGTAAACTCTGTCCTGGACCTATGTCGCCTGCCAGCAAATCATCTAAAGACTTGGAGCGTGACTTGGATTGGGCTGGACTTTCCACCCTTTCGAAATAGCGTTCATTCAAGGCCGAACTGCGTGATAAAAGCTCTCGACTGCTTCTACGCTGTGGCTGCTCTTCTTTGGTTTGTGCAGCCGAGGGTGGAGCTGGTGGCGGTACGGCAGGACGCTTGACTGCCTCGGGTAGGGAGGTACGATTAAACTTGGCCCCCGAACGTAACAAATCACTTCTGGGTGCAGGGAAGGCAGGACTTAACTCCTTTTCTGCTATCAAATCCAAAACATAATCCAAGCCACAGCTATCGGTCAAATGTTGTCCATCATCCATTACCAAAGTCCAACCACGACTGCTGACACCCACCGAAGACACGGCCAAAGCGGCTGCCTCCTCACAGCTGGTCCATGAATCAATGGCCACAGTTTGACTGGCCTCATCGGGTAAAGTCAAAGCTAAAGCCATATCGCAATTACGTGACCAAGAACGCCATTCCAACCAGGAGGGCACAAAGCTACGACAGGCATTTCCACCCATACCAGAGCTTTGCTGTCTTAGCATTTGCCGTAGCAGCAGCTGACGCAAGGGCATGGGAGCCTCATCATCCACAAATTTCATTAAATACTTGCTAAAGGCAGGACTGGGCTGGAAACAGCATAAACATTGTCCCATTAATTGCCACAGGCGTAAGGCTTCCGTATGACTGGAGTTTAGGCCATAAACCTGATTGCACAATTGAACCAAGATTTCATCCCTTAAACCGCGAGAGCTCAAGGCCTTGTGTATGATATAGTCAGCCAATAGTTTCTCCTTGGCACCCTCCAAAGCCTTGTCATTAGACCATCTCAAGATAAGTTTGAATACAGCCAAAGCATCCTGGAAATCTTGATCACGCGAAGCGGCTCTGGTAAGCAAAGGAGCGGAAATGGGCTCACGACGGGGCTGAAGTCTCAAGCCATTGCAGTAAACGCTGCTGAATTTGCCAAAGGAGAATTGAGCCAAGTCCTCTGGAAGATAAACACTTGAATTTGGGGGACCTGGTACAGTACCCAAGACTTTAACCAGGTTACGGTCGCCATGAGGAGGAGTCCATCCTTGCAGCTTAGAGTAGATGAAGGCTAGCTCAGCGGGTATGTCCAAATAGCTAAGATGACTTCTTTCCAAAACCAACTGCTTGGCTTCTCGAGCCTCGCGTGAGCGTTGAGCTGCCTCGCGAGCCTCCTGCCGACGACGATGATCGGAACGTAATTGTTTGACATAGAGACGGGCCTGACGTCCACGCCAAAGACGCTGGGCGGTCACAGCTCCACGTCTCAAACGCTGAAAGCTTTGATGTTGACTTTGACCACGCCAGCGGGATTGAATTTTGGTGGCAGCCACTTGACGTCGAGCCAGATGACGTCTCACCAGCATGCCACGCACCTGACGTTGTATATTCACTGCCGCCTGACGCAAACGTTCGGTACGTCCGCTCTCCAAAGCACGATGCAAGGCCTCACGTAGAAACACGCGTGTGGCTCCCAGTTGGTAGTCGGGACCCTCCACTCCGGTACGCGGCATGGCCTCTAATAAAGCGCGACACAAATCACGATAGGGAGTACCCCGGGCCAAGGGCGAGGTTAACAAATGACGATAGCGTTCCACAAAGTGCTGAAAGCGTAAACGCACTGGATAGCCTCGCTGACGTATTTGAATGGTATCCAGCATGCCCAAATAGCGCAACTGTTGCAACACACAAGGCATATCCATGCGTAAGGCATGCTTCTCCTGATTCGGTTTAATGCAGCGCACAAACCAGGGATGACAGCGACCCATGGACTGTAGTAACTGCTGCAAAGAATCCGCAAAACGTGCAGCCACGGTGGGGGTCCTAGGCTTCATGGTTACAAAACGTCCATTATTACCCTTGGGCAAGGTTTTACCCGCATCTCTTTGGGCTCTCAACTGTTTGGTCAATTCACTAACCAAAGTCAAGCGACTGGAGGCCAACAATTCCAAAACATCTCCTCTTAAGGCATCACGATTCTTGTCCAGAAAACCATCCACACAATACCAAACTTGACCCGCATAGTGGGTGACCCCAAATTCCTGGGCTCCTATGCGTGGACGTGCATACAGCTCACTCAGGGCATGATTATAGTGACACTTTTCCAAAAAACTTAGATCCGTGGCTCGAGGGAAATTGGATTCATCGTCTAGTAGGTGGCAAATGCCCACGGGTTTCTTGGCCAGTAAATGTATCACCGGCAGATTATCATCCCAGGCCAAGGGAGTCCACTCCAAACGTTCTCGGGCATACTCCGCCTGTTCCAGCTTAAAAACATGCTTGTTGAAATACAACTGTAAATTCTCATTGGCATAGTTGATGCACAGCTGCTCAAAGCTATTCTCTGCCAAATCCTCAAAGCCAAATATGTCCAAAATGCTAATACGATGGGCATCATGGGTGCCTCCTTTTTGTACTATAGAATTAATGCGGGACACCAGCCAATTGAATAAACCCGCATACAAAGCCTTGGCAAAGGCATCGCGTGCATCCAAGGCCTGATCTATGCCCAAAGGGGTATGCAAGCGTTCCGCTCGTGCCTCCGTGGTGCGACTAGTCAAGGCTCGATGTAAGCCCTCCGAGCTTATATGAAGTAGATGAGCAGCCCATTTGATTTCAGCATCCGAACCCACTTCCACACCCTCCTGACCATGACGCAGCTGACGACGATGAAAGTACACATTGCCCAAATGTAACACGGCCGCTAAGACTCTTACTATACCCTCTCGCTCGCCTTCGGTTACTCCCAGAACCTGCATGGCACTCTGCAAGGAGGCCCAGTCTACTCTTCCGCTGGCACAATCCGTGGCTCCTTGATTCAGGTAAAAATACTTGTCCGCCTCCAGTAAACCATATTTGCCACGTTCCGTTTCGCTTAGACCTCCCAGCATTTCATAAAACACATGATAGTTACGCTCTCCTGGGGCCTGGGTCACTATGCGGGACTTTTCCAGTAGATACTGCGTAATCTTGGCCCCTACAATGGCTCCACTTTTGAAATACACCTCCAAGTACTTGCCAAATCTGGAACTGTTATCATTCCGGGCCGTGCGTGCATTACCAAAGGCCTCCAATAAAGGAGCTGCCTCTAAGATTTGCTCGGTTATAACCGCTGAGGCGGATCCTCCTCCAGGCACCACTGCTGCCAAATACTGCATCACCAGTTTGGTGGACTCTGTCTTGCCCGAGCCCGATTCTCCAGATATCACCACCACCTGGGGTGAGGGTAAGGCTGCATGTGCTGCAGCTCTATGGCAAACAAATGGAGGCAAAGAGCCCAAGGGACGTCCTGCATATTGCTTGGCCACCTCCAGGCCATAGGCATCCGGAAACATTTTATAAGGATTGACTGCTATCAGTATACTCCCGCAAAGGTGTAGATCAAACCCTTGTCATAGCGTAGCCTGAGATTCCACAGCAAAGAAGCCTCGTGTAGATCATCCAGTAAGGTCATGTCCTCCACACCACTGCCCCAACTGACGTGCTCGTAGACTGCCCTCGCCCGGTTGCAGAGCAAAGGTTTGTGGCTGTAAAGACAGAGAATAGGTCATCACTTGATTTATCTTCATCATCCCCTTCCCCTCTCACATGCCGTGCTATCACATCGCTACACAAGGTGGATAATCTTTTCACCACCTGCGGATAGCGACTTTTCAAGCGACGATATTGACGACTCTTTTGTTCTTGGCTAGTCATTAGCGGCTGCATCTCATCCACCTCCATCTCCTCCAAACTGGCGGACGTTGTCGCCTTATCACATGGGGCGACAGCAGGGCCAGTGAAGGCGATTGAGCCGGACTGGGTGTAAATGAGCTGCTGCTTCCCCCTCTGCCATGGCTCCAAATGGAACCGTACAATGCGCATCTAACTGCAACGTTTAATGGCCGCCGTCTCGAATGCAACTGCTGGCAGTTATCCCAGCCACTGCCACAGTTTCCCCAAACCACAGTTTCTAAACAAAAACACGTTTACCCGCCTGAGACACTCCTGTTTAGCCAGGTTTGGGCCACCAGAACACACACAAAAAGTGGAAACCCGATCGCTGATCTCTATGATTGCCTTTCAATTAAAAGAAGAGAGGGGAGGGGATGGGGGGGGGCTTCTTCTTTTTCTTATTTTTGTGTGTGGGACTTTCTCTGACTTCGTCTCAACCAGTTCAAGTTCGTCTCCGTTATAAGTAGTCGTTCTCTGAGTTCTGTGTCTGTGTCTGTGTGTGCGTCTTCCCCTGCAACCACTACGTGTGGGGCATGTGCATTGTGTGGCAAGGCTTGACAAAGCTTGGAACCTTGGCCAATGCATTCGATTTATTAACTTTAATTTGATGTGGCCTATTGGTAACGGTCGATTGAGACTCTAATGGAATCAATGAAACCATAGTGGCACGTACCAAATTCTAGAAGAAATGAACCATAGAGCTAGGATCATTCATTGCCTGGGAGCTTTCGAACTGAGAACAGAGACTTCTTACAAGTTGAATGGGTAAAAAGTTACAGGACGAGAAGATTCAGGTCCTAAAGGATGGCAGAGACTAGAGCTGGAGAAACATCGTTGTCCACGTCGATAATATTTGATAAATTATAAAACCAATCTTCCTTCTATGTAGTGCTCTAGATCAAATATGTGTTTTTACAATTGTTCGTCGTAAAATTGTTAAGAACCAGCGTCTTACAGGGTCTGTTCAGATTTACTGAATGTCCTTTCAGACAGCTTGGACGGACTTAAGGTCACTTCGCAGAATCATATTTTGAGGCATATTTTCTCCCAGAAATTTGCAAAGAGGCATCTTAAAAAAGAGCTAAGGCTTTCTGAAATTTCTTGAAAAATCTATGAGTTTTAATAAATCGCTACCTTTTAGTGTAGCATCTAATCTAACCATCAACAACATTCATATACAATCGAGTTTGGGCATCTTGACTGTACAGCAAATTGGTCATCTTATCTTTCTTAAGGACGCCAAGTAAATTTGATAAGAAAATAGTGTGACCGTGTCTTGTTCATGCAGGATTGCAAAATCATTGATTGTGAAAAAAAAGGAGTGAGTGTCGCTAGCACTCACGAGTCTTTGATGTGAAACTGGATGCTTAGCTTAAGAGGCTTCACAGGCTCTCTCAATTGTATATAAAGCAATGACCAGAAACAAGATCACTTGCTGCAGACTTTCAGGAAGTTTCTCTGCTAAGATACCACCAAGGTAAAATCCAAGATCCCAATCATTTCCCTTCCAGATCCCACCCAGATCTCTCCCGGACTCTACCCAGATACCACACAAATCTCAGCTAGATCCCACCAAGATCCTAAAACCCATCTAGATCACACAAAGGTTTTACCCAGATCCAACCAAGATCCCATCCAGATCCCGACCACATCCCACCCAATTCCCATCCAGACTCTACGCAAATCCCAACCAAATCTCACCCAGATACCACCCAGATCCCACCCCGATCTCACTCAGAACCTCCCGGATCCCGCCCGGATCCTGGTCCCACCCAGATCCTACCCAGATTCCACCCAGATCCTTTCCAGATCCCACCTAGATCCCGCCGAGATCCCACCCAGATCCCAGTCAAATTCTACCCAGATCCCACCCAGATCTCACCCCGATACCACCCAGATCTAGCTCATATAAGACTTTACCCAAATCCCTCTTAAATACCAACAGATCCCACCAAAATCTTACCCACACAGAAAAAAAAGATCAAAGATCAGCCCTATCTTTAATAATATCGAAAAATATCAATATTTCAGATCGATGTGATACTATTTCCATCAAAACATATGGACGCTATAATATCATCTTGATATTTATTTCAGATGAAGGCCGATTTGATACTGAAAATACCCGTATGATACTAAATATCGTGATCTTTTTTTTTGTGCAGATCTTTGCCAGAACCCACCCAGTTGCCCCTTTTCAGCATCTTTCCTACTTCTTCATTTCCCCTATCTGCCCATCCTCTTAGGTCTGTGTGTGTTTGTCGGGAAACTCCGCAAAACAACAACACAAAATATGAACGACGTCAGCGTCACGTGACGCTGAAATCAAATTTTACTCCTACTAAAATCGTCCGTACCGAAATTAAAGATGTTTCACATCAAAAATCTTGGATGTCTGCAGCTTAGATAAAAACATCGATGCCTTGATGTAACCATCGATGTTTCTCCAGCTTTAGTAGAGACTTTTTAGTTCTGCACATGCAATACCATTGTGTATTGTGTTCATAAAGAGAATAATAATATAAGAAAAATAATGAGTGTTAGGGTCTGAGACTTGGATTCTAAATTTATCATTTTAAGTAGATAACGTAGACTTCTTTTGAAGTCATAACATTTGACAAAAAGGTCCCACGTCCATTTTTAATATAACAAAGACAATTTGTAAATAATATATTTATGCTAAGTCGTATATTACTGCCAACGCATATACTATTCAGCGCTGTTCACTTCTAAATAAAAGCAAGTTTGGCTGTACACCAAAAGACTAAACTGAAGTTCTGCGCATCACGGTTGCGGCCGTTTCTGCTTATAGTCTATTTGTATGATGCTAATAATTGACTATCGTCTATTTAAGCAACAAAAAATTATGTTTTCTTTTTTTTTTCAATTTCAATAACATTCTGCGGAGTCTTCTTCCGGTATAGTCTTGAATTCCTTCTTCGTTTCGGGTTCTATTTTTGGCGAATTGCCCATGGTGGCCCAAATGATCACTCGAAATGGTTTTCACTTATATGTCTAGTATCTGTCTAGAAGTTTCGTGCGTTCATGTAGACTGACGGACGTGGCTCTATCGATTCGACTGATCATCCATGCAACTATGAAATTTCCGAAATCGACAGACTTAAAAATGAAGTCCCATGTAAAACGCATCTCATGAACATTAATGTATCAGAGGCCTCCACCAGCTATAAAAAAAGGCTTAAGTTAATAAAGCTCCTGGCGAAGATCGAACACCAGTTGAGTTTTTCAAGCAAGCAACCCCAGCGTTTGTTGAAGAGCTTACACGCATCTTTAATACCATCTATGATTTGGCTGCTATACCTGATACCTGCAAAAAGACCGAAATATTCCCCCATTTACACAAAAGTATACAAACAAAGGCAAGCAACTATAAGGGCATATCTTTTCTCAATTCGACCATAAGGATGTTTGCATCTGCGCTTTTCTTGCGATTGGAAAGTGGTACAAAATCTTTTGGGTCAAGACCAGCTTGGGTTTTGAAACGATTTTTCAACAGTCGACTCCCTTTTCATATTGTCCTCAATAGTTACAGCCCATCTTAAAGAGAAGAAGAAACCAAAAGGACAAGAAGAATGAACTCACAAAATTCTCTGCTCTCGCCTGACTCGTTTCATTTTAGTTTTTCGGAAAAGTACAGAAAAATTTGTTCGGGTTTGTTTGGGAATTAAACCCGGTACCTTATGCACTAACACATTTAGCCGTTGTACACTTGTGCAGATTCAAATCTATAGGTCTATGCTTGGTTGAGGTGACTACTCGCTCTCTCTCTGTTGAAAACCGGATTTGTTATTCTTTAAAGCAAATATTATCCAATTGAGAACAACTTTACCTATTCTAGGAACATTTGGAACATTTGTTCTGAAGAATTTTAAAACCATATAAACCATATTTTAAGTTGAAGGCAATTTATTTCCTCTGTGTACTACTTCTACTAAATATTAAGAACAAGAAAAGCGTAGGTCATTTCTTTGTATAGAGATCATCGAACATCATCTTCTTACAATATGAGCTACAGTCGAAAGTAAAGTGTTTGTCAACACTCCAGTCCAGTCCAACATAATCTCCGCTCAGAATGAGCCAAGAAGTTTTTCCCTACGAAGTGGAAAAGTAGCAAGCAGCGTCTTCTCTTTCATTAAGAAATTTATTTTATTGTGAGCTCTGTCAATAATCCTCCGCAGACACTCTGAAACGATCTTCCATTCTCACTAATGCATTGAAAGTACATCTTAGTGATGCGTCCAATTCTATTAAAAGAAGTTTTAGTGTGCTGGCAAGCAATAGAAAGAAAATGTTTAGGTTTATATAAAAGGTCCAGCGGCCTTTACGTGAAGGTCCACTCCAGAAACGATCACCCAAAATATTTCTGTACAATTGCTGGGTTGGACGCTGAGTTACCTCTGGGCATTGCTGGAAGATGCCTTCAATAAAGGCTACAGAAAGTTTCTGACTTCCAAATATATCTTCTCGATGAGAGGTATATCCTACATTCAGAGAATCAAAGAGTGTTCTTGGTTAAAAGTACGTTAAGAATAAGAAATTCCAAATCCAAAAAGGAATATTCCTAAAATAAAGGACTCGGGACTTCAGAAGACTGGGAAGAAGCACTCACAGACAACGACAGCTAAGCGTACTCTGCAACGACACAGTTCTGCTCTCTCCTCAAAGTAGTTTCACCACACACCCCTCTTAGATGAACCGATATTCCCTTAAAGTCTGTAAGACCTCAATGCCATCCAGTACCGTTCCCAACCCACGTCTATCTCGTCTTTATACTTTTGCGACCCACGTGTATCCCGCCTGGTCCTGATTCCGACCTAAAACTTTCAATACAATCCCGTTCCGATCAGATCCTGCGTGAATGTAGCATAGGAACAAGAAGAGAGGACGTACTGCCAGCCTTCGGCAAGTATTCGAAGTGAATTGACGAGTATGTTCGGCCCCCTAGGGGCTACGGCTGGGGATCATGGCTTTGAAATGGTTCATAAAACATGCGCTCTCTGGTTTTCTCCTTTTATTAAATGTTTGCATGGCAAGAAACACTTTCAGTTCTGTTTCCTATTTCTTATTTTTATATTTGACGAAAAGTGTCCTGTTCAACAGATCCCAGATTTGATTCAACACTCTTCTGCAACGGGGTTTTCTGCTTTGATGATTATTTACGAGCTTTGTTTTTTTTTGCTTATTTCAATTCCCATTAGAACAAGCTCAAGGCTTATGTTAGCTCTTAACAGAATCCAGGCAACAGTTATGCAAGTAGCCTAGCCGAGCAGGGTCTTCTTTTGGTCCACATAACCGCAACCAAACTGGCAAACTGGCAAAACAAAGTGGTCAGACAACACTTGCCATGGAACAGGATACATTGTCAGTTGGTCGCATGTGGAGCTTTGTGGCGCTTATTGTTGGTACCGCTAAACGCTAACCGCTACAGCCACCGGCTACTACCTGTTCAAGGCGAATGGCCAACGTTGGCACGTTGGCACGTTGGGGCTTTTTTTTTGTTGTTGTTCTTCTGTTGGCACAACCATAATTGCTGCAAATAGGAAAAAGGAAACGCTGCTGGCCATGTCCAATTACAGTTAGCCAGGGCATACCCAGTTAACCCACTTGAGGCCGACGAATTTCGCTTATGTTTTCCGTTGTTTAACCAAAATTGGCATCAACAACCAAAATTCCACAAATTCCATAGGCCCTCCAACCTGCTAAACACAACAGAAATGAAACACAAACAGATGTTGTTGCTGTTGTTGTTGACTTTAAGTGAAAATAGTGAAAAGCATTCATAAAAAACCTCAACTCAAATAGTTGTCCAAGGTGTGAATATACTTGAGATACTGACTGAAAAAAGTTTGACTACCGAAAGGTAAATTGGAAGTGTGAGAAAAGGGAGGAGGGTGAAGGAGAATGCTGGCTAAACACAAGTGATGAAGTCTATATGCAGCAAAATCTATCAAAAACTATTCATATTTGTTCCTTGACTTCTCAGCACTGTGTGCTCATTGCTAGTTTATGACTAGGGTATGAATATTTTTGGGAATCATACTTTGATCGGATACAAGGAAACGTTTGATAGACTTAGCACAGGAAATTACCTCCTTCTGCCAGTTTCTCTGACCATTTATTTCTTTTTACCTTCAATTTGCATGGCGAATTTATCTTCTCTTTATTTTTTTGTTTCATCCTTCTTTGTCGGTACTTGAGTTCTTTCTTCTACTTTTTTTTTGCTTTTGTTTTTGGTTCTTCAAATTGGTAATTTTTATCACTTTTCTTTCTTTACTTATTGATTCCTCTATGTAAGTTTATACGTTTACCTTTGCTTGCCATTGTATCCAATCTACTTTCTTTGTTCTTCCCGTCTTCCTTATTAATTTTTATTTCTAGCTTTCATAGTTCTGCCTTTATTCCTTTTAACTTTCATGATTTTACATTTCTTTCTTTTACCGTTCTTCCTTTTCTCTTCGTTACCTTTCTTAGTTCTACTCCCTTGACTCCCTTTTTTATTTACTCTTCCTTTAATCCAATCCCGTAAGGGATTCTGTTCCAAGTTTCTTTGGGTTTGCCTGGTGTCTAGCCGAATCCGTTCAGCCTTCCTTTTTCCTTCTTCCTTCCTAGCGATATTGCTCTAACTTTTTTCACAATTCTCCACTGGGCTCTGCCGTATGTCGCTCTGATGAGAGAAATAAGTTTTTGCGGTATCCCCTTTCTTCACAACCCCTGCCAAATGCTCTCTCTGCTTATGTTGTCAATGGCTTTCGCGAAGTCTACGAATGCAATGTGCAGGTCCAAGATGCGTACAGTGTTTCGCCTATGGGGTCCATAATGGTGTCTCTCAGGCGATCCAAAATAGTTCTTGAGCTTTGAAGTAGTGGGCAGCACACAGAGCCCGCGCCAGTTGTCGCATTCGCGTAGGTCGCCTTTTTTTTGGGAATTTTCACCAAGATGCTCTCTAACCATTTCGGGGGAGCTCCACAGTTTAGTAAGTCCCTGGCATTTGAAGAACTCCGCAGGTCAATACAATACGACAATACCAGCTGCTTTGTTTGTCGGGCAGCGATTGGATGCCAATAATGATTTCGAGCTTAGTGGGCGCTGAAATCCTTACCCTGTGGTGACTTGGCATCTGTGACAACTCTCTTACTTTCTTTCTTCCGTCTGCCGGTATTCGTTCTACCTTAGTTCTGTTTCTTTTTATTTGCTCTACCTTTCTGAGTTCTACCTATTTTTATTCTCTCTAACTTGTTTACTTTTAAGTGTCTTCCTTCTATCTTTCTTCCGTCTACCTTCTATCTTTATTTCATCGATTTGTATTTACCGTACCTTTCTTCCTTCCTCCTTTCTTTCTTTGTTTTTATTTACCTTTCAGAATCTTACCTTTATTTTAACTATCTTTATTCTCTCTGCTCATCTTCGTTGCACTTTTATTCTCCAATCATATCATATCTTTATTTCTTCTAACTCTCTTCTTCAACCTTTCTTTCAACTTGTCTTTCTTTTTTCGACCTTTCTTCATTCTGCCTTTATTATTCTTTCATTCTTTAAACCTACTCTAATCCAACTTTACTTCTTCTTATTTTTTATCTTTCTTCCTTTTACTTACTTCATTCTTCTTTTATTCATTGTACCTTTATTCACTCTTCTTTTATTTCCGCTGCATTTATTTCTTCATACTTTCTTTTGTTTATATTTCATTCTTCTATCTTTCTTTCCTCGACCATTCTTCATTCTACTTATTTTCATTGGATCTTTACTCACACTTTCCTTTTTTCTACCTTTCTTCCTTCTGACTTCTTTTCTGTATCCTTTGCTTCCTCCTAACTTATACTCCTTTTGACGTTATCGTAATAGTTATCGCCATCGTTAGCGTAAATATTATCCGTTATCGTCATCGTTTCCGGTTTTTTTCGTTATCGATATCCGCTATTGCTACGGTTATCGTTATCCGTTATCTTTGTCGTCATCGTCATCTTTTACCTTTTTTTCTTCTAACTCTCTTTGGTCTTCCTTCCCTCATACAGTCTATTATCTTCATTCGTTTTACCTTTCTTCATCTTCTATCTGCCCTTTCAGCACATTCATCATTTGCTTTTTTGTTCATTAAATTGTCTTCTTTGTTCATTTCTCTCCCATTTTCATATCTTTATTTTCCTTCTATCTTTAATTTTCTTCCTTCTTTTTTTTATCTTTATTAAATCTTCAATATTTCTTAAAGACTTCTTTCAATATTATTATTTGTTCTTATTGCTTGAATTATGGCGTTTTTTTGTAAAAAATCGTTTAATCAAACCTTTATCCATCTACTTTCATCTCTCTTCTTCGTTTGTCTTTCATTTTAATAACCTCGCATGGTCAGTTGTTTCCGATTTCCTAAATTAAAATATATACTTAGTTTCTTGATCAGCATGACGACCTGAGTTCTCAATGTACGTTTAGACAAATTAATTGGAGTTTAGCCCAATTTATAGAGTGATTGTTCAAACTTGAACATGAGACTCGACCACGATTCTGACGTTGGGTTAGAAGACATAAAATAGATGAGTCACTTATAAAGTTGATGTCTTCTAACTCAACGTCAGGATCGTGGTCGTCTTTTGTTCAAGTTTGAACAGTAATCAAGCTAGAAACTTAACCACAGCCTTATGTTCAGTCAAATCTTTTAAACTTCTGTAAAGAGACTTCAGTTAAATTTATCGATAAAATCAACGGCAATTGCCTTTTTGGAGTGGAAATGGAATTTAAGGCAAGTCTAAGATCATTTGAAATTCTGGGGAAGATTCGGTCCAGGATTTCGAACCCGTTGGAAAGTCTAAGGTTAGGTTCTCTGAAGTATTGCTCCTTAGATTTTAGATTGAAGAAAGTTTTTAAAAATCCACAATTTTTTGATTTGAAAAACGTGTTGGACATGTTGAGTACGACTTGGGATTTCATTAAGAACTTTTAAAGCTCAAAATAAGCATGGTATAGACTTATTTATGTTAGCTAAGGCGATTTGTATTTAAAGTAACAGCTCCTTTTTACATCAAGAACAAAATTATCTTGAATTAAAACTTTTAATTCTTGAATCAAGAATTTTATTTCTATTTTTAAATTTTTAAGGTTCCATTTTTAATTCAAGAACGATTTGTACTTAAAGTAAGAATTTGTAAGACCGAACCGTTCTTACCACATGCTAGACCCAAACAGGATCAAATCAAGAGCGTTTTAAGATCGAATCGTTCAGGGTTTTCACTGTGGTAGAAATTGGTTCCAAATTTGCTCCAAAAACAAGTTGAAGTTGCAAAAGTTTTGCGAAAGAAAAATGGGAGCAAGGCTGATTCTAATGGCTTTATGAACTCGAAAAAAACTGGCTAGATTCAATTAGAGGGATTACGGTTTGGTTGTGGGTACGGTTCGATGTACTACGGAGTTCGGTTTAGGGCCGGTTTGCAGAGTTGTTTTAAAGAGCTCAGAGGTCAAATTAATATAACAGATCTGTTCGATAGGTTTGACAATCTCTGGTCACACTATAGCAATATATCGAGTTGACCTTGAAAAAGCCCAAAGTTATTTTATATCAAACCAAAAGTAAGTCCAAAGTTTAACTTATAAAAAGGTTTGAGAAATCGGACCCGAGATCGATCCTTGCTCTATTGTCACTTTACTAATTTAAAGTCTTAAGACATCGGGTGATAGTGATGTCTGTCTCGTTCTTCAGTCTATATACTCTATGCAAAGCTCACATCGACCCAGCTTCACAATTTTTTGTAATCAACTTGACTCACCTTGCCCTTGATCAGTGCCTGCACCACAATTACTTGTGCCGCTCTATGCACTTCCTGTATCTCCCCAGGTATGGGATGTCCCACACCCGGATCGAACCAGACCAAATCGCCTTCGGCCCAGTCCATGATGCTGCTGCTGCTGCTGCGGCTGTTCCTCCTCAGTCCGAATTGTCTGGTTTAGCCACTCAGTATCCAAGTTAATTGTTTTTTGTATTTGCTCGACTGGAACTTGTCTTTGATTCGTTTGTTGTAAACTGCAAAATGATCTTCAAACTAGTTGATGTGGTTGCAGCTGTTGTTGTGGTTTTTGTTGATACATTGCTGCAAAAAAAAAAAAACAAAAAGGTTTTGTTTATTTATGAATTCAAAAGTTTTCACAATACTACGAGAAAAATTAAGTTTACAACGAAAAATTCACGTAATTATTTGATGCCTTTCTCGTATCACAACAAATGCCGCGTTGTCAGCATGGATTAAAAAATAGTTGCCAGTGGGCTTATCGAAGACACCTCATGGTGACGCGGCGAAGGCCAGGCAATGATGAATGAAAGTAATGTGTGTGCCTGGGGAAATGTTTGGAAAGGCAAGAAAAGTGACTTAGAAGACAAAATGTTGAGATTATATTGAGGAATCACAACGCGTTTCCATTTTATTAAGAACAGTTTTAATTTATGTTGAGTTTTGTGTCTATCCCATATAAAGCAGGCGCCGCTCACGTTAGCCAGCAGCTTATTTATAAATGGGACTTTAAGTAAAGAGATGAACTAACCCTGTATCTTTTTGAAAGTTGTTAAAAATTATTATACAAATTGATGCGATTTATCTTGTAGAATTCACACCACATAAATATTCATTTTACAACTTCCAATCGCTTTTCAATTCACTGCCCACACCCAAACACGCGCCTCAAAATGAAATCAAATGTGTTAAATGCCAGAAATATACAAACACACACACAACCAAAGCAAACAAATCAAATTGAAATCAAAAAACCTAAGTTTGAAAGTGAATAATTGCAAAATTGCATAGTTCGTCAAACTGCGTCAATTAGGAGTAGAAATAACAGAAAATCCAAATCAAAAATCGCACACGATTTGTTGTCTTGTTAAATTAAAATTGTAATTAATATTTTTATGAAATGTTAGTTTTGTGCGTGCCAATGAAAAGTTTTCACCTGTTTTTGGGTTATTGGCTAGGGCGCAGCCGGGCCACTTTAACAGAGCTATGCCAAGAATGTGTGTGGCAAGAAACTTGTTTTCGTCTCGGCTCATGCATAACTTAACATTTAAACAGGTGCGGGGTCCAACCCACCGAAAGCTGATTACAAATCATTTTAGAAATCTTTGAAAAACGATTCTCATCGGTTCAAAATGGAAATGAATGAAAGAAAAATATTGAAACTGTAATCAAAACATGAAAACGTTGCTGTTGAACAAAGACTTAGGCAAGAAACTTGCATATGAAATCAAATGACTTAAGACACAAACTAATATGCCCGAAAAAACGTAGTTAAGCAGCGTGAGAATTTTGTGAACATTTTTTTTAAGGAACTTCAAAGTCTTTTCAGCTTTTTATTTAATTATTCTTCCCCACAAGTTCTGCGCGATTTTAAAAAAGCGTCTTTTATATTCTAAGACAAATTTTTGAGTTTATATAAAACAATTTCAAAATGTTCTTAAAACGATTCTTTCATGTAAAAGTATTCTAAAAATGTAAAAATAAAAACTAAGCGATTTCTAAGCCACTTTTGAATAAAAATTCTAAATTTTTTAAGATTTCTGAGCATTTTCAAAGCCTTTACAAAATATATTTTTGAGCAATATTAGAATGACCTCTTGAATATTTAAAAAAATATATACACAAAAATGTAGAAAAAAACCACCGATGTCTAAACGATTTCTAAGCGACTTTTGAAAAAATTCAACAAATTTTTAATGTTTAATACGAAACTCTTAACCAATTTTGGGGTATTCTCAAGGCCCCCAGAAAGTGAAATGTAAAAAAACAAGCGACGCTTAAGCGATTTCTAAGCGACTTATGAAAAAATTTTAATATTATTGAAAGATTCAATAAGAAACTTTAAAACAATTTCTGAGCATTTTCAACGCCCCCAAAAAATTTTTTTTTAGAAATTTCTGGGCGAAGTGTACAACAAGACGAGCGATGTCTAAGCGACTTTCAAACAATTTTCAAAAATTTTGGAAGGTTCAATAAGAAACTGTTAAACCATTTCTGAGTATTTTGAAGGCCTCCACAAAATTTACTTCTGAGCAACTTCAGAGCGAAATGTAGAAAAAAACCAAGCAATGTCTAAGCGATTTCTAAGCTTCTTATGGAAAAATTTCAAAATATTTCCAAGATTAAATAGGAAACTTTTAAACATTTTCTAAGAATTTTTAAGGCCTCCACAAAATTTACTTCAGAGCAAAATTTAAAGAAAAAAAAAACAAGCGATGTTTAAGCGATTTCTGAGCGACTTTTAAAAAAAATTTTTAAAATTTCTCAAATTCAATAGGAAACTTTTGATCAACTTCCGAGCATTTTCAAGGCCCCAACTTTTAATCTACTTCTGAGCGACCTTTTGAATATTTAACGAGAGCGTAAGTTAAAGTCGGCTCTAACCGACTTCGATATACCCGTTACTCACGAGAAAACATGCTTAACAGTGTTCCTGCGTTCCCTAGGGTGACCATCCAAAAAGTATGCAACATTTTTTAGGGTGGGAGGGGGTTGGGTGCTTGGTTCACTTTTTTGCTCATAACTTGAGAACCGTTCATCCGATCTTTATCATTTCTTCGGCAAATTGATTCATATTGCTAATTACTAACTATCTGTAGCAGGTATAGCAAGATATAACGTTTTTTCCAAATTGCGGGGGCGGGAGGGGGCGTGGTCAAAATTTGAAATAAACTTGATCTGCCTGCAGATAAAAGAAGCATTTGTCCCATACATGTCAAACCTCTATCTCTTACCATCTCTGAGATCTAGGTGTTCGTACAGACAGACGGACAGACGGACGGACGGACAGACGGACATGGCTATATCGACTCGGCTGTTGATGCTGATCAAGAATATATATACTTTATATGGTCGGAAATGATTCCTTCTGCCTGTTACAAACATTTGCACGGCTTTAGTATACCCTTTTTACTCTAGAGGCAAGCTAACTTCGGCTCGACCGAAGTTTATATACCGTTGGAGCTTGAGATATGATTTTCAATCCAATTTTTTGTATAGGAGGATTTCGACAAATCTTGGTGAAATTATGTGAAATCATTAAAAACTTATAAATACGAGATTGGGAGCTATAGCATTAAAAACAAAAAAGTTTTTGTTACTTAAACTAGTTTTTCAACCGATCGTTCCTATCGCAGCTATATGCTATAGTTATCCGATCCGGCCGGTTCCGACAAATGTGCAGCGTATTTGTACTAAAAGACTTCGTGCAAAGTTTGGTTACGATAGCTTTAAAACTGACAAATGAGATGGCATAGAAACAGACGGACATGGCTTTTTCAACTCAGCTCGTCATGCTGATACTTTATGTGGTCGGAGATATCTCCTTCCCTGCGTTACAAACATCCGCACAATTTCAATATACCCTACAATATATACTCCAAGGGTTTAAAAAACTAAAAGAAGTTTGAAAGATTTTTTGAATTTACAAAATTCAATACAAAACTTTTTAGTAATTTCAGAGCATTTTCAAGGTCTCCACAAATTGTACTTCTCAGTAACTTTAGAACGACCTTTCGAATGTTAAATAAGAGTAAATAATTAAAAGTGTAGAAAAAACAAGCAATTTCTGAACTACTTCTGAAAATTTTTAAAAGTTTTCCAAGATCTAATTAAGAAATTTTGTGTCTGTAAAAAAAAAAAAATGCATGAAATCTTTATTTGAATCGATAGTACGGTTCATATAATTTAATGTTTGAAGATTATTTCATGCAAAGGTTGACCGTGACTGCGCCTCAAATGGTCCATCACAAAAAATAGTCTAAAGGTGTTAAATCGCACGATCTAGGTTGTTGAGTAACACAGGCCCAATTGCTGCGAACGGCGACGAATCGATAATTGAGGGTCCTCATTAACACTGGCTTCAGTTCGCACTCTCCGTAATCGTATTGGTGGTTTAATGTCTAACAATGTAAATTTGGTGCGAAATTTAGTTACAATAGCCCGAATAGCCGCTTCAGTGGGTCGATTAAACTAACCATAAAATGGAAGAAGCGCGCGATGAACTTTCTTAACAGAGTATTTTGATAATCAAATTCAATAATTTGCAAGCGTTGTTCGTTTGTAAGACGATTCATGGTTAAATTATAGACCAAACTGAAGATGTTTGACAGTGAAACAAAACACGAAACGTAAGTGAGCTGTTTAAACCTGTGTTGTCAAAAAGATAATAGCTAAAAAATCACCCTTTACTTATAAAGAAATGTCTTTCAAAACCAGCTAGTTTGTATCTCGGGCAGATTATATTATTCGTTCTTCTTGACGCTTTCATACAGATAATAAGGTTCATTTAAGGAAATTATTCTTTGTAGCAAAATAAGGACGCAGATGCAAAAACTGCAAAGGCTAGCATGTAAATGCATGACTGGAGCCATGCGTACCTGTCCGACAGCGGCAATCGAGGTTTTGATGGAGCTAACACCACTCCACCATACCATCGGCCTGAAGAAAAAAGCAACATTGCTTAGATTAACAACAGAAGGAGTGGGTAGAAATCACATAGTAAGCCTCAGAGACTCTGAAAAGCTGGAAAAGGAAATCCCTTTAATCCTCCAACCCAGAGACGAAATGGTGGCCGAGTATCACTTTGCCAGGAATTTCACTGTTCACCAAAGTAATAAGAGAGAATGGATCTCACTTGAAGAGACACATAAAATGAAACCACACACAATTATGTGGTACACAGACGGGTCCCTTACACCCCAAGGAACCGGACTTGGGGTAGCAGGACCAGGAACGAAAATATCTGAACCAATGGGAGAATTCACAAGCATATTTCAAGCTGAAGTATGTGCCATCTCCCGTTGTGCAGACCGTAATATGGGGAAGAACTACCATAATAGAGAAATAGCTATCCTCTCCGATAGCCAAACAGCGCTTAAGGCACTCAGTAGCAATAAGTTCACCTCTAAGCTAGTCTTAGAGACAAAGAACAAATTAGACCAACTAGGCAGCAGAAACAACCTGACCCTACGATGGATACCGGGACACAACAACATCCCCGGAAACGAATTGGCCGACGAACTGGCACGCAATGGTAGGGCCAGAACCCTACTGCGGCATAGGCCAACACACAATAAAAGAACTTCTAAGAAAGGAAGAGAATACGCTTAGATCAGCCTCCTGGGTAAACACCAAGGGAATGAGACAAGCTAAAGCATTAATAGTGAACCACGACCTCAAAAGGTATCAAAAGTTAATCCAACAAGGAAAGAATGCCCTCAGAATTCTGACAGGGCTCTATACGGGTCACTGCAAACTGAGGAGCCACATGTACAAGTTGGGAATAACAAACACCCAGCTTTGCAGATACTGTGAAGAGAAGGAGGAGTCCTCTGAGCATATACTAGCAGACTGCGATGCCCCAGCGAGGCGCAGACTCAGCAGATTCTACACCCAAGCAATATCAGTAACTTAGAACCCACAAAAATCCTGACTTTTGTACAGGAGTTAGGGCTGCTAGGGGAGTTGTAAATTCAGTAGGGGGGCACAATAGACCAAAATTGGTCGCGGTGCACCACTTCCCCAACAACAAATAAAAAAAATGTTGGGCTATGCGGGTCTTCAACTTGGATTTTGTCGTTCCTATCTAGATTTTGTGGCAAATGTTGTCTTTATTTCCCTCGCATGGTATTTTGTAGATGACATCCGCTTTGTCTATCCTTGATGTGGTCCTGTTAAAAAAATCCTTTCATTGTGTTTGTATGTTTTGTTTGTCGTAGCAATTAGATTGTGCGAATCGTTAGGTACGTATGTGAGTGATCGGTATTTCTTAGGTTCCTTTATTATTCTGTTATTTACGATTTTGTGTCTTTTCAATAATAACTCAATTACCCACATAGAAGATCAATATTTAACAAAATTACTTTTATTTCCGATTCTATTCTGTCTGATATGTTTTGTCGCTGATATTGGTCATTCATTTGTGCCCAAGTGCCGTATTCATTATCATGCTTTTTGGATGTCTTGAATTGAAGCTGATGATCCGTCCTGAGGCTGTTGGTGGTGTCTAAGTAAGGTAATTTTCCGTCTTCTTCTTGTTCCAATGTGAATTTAATGTTTCAGCGTCTCCAGAGTAGTTTGCACTTCGTCCTCCCTCACTATAGCAAACAAGTCATCAACGTATTTTGTGAGTACTTTGGGTTGAGGCTTTAGTTTCCAGACAGTGCTCTCTAAGAGTTCCTCCATGATTATGTCGGCAATGATGGGTGAGGCTGGGGATCCCATGGGCATTCCTTTCAGCTGCGTGTATATTTTGTCCTCAAATTTAAAATATCTACTTTCCATAATGCAAAATCTTACTATGTCCATGAAAAGTTGGCCATTTTTGTCTAATGGTGTCCATTGCTAAATCTATTGGTATACTAGGAAACAGGGACACAACATCAAAGGACAAGGTATTGTTCACTCTTACTTTGAATTCTGTAGCGTATTTTACATTAAATGTTGATTTCATCGTTATGTTGCTTAGAATCTTAGTTAGGTATCTACATATGTAGTTCGTGAGCTGGTGAACCTATCGAGGAGCAAATCGGTCGTTGTGGGGTTCCTTCTTTATGGATTTTGGGTAGTCCATAGATCCTTGGTGGCGATTTCTGAACAACTTTTGAAAATTTTCAAAAGTTTTCCAAGATTCAATTAATAACTTTAAAACTATTTCCAAGCATTTTCAAGGCCTTCACAAAATTTACATTTGAACAAATTTAAAGCGAAATGTGGAAAAGAACTATGTAGCTTATTGTTCGAGCGAAAAGTTTTCTTTGATTCAATATGAAACCTTAAAACAATTTCTAAACATTATTTTTGAGAAACTATGTTGCTTATTGATCCACTCTTTTATGGTCCAACTCTAAAACGTTTTATAATTATTTTCCTTTTGTAGCTTTAGAAATCTTCTTCCCCTTTTAAAGTCGTTCAGTTTAATTAATAATTTGCCAGAATATTAACATATTCCACTTCATTGAGATTCATACCAAAAATTGTGGGCCAAAGAATATTAAACAGATGAGGCAAAACAAAAAACTTTCACCTGTTTTGCGCGCAAAGGCAGGCCTTTAACATAAATATTTATGCCCAAAAAGATAGCAAATGTTTTGCTGCACTTTTTTTGCTTCTTCCAAGTGTCGACAAAGTTGAATTTGGACTTAGAATTTGGAATTTGAAATTGGGCCCTGGCATAGTAACCAAAAATTTATTTGCTAAATGGTCGTTGGCCAAGTGCTGACGAATTAAAAAAGTCAACAGAGAACTCGTTTCGGCCCAAAGAGAGTTGGCGCGAGAGCGGGCGGGAGGTGTAAGTCGGAGTCAGTCATTCATTCAGCTTCGTTCGCTCGCTCAACTACGAGTTCGACCGCATTCCAAAGCTAAGACGTTGCCAGCCTGTGCCTGAAGTCGACGTCTATGCTAAGCCAGAGGCAGGCAACAGCATCAGCGACAACAACAAATAATAAGATTATGCGATTTTATGTGCCTGAGTAATCAATAAGCAAATTGACGTAGCAAATTTTTGTGGGCTAAGAAATTGCAATAAAGTTGTAGTCCGAATTGGGACAAACCAAAAGTCGCTCAGGAATGTCTACATAGATGCTTAGATGCTTCGCTTTCAAATTTATTGAATTTTCAGCAATTTTGAAAGAGTTGCAAATAAGTTTTTTTAGAAATCGATTGACTACTTATGAATTGCTTGGGAATCGTAGGCTGTGTTATCAGTTCCTATCCTAATTCCTATCTAATCAATTAAAGTTCAAGATTCACAGCTAAGAAATCGATTCCCTTAGAAAAAATACACTTAAAATTTAACAAATCACTTAAAAGTCGCTAATTGAATCCCTTAGAAATAGCTGTGTAATCAATTAATAAATAAGATAAATAGCTGGGAAATCGCTTGGAAATTATCAGCAATCGTTGGAAAATCGCTGTGTAATTAATTAAGGATTACAATTAATGGTTTAGCTAATCTAGCTAAAAAAAAATCAAAAGAAAAAGCAAGGAAATCGCTGCGTAATCTATTGAAAGACCCTTAAGACTTCATTAGTTATCGCTCAGGAATCGTAGTTTAAATAGTAAGCGTAATCGCTTAGCAGTTGCTTTGTGGCAGGGCGGATTCGCTTTGCCAGTAACTGAAGCATTTCTAAAGGTGTTTCCTCAGCGACGTTTGGTTACATTTTTACCATCAGCTGAAAATTCAGCGTTCTCTTAAGCGACGCTTTAGCTTGTTCTTTGCTTAGATTATGGTTCAAAATGAGACCAGACATCGCTTAGGAAACTTTAAGTTTATAGAAAACGAAAGAGCTTACATTCAGAAGGCACTTAAGAATTGCTTGGTGGTCCACTATCAGCGGTCGCTTAGGAATCACTTTTAATAATATATTTTTTGAGCGATTTCCTAGAGCTATTCTTGATCGATATAGCCATGTCCGTCTGTCCCTCCGTCCGTATGAACAAACAGATCTCAAAGATGGTAAGAGATAGAGTTTTGACATGTATGGGACAAATGCTTTTTATACTTGCAGGCAGATCAAGTTTATTTTCAATTTTTGCCACGCCCCCTCCCGCCCCCGCAATTTGGAAAAAACGTTATATCTCCTACAGTTTTGAAGATAGACTATTCGTACCTTCTAGAGATATTTAGTAATTGGTAAAATGTATCGATTTGCCGAAGAAATGATAAATATTGGATGAGCGGTTCTCAAGTTATGAGCAACAAAGTAAATCACCCTCCCCTCACCCCCTCCCACCCTATTATTTTAGAGGTCTACAGTGGCCCCAGCTGTGGCCAAACGAAGCGACAGCAAGGAGCATTTTAGTCGCTGGCCAACGGTCAGAGCTGATGGCAAACACACTTTTCTTTCTTGACAAATCGTGCTTTAAACCCTTGAAAGTTCTTCAGCTTCAGCTTTAAGTGTAGGGTATTGATATCGCTGAATAATCGCTAGAACATCGCTTACGATTCGCTTAGAAGATGTTCCGCCCTTAAGTACTGATAAGCACTTTGTCAACTAGACAAACTAGCGAACAATCGGTACCCAACACAGCAATTCAACAAATCGTCAATTAAACACAAAACAATTTTAACACACGTCAACATATCACAAAGTCATTTTACACAACACAACAATTCAGCAGAATTTGTTCGTGTTGAAATTGTTTTGTGTTGAATTGACGTGTTGAAATTGTTTTGTGTTGAATTGACGTGTTGAAATTGTTTTGTGTTGAGTAGACGTGAAACCGATCAAGTTAATATTCTAATATACCCCTTGGTAGGGTATCAAATTCTGTGTTTAGATTCTTGTCCATGAGCTTTGCCCATAGAGCCACAAACAGTTGTCCCAGATTTCGCTTAGTCGCCTTCATGCCAAATGCAGCTGCTTCCCGTTGAGGGTTAGTGGGCGCTCCATTTGGTGGGTGCGGCGTCGGCGACAACGCATATCAACTGAGTTTGGCAAATCAAGCGGCACACCTCCCAGACAGACAGACTGACAGTTCACTAGATGGCTAGATGGCTAGAGAGACGATTTTGATTTTTGTTGTAGAATATTTTAGGGCCGACACAAAAGAGTGACAGCCGCGCAGCAACGCCAACAATGGCCTGGCACTTTCAATTGTCTTTGCCATGCAAAAAAAAAAAAAAATGTTAACAACTTTTGAAAATTTCCCTTTTTGTTTGCAGTCTGCATATATGGACGTTGTGTTCGTGTGTGTGAGTGTGTGATCGATGAGCAACAATATTTGTGAGCTTTGGCTGCCAACTTGAGAGTCTCCAAAGGTTTATTGGCCTTTTGGCTTACTCTTGCTCTGCGCGTGCGTGCGTGTGTGTGAGTGTCGCCATTTCAGCTCTTGGACTTGGCTTATACCATTTTGTTAGTGAAATCGTGAACTGACTTTGACTTGGACTTCTTGCTAAATATATTGTACATTTCTTCTTTCTTACATGAAATTTTCTATTTGCTCAGCCAACAGGCAACATGGCAATTAAGCGGCTTACTGCAGCAGCAACAAATATCTGGCTAGTCACTCCCTAGACAAGAGCCAAGTCATACTGTCAGTCAGTTTGTACAGCAACAACAACTGTGTTTGTTGACTTTGCCATTGCCATTGGGTAGGAGGTTGATCTTAATTGATTGAAATCTCCGCAAAAGATTTCACAAGAATTTGCCCAAGAGTAACTGATATTCTTTGATCGACTGGCTAATCAAGGTGTTAAAACACTTTCTAGATCAATCAAAAAGTTACATTTGATGGAAAACGGGTAGGGCAGAGTTAAACCCGATGCGACTTTGTTCAAGTCAGACTAAGAAAGCTCTTTTCGAGCATGGGAATTTCGGAACAACGAGGCCGTAGCACAATTCCTTGTCTCTAATCGCCCTACTCTAGAGCTAAAACCCTCCTTCGAAAAAATATAGCCAGAAGTGAAATCAGAGCACCCAAAAACCTATAAAACGATACCCAATTTGATTATTTTAACATTTTACCCCTTCTCCCCCCTCTATAAGTCAGCCCCTTCCCCACTGAACAAAAAAATATAGCCAGAAATGAAATCGGAGCACCCAAAAACTTATAAATCGATACCCAATTTGATAATTTTAACATTTTACCTCTTCTCCCCCCTCTATAAGTTAGCCCCTGCCCCTCTTATCAAAAAAGTATAGACAGAAATGAAATCGGAGCATCCAAAAACCTATAAATCGATACCCAATTTGATTATTTTAACATTTTACCCCTTCTCCCCCTCTATAAGTCAGTCCCTTCCCCTCTGATCGAAAAAATATAGCCAGAAATGAAATCAGAGCATCCAAAAACCTATAAATCCATACCCAATTTGATAATTTTAACATTTTACCTCTTCTTCCCCCTATATAAGTCAGCCCCTTCCCCTTTGATCGAAAAAATATAGCCAGAAATGAAATCAGAGCATCCAAAAACCTATAAATCGATACCCAATTTTATAATTTTAACATTTTATCTCTTCTCCCCCCTCTATAAGTCAGCCCCTTCCCCTCTGATCGAAAAAATATGGCCAGAAATGAAATCGGAACACCCAAAAACCTATAAAACGATACCCAATTTGATTTTACCCCATTTTACCCCTTCTCCCCCCTATATAAGTCAGCCCCTTCCCCACTGATCGAAAAAATATAGCCAGAAATGAAATCAGAGCACCCAAAAACCTATAAATCGATACCCAATTTGATAATATTAACATTTTACCTCTTCTCCCCCCTCTATAAGTCAGCCCCCTCACCACCAATCGAAAAAATATAGCCGGAAATTAAATCAGAGCACCCAAAAACCTATAAATTGATACCCAATTTGATTATTTCAACATTTTACCCCTTCTCCCCCCTCCATAAGTCAGCCCCTTCCCCACTGATCGAAAAAATATAGCCAGAAATGAAATCGGAACACCCAAAAACCTATAAAACGATACCCAATTTGATTATTTTAACATTTTACCTTTTCTCCCCCCTCTATAAGTCAGCCCCTTCCCCACCGATTGAAAAAATATAGCCGGAAATGAGACCAGAGCACGAAAAAATCTTTAATACGATTCTCCATTTGATTTTTATTTTATTTGAAGATAAGAAAGAGCCCAGGGACGTAAAGCCTATATGAAAATTTTCAATCACATCTTGAAAATAAACTTTAAACAATTTTGGACCTTATGTTCGGACATAAAGCCCATGAAGGTAAGTCCACAATCAACGTCTAATAATAACGCGAATTGGAGTAGCATGGATGGCGGTTTTAGTAGTAGAAGAGTAGATTCATTTCAATACCCACTGCATCACGAAACGAATGCAAATCGAAAGTATCGTAAAACTATTGCATTAGAGCTCAAAAGTCATACAACGGGCGAAAGTATCGTCAAATAATCGCACTCGAGCTTGATATGTGAATAGGAAGAAAAATTATATTGACGAAAAACGAACAACCTATGCTATCGTTTTATGCGCGCTTTAGCGAACGAAGCACAGCAAAAATTCCACTCCATTCTCGGAGGATCGTTTCCTTTGCGTTTGTTGTTGTTTTTTGCTTGTCGTTTAATTCGTTCTCTGTGCGCTCTAGCGAACGTAGCCCACGTTCCTTTTTTGTACGTTTTCTTCGCCTGTTGTACGTTCTTTGCACTTAGCACGGAAGAAGGCTCACAAAAACTATCGAAAAAGGCTCGCAAACGAATTTTTGCGAGCTATTGAGCACGTAACTCTCTCTGCCACAAACTGAGCAACGGGTGATTAATTTGCAGATCGTTTGCGAATGTTTTCTCGATAGTTTTGCACGTTGATGTTTCGCGAAAGTATCGTCAGCGATATTTTTACGAGCTTTTGGTTCAGTGGGTATTTACTTGACAAAAGTATAGTATAAGGAGTAAGGAGCTTACATTAATATATATTTTATTAAAAATCCTCTGTGACATATTTGGAGCCTATATTTAAGAGCAGCAGAGAGATAAGTCGCAAATGTAATCCTATTTTCTCCGTTGAGTCGTTGTCTAGTTTTTTCCATTGTGAGTTCTCCCGGAATTGGGCACTGTGAGATGAAATGGAAGATATCCTCCCTGGCGCTCATGTGGCAAAACGAGCACTTCTCGTCGTTTATATGGGTTCTATAATTGGATCTCGCTTGAAATATTATTTTATTAGCATGCATTTGACTCAGGTTGTATTTAAGGCAGTGTCCGGCACCTTTTAATGTTCTGTGTATTCAAGTAGCGACGTCCATCCTCTGTAGCAGCGGCGTCGATACACAGACACTATACGAGCGTACACTGCTCTCTTTTACACTAACAAACATGTGCTAACTGAGAGCGCTCTCGCGTGTCTGAACGCACTCATACAAAGGCAAAATAAGCATGTGTGTTTTGCCGAACACTGATTTAAGGCCTTTATACAAAATCCTAGCTTAGTTCCTTCGAGCAGTGACCTTCATCAACTCTTTCCAGTACAGTGTCGTGCGTTCTTCCGAGGTATTAGGTATTTCTCTCCATACTGCAAAGCACTGCGATTGGTCCCGAAGGATTTGCATAGCGACTAATTTGGGAACCCACTTCTGAGATAAATCCATGATTTTTCTATTATATTTAAAATGTCCGTCTAGCATATGGTGGTAGAGGATAGGTAGACCAGTCTCTAGGTGTATCGCATGGATGGCGGTTTTATGTTTACATATAATCCAAACTTTGAAGAAAAGTTCTTAAGTATTCCTATGGCTCTAGGGCAGGGGTGCCCAAGCCCATTCCACAAGTTATGCATTTGTTGTTGTTTGCTGTATAGCGCCATAAGCCTATATAAAGCCAAAAAAAATTCTCTCTTACTTTCTGAGCTAAGGTTTTGTTGTTGTTGTTGTGACTCTCAATTTTCTCTCCTATGTCATTGGCAAATTTAAATGCAACAACAACAGGATTCTCTTTCTATTTCTTGTTGTTATTTTTGCTTTTTGGCTGTTAGCTCATTCTGGGCATCTCTGCTGTGGGTCAACGCAACCTAACAATTACACCCAACGCCTTTAGTATCCCATTATTATGAAGAATGGTTTCATTGAGGATTCCCCCTTCCATTATCCATCATCAAAAATTTCATATGCTAATCCGAAAGTGTCGATTGATCATGCAAATGGATGGGCTCATCTATGTCAAGAAGTAAATAAAATTTCACTTCAATTGGGTTTGTTGTTTGGGCTTGAAGTCTGTTTTTCTGTTTTGTTTAAATAAAGTAAAAGTCAATTAACATCTTTGTCGCATTAGCATGAGACGCTGTAGCTGTCGCGTTGTTGTTCACGGGTATCTGTTGGCTTTGTTATGCATTTTTCCGCATTTGTTGCTCTTTCTTTGAGAAAACAAAAGACTGAAGCAACGAACGTGAACTAAGAATGTGTGCAGAGAGAGAGAGAGAGAGAGAGAGGGCGTTGTTGTACGGAAGTGGCACAAACACACACACAGAGAGAGCCCTGGACATGGCCAAGTGGCCGCTGCGGCATTCTTCGTTGGCCGGAACCAGTTTTCTTTTGAGCTACTACCAATTTTTTTTTTAAATTTTTTTGCTTTGCTTTGCTTTTTTTTTTTTGTTTTTCGCGGCTAACTGTTTGCCGTCTTATACCGTTGCCTTGGTTCTTGGCATGATTTGCCAAAACGTCGTCGCCAGCGTCCAAAAACGTTCGTCCATTTGCCATGCGAAACGAATTTGACCGCTCCCTAACCGACCAGGCCAAGACAAACTCAACCGTTAGCACAGCACAGCACAGACTTATGCAACTTGTTGCAAGGCGGCGGGGCAAATGCCGTTATACAATAAACTGAAATCGATCGCCACAGAAAACCACCAAAGACAACACACACAGGTTCAGCTGAGGCTTCAAAACCGAATCGGCCATGAACCTTTCGAGTGGCTCTCTGGTGTGTGTTGGAGGAGATTGCAATTGTACGATGAGCTCATTGTACGGAGGAGGCAATCAACAAAAAGCAATTAATAAACATATTTCAATTGAGCAGCATTTGAAACGTGCAGATATTTATATTCATTTACTATCGGATGACTGCAGCTGGTTAATTGGAATGTGAATGTGGAGGTGGGTGCAGAGGCTCAAGATGAAGTCGGTCAATCCTGGATATTCTTAAACCAAGAGCAAAATATTTGTCTTGAGTACGAATTTTTGAATCCCTAAAGTCTTGACTTTAGCTGGGGACGGCTTGACTTTACATCGATGTAGGCTTATTTCAACAACACACAAGATTGATTTTATCTCCTTTATTGGAGCTTGATTGAAATGCTTGCACACTTGTCGATGTTTATCCGAAAACCGCTGACTTCAGTAAACTTCACCTTATGTCAGATGCGTTTTAACTGGTGGGGAATTCAGTTAAAACAATCGCCAAGTTGTGTATGTGTGTGTACCTATTTAACGTAACCGTATTAGTAGCAGAGAGATTTTCTTAGTTTCTTAACTCATTTTGGCGTTGCGTGTGTGTGTTTAGCCACGCGAGAGCGTGCTCATTTAGCACTTCTTTGTTGTTGCCAAAGAGAGCAATATAAGTACATGTACTGTCGGTGTGTCCACGTCGCTACCGCAGTGTGTTCTTGTATACACAGTAGATAGGAACGTGCCGGATTTAATCTTGCTTTCAGTTTCGATTTGCCTTTCACTTTTTATTATTAATGGAATTTCAAAATAATTTCCAAAATTTTATAAAAAAAATATTTCCATTCTTTTGTACTTGAAATTTCAATCCAAAGGTCTAGATTGAGATTAATTTTAGCTCTGTGTACCCTTTGGACTCAAGAGCGAAACTTTTCTGGTGCTGCATGCGACACCCTGACATTATTTTCAACTGTTTCAAATATTTCCTATATTTGCAGTTCATGCTGGAGGTTTGTGGAGGGTTCACATGAACCTAGAACTCATTGGTTTATATCTAATTTGAAAATTGTACACTTTCTGCCTAGTGTTTTGTCTTTTAGCCGAGTCGATCTAGATATGTCCGTCCGTCCGTCCGTCTGTCTGTATGAACACCTAGATCTCAGAGATGGTAAGAGATAGAGGTTTGACATGTATGGGACAAATGCTTCTTATACTTGCAGGCAGATCAAGTGTATTTCCAATTTTTGCCACGCCCCCTCCCGCCCCCGCAATTTGGAAAAAACGTTATATCTCCTACAGTTTTCAAGATAGACGATTTGTACTTTCTAGAGATAGTTGGTAATTGGCAAAACGAATCGATTTGCCAAAGAAATGATAAAGAACGGATGTACGGTTCTCAAGTTATGAGCAAAAAAGTGAATCACGCCCTAAAAAAATGTTGCATACTTTTCGGATGGTCACCCTAAGGAACGCAGTAACACTGTTAAACATGTTTTTTCATGAGTAACGGGTATATCGAAGTCAGTTAGAGCCGACTTTATCTTACGCTCTCGTTTTTGATAGATCTAGTTCCCTTCCCTTAGACGATTGGAGTATCGTTCCGCATCACTCGTACTTTGTAGATTCTGTTAATAAACTATTTTCTTCTTGATCCAATACCTTTTGCCATCTTTCCGGCAACAGATAGATTCCAGTGTTTGTACGTTCTGATTTAAGGTGAAGGTTCTCCCAAAAAGTAATAGTCTGAGGGTGTAAAGTCTGGAAAATATGGTGGGTGCACCCTTAGCCTTTGGCGAGTCATCAAACTAGTATGAGATCACGCATTATCCTGATGGAACACTACTCCTTTTCTATTCATGAATGCATCACTCAGTTTGTCCAACTGATCACTATACAATTCAAAATTAATCGCGGTATGGTCGGGCAAAGGCTCAAAATAAATGGGCGTGTTCAGCAGAATAATTGATCCCTGAGCAGGTATCAGAAAAAGTTTCTGCTGAACGAGTTGCCTCATTCTTAACAACGCCGCGGGGCGTTGAATTCTGCAATGGCGGTATATCCACACTTTCGATCCGTGTTAACATAAAGTCCGCATATATGAAGGAAGTCACAATTAGGTTTAATTATTTTTTAGAATTTATTGTTATTATTTACGGCCGATAGAAGCCTTATTTTTGCAATCAATGCACAAGATGCGCATATTTTTATCGATAGGCAATTATTGTTGGTGGGAGCAGTATCACTTCAAAGTAGCGTACTATTTCTTCGATACATGCTCCTGTATCATGATACTTGAAATTGGCTATCATGATACTACATCACTCGAGTTCAGCAGAAAAATCAGTGCGAATTTATACTTGATTAGGGAGCAAGTTGTTTTGCTGAACAAGACCAATGATCCCTTTCCAAACCAAACAAACAACCAACATAACGTTTTTCTTTCTTTCTTCTTTCAAATTTCGTCAAGCTTCGAAATTAACCCTAGACGTTTCAGGTGCGCTAAAGAAATATAATCTTGTAGCAATCTGGCTTTACCGCGAATTGTCGAAAGCGGGCACACTTAAAAAATTGTGGAACGTATATTTGGTCTAAGCGAAGGGATTTACATAAGAAATTGCTATCAAATGTTCGGGATTGCAAAATTTGTATTACTTTGTAAAATCGGATGACTATATCTTATGGCTGGCATAGGAGTGATGGGTCGGAAAATGGGTCTTATTGAGAAATCCTTTTTTATATTGAAATTGTCCGGATGTTTGTAACGCACAGAAGGAAGCATATCCGACCACATAAAGTAAATATATATTCTCTTAGAATTTGTAAATGAAACTGGGAAATCGTTGTAATATTTGTGTCTTCGGATATCAGATCGGCGGCTGTTTTGTTTCACCATTGCAATGTTTTGTACTGTGTACTCAAGGTCATAACATGAGGATTTGAGTTGATGTAGCCATGTCCGTCAGTCTGTCCCTCCGTTTCTATGTTATCTCCTCCATCAGTTTTCAAGCTTTCCTAACCAAACTTTTTACGAAGAGTTTGGGTACAAACCGGTCGGAGCCGGCAAGACTGTATGACTATAGCTTAAAGCTAACATGGATCGATGGAAGGATCGATCGGAAAACTAGTTTTAGAGAGAATTGTCACATAATCGAACAAGCTGCCATATAAAAGAAAGGTCTGAAAAAAAGTCTTAGTAAGAAAAAACTGTTTTGTTTTCAATGCTATTCGCTTTCAAACTTGTTACTGATCAATATTTGATCCAAATCGGATGACTATAGCCTATAGCTGTCTTAGAAACGTAAGGCCGAAAAAGTGGTTCTAGTGAGAAAAACTTTTTTGTTTTTAATAATGGCGTCTTTATACTTTTCAGTTATGAATATTATCTTATTCAACACAATTTTGGAGAGTTTGATTAAAATCGAATGAAACATACAGATTTCATTTAACAAACTGGCAGACATATATCATGCTCTATGGGTATAAAAACTTCGGTTGAGCCGAAGTTTGCTTCCCTCTATTTGTTTGATTTAAATTTGATTGTTTTCAAACTCTGTGATTGGTCGAAACAAGTTTATGATCAATTTGTATGATACATTATATCTTCTTTCCCGGTCAGGAGCCTTTAGTTTGGATAAAGATTTTGAATGATTCGTGCATAATTTGGAAGTATTGTGGCTTAAAACCAATTATTTGCTTATGTTAATTGAATCTCTTTTCACTCTTTATACTCTTTATACTCTGCTTTTCGAACTAACAGTAGCCGATATTGTTCCACTAAAATTGCTCTAAAATACTTACATCTCTAATAGATATGATCAAATTTGAAAGCTTGCCTTAAAAATCAATCCGTGGTTCCTGTCATTTGACATTCCACTTCAACACAGTCGAATTCGATACCAAAAGGTTATTTTCTATCTATTATTTTTTTTTTTATATGTATTTATTTTAATGCTGTTGATGATGATGTCTCTGCTTCTACTCACTTGTTGTTGTTTTTGTTGTTTTTGTGGTTGTTGCTGCTTTTCGTTTCCAGTTAACGTTAACAGTTCCACGCTTTTTGTTGGTATTTGTGCACGTACGTTTCGTGCTCTTTGCTTTCAAGCGTCTTTCGGCCTCTCCCTCAACAACTTCTGCTTCTACTTTGTTGCTTTCAACGTCATTTCGTCACCGACTCGTAGAACATTAGAAGAATTCTCTGCTACATTTCATTAATCGGTGTTGAATTGCGCGACGTTTGTATTAAATTTCAATATACATTAACAAATTGTTGTTAACAGCGCGGCACAAACAGTAAATCAAAACAATAATTAGATGTGAATTGTAGTTGTGTGTGTGTGTGTCGTGGCACGCCGCGCACCAAAAAAAAAAATACACAACAAACTCCTCCGACAGTCAAGCAGCAACTGAGCCACAAAATATAATATTTGTATTTTGCCAAAGATCATTGCTTCAGCAAGCACCACACAAACACAACACAGAGAGCAAAAGAGAGAGAGAGAGAGAAAGAGAACGGAACCGGGTGCAGGCCTGGCTTAGAGCTGTAGTTGGGGCCAAAACAGGTTTCCCTATTTCAAATTTATAAGCACTTGACCATTAATCGATACTTTTTACGCTATCGATTGGGGTTTATGAGTTGTGCAACACTGGCGATCTACTGCTCAGAGCGATGGGGCCTAGTGATGGTAAAACAAAGGACCGTGCTCACGTGCATTAATAAACATTATTTATGAGCACATATAAATTTATTACACTACAGCCAAAAATAACCATTTTTAAGTGTACTTTGGATTGGTGCTCTCGAAAAGCGATTTGCAAAATTTGTTTTTAGGTAGGTCTAGCCAAGTACTAAAACAAACTAAACCTTCCGCTAGCGGAACTGACTTTTCAAGGGGGTGCAGATTAAGTGTATGCTTTGAATATTTTTTATGAAACAAAAGTTGTGTCAACGATAATTAAAAAATAAAATCGATTTTATCAAAAAATAACCACATTTTGCATTTTCAAATAGACTTTTTAATCATTACAGAATGAGTTATTCAATTCCTTGTTACAAAAAAACAACCAAATTTATGGTGTCAATTAACAAACACTAAATAACATTTTCATAATTCGCGATCCATCGAGAAAAAATATTTTCCGAATTTTTGGGGTTTACAATACTATTCTATACAACTTTCAATTTCTTTGGTTATAATGACGCCCAATGAGCAGGAAAATCTTTAGTAGGTACTCTTTCTACACTTAAACATCTTTGCCACTGAGATCGAACGAATTGACTTTCACAGTTTTCTTTTATCTTTAAGCATTACTTTATGTTTTCGTCGAATTATGTCAGCCTTAAGTACCAACCTCTGCAGGCAGAATATATCAATTTGATATCAACCCAGAAAACCTTGTTCGACCTCGAAATAATTTTTGTTTCGGTCCATCGAAGTCTACTTTTTTTATGTATGAAAAAACGTTTCTGCGGCTTTTCGGAAAAAAAGTTTTCTTATAAATTTAATAGTTTAATCATTTTTTTCCAATAATACTTTCAGAGGTCTACTTTAGCAAAATAATACACCTCGAACAATTAAGGTCTTTTTTCTTCTTAAACAAAATTCTGAGTACGTCCTTCTATGTTAAAGAGAAGTTTTTGATGTTGACTTTAATTATAGAAAAAAGTTAAACATTTAGAACGATTCAAGGGGAAGCCAAGGGCGGCATTATCAGATGTTATAGAGACTATTTGATTTAGATTAATATTATAATTATTTAGAGCTTTACTGACTGCAATGTCGAGATTTTTGATTGTGTATTCCGTTGTCTATCCGATATATGATCTTAAGAACACATTTTTGTTCACTTCAATTTTTATTTTCTTTCTTTCGAAAGATTCTTTATAGCTTCGCTGAGGAAATTGACGATGACGATTCAAGCTTCAAAATTTAAACAGGGAATCAAACCGAAACCAGAACCGTATACCGAAAAGAACCAATTCAAACTCGAAACCGAGTACCGAAATAATGTAGAATTTAAACACAACCTTTAACCGAAACGGAAGTTTCGGTTCCTAACAGAACCGGAACCGAAATTCGATTCGCTTTGATAACCTCCTTTAAATTTATCAGGCGGCATAATCTTCAACAACTTTAAAATAAAGGCTCTGATGTACGCAGATGACATTGTCGTTATGGCGGAGTCTCCAAGCTCGCTTCAAAATATGATTAACGCAATACAGAGCTATTGTAATGCTTGGGCCTTGACAATAAACATATCGAAGTCAAAAGTGCTAGTATTTAAGAAGCATTGGAGAAGACTTGCCAGAAATGAAAAAAGGGTTTTTAGGACGAGAACGGCTAGACGTGGTCAAGGAGTACAAATATCTGGGAGTTCTAATCACATACAATGTTAACTTCAAAAAACACCTTGAAGAAAGACTAGTGCAGGAGAAGGTAGCAATAAACAGTCCACGGCGAGAGCTGTAATGTGCTATGCAAGCCAAGTCTGGGGGGACGTAGAATACGAAGAGGTTGAAAAACTCTTACGATTTTTTGTTAAAAAAATATTTCGACTCCCACAATATATACCTAATCGTATCTTGATGCTGGAAACTGGACTGTCACCGCTCTACACATACACATTCGACACGAATGTCAACTTTATAATAAAAGCACTCAACATGCCAAGCTACCGCATTCCCAATATTGTCGCTCCTTTTAAACCAGCGAAAACAATGCTTTGAGGGCTGGACGGCTTTAGCAACAGAGCACAACGAAACACTGGACCTATCAAGTACCCACGGAATTGGTGAATGGAGAAATAGGATTATAATTTAAATTGATCAGACTGCATTTTATACCCCACATCTCGGAGCACGACACAAACTGTACAATTTGTAACAGTAGACAAAAAGCGGATGTGTGCCATTTTTTGGGAAGGTGCCCAATTCTAAAAGAAATAAGCTCTGACATCTTGGGAAAAGAAGAGCTGAGTAACTCCGATATAATAGAGATTTTAAACGGGAGAACAGAAAGCGAAACTTGTACCCAACTTCGGAAAACAAAATTACTACTACTATAAATGTTTTTTTAAATTAGAGAGTCTTTTACTTTTGAGCTTGTTTTTATATATCTATAGATTTAAATCTGTACGCCCGACTGACTCACAGACTGACATATTATAAACTCACAGCCTAAACTGCTTATCCCACAGATTTAAGATTTGACATGGACCTTCGTTTAGTTATGCAAGGGCGCACTAGGAAAGAAAACAATTTGGAAAATTTTTCCAGAAAATGTGTGAAAAGGCCAAGTGGACTAAGCTGTTTTGCCAAGAGCGCGAAAGAGAGAGAGAGAGAGTGTGACTGTGCTGTGTGCGTGTACAAAAACAAAACTAAAACAAATAACGAAAAGCCTCATTCGATCACATTAAATCCTGTGGCACATACTAAACACACCGATAGTTATAAAAATATAGAATAAAAATAATAAAGTTGGATTTTGAAATGTACAAATTACATTTGAAGCCAAAGAAAAGTAACGGAACTGAGGCGCTCAAATAATTTTGGAATAAAATATTTTTCTAAGAGCATAAGAGGGATTGCACCTGGTTTCCCCAATGGGAGAGCACTAAAAACGTGACTGTGTCTCTCGGCAAGTAAGTTCGTGCTTCCGGGGCTATCGCTGGGGAACTCTGGATTACATTCACTCAATTTAGGAGTTTAGAGAGCCATTCATCTCTTGGTTCTCTGAGACAAATGACATCTGCTACATGTGTTACAATGAGGGGGGTGGGGAAAGAGTGGTGAGCGGCTGAAGAGAGGTAGGGAAAAACGGCAAAGCCAATTTGAATTTAAGAATGCTGATGCTACTCTTCATATAATATCTCTAGACCTGAAATTCACTATGTTGTTGTGCGGCAAAAGTATGTTTTCAGCATACACTTGATTGGCAGGGACTTTCGAGCGTCTAGAAAATTTGGTTAGGTCGGAATGGTGGAGAACTTAAAACTGTGTACAATATAGAACAACAAAATTTGTCTCGGACACGCACAAAGTCGCCTCGGGTTCAGTTAGTACTGCATATAGCTAAGCCCACGATAATGTGCCAATGATCTTCTGACCGAAAACAGCAGCAGACCAAAATCAGAGTTTCAAAAAAAAAAAAACATGAAACGACGACTGCTGCAGCTGCCCCGCTTTTTCCTAAGAACCGTTTTCCACTTCGGCTTCTGTTTTTCTAAGAATTAGATGCAGAAGATCAGTTGAAAAAAGTCAAATTTTGTGACTTTTGCTACTTCGACTTTAAGCACTGGATATATACGCTGTGTTAATTTACTAATCCTATTATTAACAATACTGAAACATCAACACTCACTTTTTGTCATCTCTAACTCACACTTTCAACTGCTTCAAGCAGTTCACTAAGCACTGCTTTCCTTTGAAACCGCTCATTTCAAAACTCTAAACAAGCAGTGTTTTATACAAGGTTTTTCTTTTTATTAATTAAATCCAAAAAAAAAATATAGTAAATAGCCACTAAGACTACTCGAAAACAATTGTCCATAATCTCAAATCTCTGGATAAGCAGAGCCAATTAGATTCTTGCCCCGATAACGCCACGAATAGGTGACAATGCCAAATTTGTTATTGCCCAAGGAAACGGGACAAGTGCGATCGGGACGCAGCTGGAAGCAGACGGTATAAAGAGCCAACTCCAGTTCGGGGGAAGTGCCCACAAACATGGTATCCACGGGCTTGTTAAGACCCTGATGCGAAAAGCGTATTTTCAAAACTTTGCCTTTCTGTAAACAGGAAAGTTAGTTGAAAAAAAGAGAAGGAAAAGAAAGATAACTTGCCGTGCCCAAGTCCAAAGCTTTCATATAACCCTTATAATCAAAGCGTCCGGCCTGCTCCTCCTCCCTGACATAGACCCAATTGTGAAAGCCAATGATGGTGCCATTCTTGACTTCATGCACAAAGACATGCTCGAACCCAGAGCTGCCAATCTTGCCCTGACCACGCGAATATTGGGTGAACCATAGCTCTTTGACCAAATCACGATGCGTTTTGGGATCGGGACTGAGGAGACCCTTTTGCTGAAGGAATAACATGGCCTGACGCATCACCGAAGTGGCCATGACGGCATCCAGGAAATCGTTCTCCTCCTTGCGCTCATTGGCGGTGACATGCTCATTGACCAAAGTGTCCTGTTCATAGTTATTGAAAAGCAAACGCATTTTGGCTATGGTAGAAGGCTCCAAGGCTTTGGCATCCACATTCAAAAGGCTAGACGAGAGAGAGAAGTGAACAACTGAATAATAAAGAGTAACTCCACTCACGGCAAAGGAGCCTCATCGGCGCTATCAATGGAGCGAGTGCGTCCTTGCAGATTCACATTGATCAGGCTCAACTGACTGTTGGTCTCCTTGGTGTACAGCTGCTCGGTTAAATGACGTATTTCATCATCGGTGGCCACCGAATTACCTGAAGATTGAAAACCCGGACGCACTGTGGTGGTGGTGTCTGTATGAGGCACAAATGAAACACCCGAAGGAGTGGGACTTGGTTTGCTGTTGGGATGAACAGGATGTATGGGCACAGCGGGATGTACAGGTGTGGGCAGAGGAGCTTGCCAGGCGGAGGGTGATTTGGGTGTAGAACTAGGTGAGGGTGTGGGTGATTTGGGTGTAGGCAAGGGAGGATATTCTTCTTTAAGGGAAGGACCCACTTCACCCATACGCAAGTCTATGCCAGCAGGTGTTTGGGGACGCTTTGTGGTGGTGGTGGTGGTGGTGCTAGTGGTGCTACTGGTTAAGGGAGCCAAGGCAAATCCTGGGCGTCCTGACTGTCCGCTGGCACTGTTACCCCCCGCCCCACCCGAATAGCTGAGGTCAAATCCACTTGGTTGTGGTTTCTGTGGACGATAGGGGGCAAATCCGGGTGGCAAAATGGGTGCATTACCCGGTCCAGGTACTCCAGCTTGAGGTGTGGGTTGAACCGGTTTGTGATTCGCCTGCGTGGATACTCCCACCCCAGCAGAGGGCCATTGGGGAGGGCCTCCTATGGGTGTGGATGCGGGCGTATCGGGACGCGGTCCCAAAGGCATTAAGGGTGCATGAGATATGACCAACGGAGGTGGCTTTTGTGCCGCCGTGGGTGTCACCACCTGTGGCCTAACTGTGGTGGTAGTCGTCGTGGTGGTAGCCTCATTACTGCCACCCCATAATTTCTTGAAACCACCAAACCAACTCGATTTCTTGGTGGTCACCTCCACCTCATCCAATGCCGGGGCAGGCGTTATCTCCACCTCACTCTTGTAGGCCGCTAAGACGGGGGGAGGGGGTATTAGTATGAGATGGTCTTTATTTTTTTGGCCTTTCTACCTGTGTTTTCGCATTGGCCCGCAATTACAATGCAAACAACCAAAGCACTCAATGCCAGGTAACGCATTTTTCTGGCTCCGTTTACTCTCAGGGTTTACTTTATCACTTTTCGTTGGAACGACGGAAGACGACGACGATGACAGCACCACAACTAACTGGTCGAAGATTCAGCGCACGACTGAGCCCAAAGTCAGATCGCCTCGTCTAACATCATCCGCTTGATCTCTACGGACGTTGTTGTTGCTGTTATTAATGAGCTTACGTCGTGGTACATCGTCAGATTCGTCGTCGTCGTCGTCGTCGCTTCAGTATTCGCAGTATTTAGCGTGGGTTTTGCCTATGAAATATTGCGCTACCTTTGATTATGTAGAGTACATGGGTTCTTTATTCTTGCAAAAAAACTCATGAGGCTTTGATGTGAAACATAATGCTAAATTTAAGGGCTTATTTTTAAAAGGACAAGCTCTCTCAAGGGTAATGACAATCTTTTAAAAGAAGAATACAAGGAGCTAGCTACGAGCAGAAAACGAGCGCATTTATACACTCAGAAAAAAACGACCGGGATAGTTCTAGACCAATCGGGATAGAATTTATGCCGTTTTGTTCTTGAAATTTTAAATATGTTTTGTTCTTGAATGTACTTAAATTGAGTACGAAACATACTAGAATAACAAAATGAGAACAAACGTTCTTGAATCAAGTACATTTCGTACTTAAAGTTAGCCTAAGCATTTAAGAAAAGATCGTACTTAGTTCAAGTACAAAATTTCTTGGATTAAGTACAGAATAGACTTACTATGCAAGCTCCAAAAAGTGTGCTTCAAAAGCTGCGAGTTATTTTACGTTGATTCAGTTCTTGTTCATTCCCTCCTGGTTCTAACACTTTGGTAATGGAGGGTGGGTAGATTTCCGACTTACAGTATGAACATCTTGGTCTTTGGTTAATTCATTTCCTTTGGATTTTGATATTATATAGAGACCTTTATAGGCTTAGACCAAGAACATTTTGTACTTATTTTTTGAAGTATTATTTTGCTTCAAACATGGATTGGGGTTGACTTTTGAATTATTAGACTTCGATGAAGAATTTTTTTGCTCTCATTTTGAGAGTAAATCGGGCTGCATTTAAGACCTTAACAAATTAATAACATGACCAAAAAGATATTATAACAGTTCGAAATCTACTTAATATATCCCGAAACAGTCTTCAAACAAGTATTTTGGGATTGAAAAAATCGTACTTGAAATAAGGATTTTGTACTTGAATCAAGTATTTTCGTACTTACCGTACTATTGACACCGTTCGTACTTGATTCAAGTACAAAGCTCTTGGTTTTTTTTCTGAGTGTACTATTATAATCAAACTGAGGAATTAATGAAAGACTCAAATGTGTTCAGAGAATTCATAAAATGCTTGCTGGGAACAAGTTCACTGACTGCTGTTTTCTTCCTTCTTTTCTGTAATGCTGTTAAGGCACTGTCAGGTCACTGTTTAGTCACTGTCCAGTCACAGTTAAGTCACTGTTAAGTCACTGTTTACTCACTTTTAAGGTACTGTTTTATCAATCTCAAATCACTGTTAAGTCACGTCAAGTCAGTGCTTAGTCAGAGTGAAATCACTTTTTAGTCACTGTAAAATCACTGTTAAGTCACTCAGTTTAGTCACTGTTTTGTCACTATCAACTTACTGTTAAGACACCGTCTATTTACTGCCCAGTCACTGTTAAGTAACTGTAAAGTCACTTTTTGTCAATCTCAAGTCACTGTTAAGTCACTGTCCAGTCACTGTTTAGTCACTTTCAAGTCATTGTTCAATCACTGTCCTCCTCTTTCCCCCTCTCCACTTGTGACGCTCTGCTAAAACAATACAAAATATGCTTGACGTCAGCGCAGCGCTGTAGCGTCACGTGACGCTGAAATTAAGTTTTACTCCTACTAAAATCCTTCGTACCGAAATTAAAGATGTTTCACATCAAAATCGAAAGATTAACTGTTAACTGGCACCTAAAAATTGACACGGAAAAATGTGAAACCATTCCAGTTAAAGAATGTAATCACGATATCCGAAAAAAAATTGGAAAAACTTTGGCATTAAATCAAACATAAACGACAAATTAATTTAAAAACTATAGTACAGTTAAATACTTGGGAGTTCATATGGACAAACACACACGTTAACAAACAATTAGCAAAAGCAACCAAAGCATTTCACATATATAGAAATCTTTTCTACTCACAGCACATATCGGCTCGAGTTAAAATAATAATGTACCAATGCTTAAGGGGGTATTCTCCATGTCAAGTCTGTTTTTTGGACCTTTTTTAAAAAAAAAATCTTATTTGAAAACGCAAAGACTTTTTCCAGTTCTGTTTTTTTTTTTATTATGTTACAAACAGAAGAGTAGAAAGAAACAAATTTTTACTGCTTTGATGCGAGGGCTGTTCCAAAAGTTATCGGCCGTTAAAGTGGGTGTCCAGGGAGATTCAAGGTCTTCAGGATGTCTGAAATGAAAAGTAAAAACGGGGTTATAATCAGAATAGATGTAATTCTGGTCTGAAACTCGAAAAAAATTGTATGATTTTTTTGACAAAATGGCGGCTATTAAAACATGAAAAATCGATTTTTGGCCTTTTTTGTTTTTGTGTTTTGTAATAAAAAAATAGTAAAATTTTTTTTAAAATTATGATTGAGGTTCAGACCAGAATAGTGACAATTCTGCGTCAATTGCATATAACTTTATCCAAATCGGTTTGGTAGAACTGGAGAAAAGTAGCTTGGCAGTCCGAAAAAGTTGCTTTAAAAGTAACCAAAAATTTTACAAATATTATATACTTACAGATATTACATATATATATACAGCGGACCTTCCTCATCTTCAAAAAAGCTGTTTTCAGCAGCAGCTCTCTTTGCTCTGAGTGCCATTTTGCATTCTTTAGATGCGGCCGCAGCTCTAGTTTCAGAGCCTTCGAAATTAATTGATTAAAAGCCGATAAATAATCGATATCGATCTGGGCGACAATATCTTGCCATTCAAATTCAAGAACCATCACAGTTTTATTGACTGGAAATTTATTTACTCAAAAATTTCTCGTTTTAGCTAAAACATTGCTCTACTAAAAGGCTATATCTTCTAAAGCATTTCGAATTTCAAAAAATCCTTTTGAGGTGATATTCTCACCTCTGGATGGCAAACAGATTCGGTCGAATTGTTTAATCGATTCTTAGAAATCACAACTCTTACCAATTTCGATTAATCGGATTCGGAAACGGGAACAGGCCTGATGATGATTATTTCCTGAGTTTTATATATAACGAGAGCGTAATTTAAAGTCGGCTCTAACCGACTTCGATATACCGTTACTCATGAAAATACTTTTTAACAGTGTTCCTGCGTTCCTTAGGGTGACCATCCGAAAAGTATGCAACATTTTTTTTTAGGGTGAGGGGGGGGGAGAAGGGGGGGTCATGGTTCACTTTTTTTGCTCATAACTTGAGAACCGTTCATCCGATCTTGATCATTTCTTCGGCAAATCTATTCATTTTGCTAATTACTAACTATCTCTAGAAGGTACGAATCGTCTGTAGGAGATATAACGTTTTCCAAATTGCGGGGGCGGGAGATGAGCGCAGCACCAGCATTGCATTCAGCTTCTACTCCAGGTACAGAGTATGTTTTAGTCGTGCTTGACCGACTTTCTCACTTGTTAAGGAGTGAGGAGGAGGTTGAAGCTTCTTAACTTCGAATGTGCTTCGAATACGAGACAAGGTAAAATAATAAGCTATAAAAGAAAACTCTAAAAAAACAACTTCAATTGAGTATTTATAAACTCAAATCTTCAGTCTTCTCATTAGTCTCTCTTAACTCATGTGCTCAATACATCACTTACAACTTCTGTCTTTCACGCAATATGGAAATCTGCCAAAATAGTTTCTAGCTTAAAGCCAGGCAATAACTATCGACCAATAGCTATATTGCCATACCCATCAAAAGTTCTGGAACATCTTATGGTTGCTAGCACAGCAATCCTAAATGTGTTCCAAAATATTCGAAATCAGTTGGAAGATGGTAAAGTGACTTTACTAGCCCTGTAGAATTACAATTCTTTTGACATTGTAAACTTGACCAATTGTATAACTTTTCAAACACAGCTCTACATTTTATGAAGCAGTTGTTCTACCGTCTTCAAATTCCTTGTTATTCCATGTTAAACGTGGAGTGCCTCAAGTCTCTGTCCTAGGCCCTTTACTGTTTACCATATGTATTAAAAATCTGCCAAATATTTTGTGTAATGTCAATTAATCTCAACGGTTCCAGTACGGATCCAAATTCAAACCTGTTTCTAAAGTTGACTTCTTTCGGAGCAACAGAAATAATGCTACAAATGGTCAGCAATTTAGTTCATCCCTCAAAATCAAAGACAAGGTGTACCATAAAGTAGGCTCATAGCTGCCCATGCCAAATGAACCTTATACATTTTAACAAATCTACTTTATGGACGGTTGAGAACGTCAATCGTGTGGATGCACCTTGCGGCTACAATAACCTTAATTCGCATAACACCAAGCTCATCGTCGGCGAGCAAGAAAACTTTTATTCACCCGATTGGCTTAAACGATAGAATACAAATTAATTTAAAGCATGATTTTCCATGTCGTCGGCGAGCTGGGTTCCCTTTTTAATGAGCACGTTATTAAATTTCTTTAAGTCATACATGCACTAACTATAACGGGGCAATAAAGCTATTGGTTATGCCATTTTTTCACCAGAATATTTACAAGAAACAATTTATATAACAGAATAATGCTTACCAGATCAGCTTGTTTTCCTATAGACATTTCTACATTTTCCTACAGAGTTTTTCCCAACATCTAATTCAGCTGAGGAAGAAGAAGGCGATGAAGATAAAAAAAATATGGGAAAAAACTTTAATTTCCAACTTTTATCTTTTTTCGATTATCGAAATGTTTTGTGGAAATTAATAAAAAAAAAGTAGAAATCAAAGAAGAAGGTTGACTTCAAAAGTAAGTTTCCCAACTAAGACCAAAAAGAAAACCGTTTGGGTTATTAGCAATATAGGGCTTGCTGCGTCGTTTACATAATAAAATAAAAAATATATACAATATTTTAGAAATAATTTCAAACTGGGGGTCACCCGAGTGTACACCGAACAGATCTGTTGGTAATTTTAGCATCAATAAATAAAAAAGAAATAACTGCATCTCCAACTACCCCGGTGTCTCAGGGCAATTGCTTCTATCAGGACCAAAGCGAGTTGCAGAATTAAATAAACTGTTCCATTTAATTTCATTGATGGATTTTGTACGTCTCAAGGCAATTGCTTGAAGTCCAAAAAATATTTAAAAAGAAGAAAATAAAATAAAATAAAAATTGTTCGCTGACGACAAACTGCCGCTAGCACGACTCGAAAGCAGTGACCACTGAACCAAACTGAGGCCCAACTCATTCCTGACTTTCGTTAACTGGTTGGGAATTGCAATGACACTTAGGGTGAAAATTTATTAGTTGGCCATGGTTTGAAAATTTGAATCTTTGGCGGTAAACAAAGCCTACTACGACTCGACCGAATTTCCTAAACTGAGTAGTTACGACTTTGATCCAATTCGCCAAAATTGTAATGAAAGAAATCATATTTATTACTGAAAAATATAAAAAGTCTATTATTCAAAACAAAAAAAGTGTTTTAAAACAAATTTGAGCATAGGACTCGACCACGATCCTAAAGTTGAGTTAGAAGACATATTCTGGATAAGTGGCTGTCCTCATCGTTGCCATGGAGGTGCGGCTGACTCTCTACCCTCGCGCCACTTTGGTCTTTTTCAATTCGGTGTCAGACCACTTATAATTATAAAGCGCTCAGTCCGCAAGGCATATTTCTTTTGTAATCTATTATAAAGATAAAGATTCTCAAATAAATGCTTAATTGTTTGAATGGAATTTTAAAATCCCTATACTAGCGACACTTAGTCCACGGTTCCTCCCAGGGTGGCGAAAACATTTCGTTATTCAAACGTACACGACCCGAACGTTTGCCGAAGCTGAGACCAAAAGAGCAGAAAGCCGTCATTCGCTCGCAAGAGTTCAGAGCGACATCAATACTCTCTCACTTTTTGGCCTCGCTCTATATCTATAAAAAGAGAGTTTACTGACTGGCTGACTGACTGATTCACTAACTCAATGGCAATCATCGCACAGCCTAAACGGTAAGAGATATATGGCTGTAATTTGGAGCGGTGTTCTGTTAGTGGGGAAGGTGCGTACTAAGACGGAGCCCACGAGGAAAATGGCCGAAAAATTCTGCGCTCAAAAAACTATTTTTCTTCCGATTGGCTTCAACCTTGCTTTGTAAGGATGGAATACGAAATAGTTTGAATTGTGATTTTCTGATTTTGGAAAATTTTACCCAAAGGTCGGAAAATTCTGCATAATAAAGTATTTTCAATCCGATTGGCTTGAAACTCGGTTTGTAAGGACCGAATACGAAATTATTTAATATGTGATTTTTCAATGTCGGAATATCCGCCCCAGGTTGGTAAAGATATAATACGAATTAATTTAAAAAGCGACTTTCCAAAGTCGGAAAATTTGACCCGAAAAATTTCCGGCAAGTTCGAGAAGAAAACTTTTTATCATCCGATTGGCTTGAAGCTCGGTTTCCTTTGATGAAATATATAGAAAAATGTGATTTTCCAATGTCGGAAAATCTAATCCCAGCGAGTGAAAATGCGTGAAATGCAGAAAATTCGGCATGCAAGAAAACTTTTATTCATCCGATTGGCTTAAACGATAGAATACGAATTAATTTGAAGCATGATTTTCCAATAACGAAAATTCGGCCCCCAGGCGTGAAAATTCCAGGAAAATTTTTCATGGAAAATAACTTTTTTCAACCGATTGACTTGAGACTCTGTTTGTAAGGATATTTTATCCTATCGCAATAATCTTTAGTGTGATTTTCCAATGATGGAAAATCCGACCACGGTCTGATATTGGTTCTATACTGTTAAAGGCGCAGCGAAGCGCGACACTTTCATATACACTTGGCCCTCGCTTAACACGGACTCTTTTAGCACGAACTCGGTCTTTAACACGCTAAAAACCTCGTTCTTACACGATTTGAAAATATCGATATTTTTTTGTTTTTGCTGTCAATTAAGCTTGTGTCATACGCATGGAGTGCTTGTCGTGAAAGGGGAATCGCACATTTGATCTGTCAGAAGTAAGACTGTTCTAAGTAGGTTAAGAAATCTTCAGCTTTGCAGACGCGTAAATAAAAAGTCAAAGATTTTGTGGTACGTAAAAAGGTAGTACAGCTTGATTAAACTAAAAAGTTATTAATAAATATAAATAAATTTCAGCTTTTACAATGGCAGAAAGAAAACCCAGAGTTCCTTTAAAACGAAAGTCATTTCTATAGAAAGAATAATACAAATTCTAAACCGCAAAGAAGCCTTGATTTAAATGAGGCAACACTTCGCACTATCAAAAAAAATTAAACTGAAATACGACGTGCAGGAAGCATTGGGTCATCTATATCTACAAAATTTACTAGTAGAGCACGTGCACCAATTTTGGAAAAAAATAGAAAAAGAGCACTTAGAATTTGGATTGACGAAGATGATGGAGCTGCTGCCACATACCCAGAAGAAATTCAGGGTTCATTGAAGAAGAGGAATTCTTGCCTGTCCAAGTTTTCAATGCTCATGAAACTGGACTTTGCTGCGAAAAAATGCCCAATCGAACTTGTTTATCAAAGAATGAAAAAGTAGCTCCCGGCTTTAAGGCACAAAAAGATCGTTTTACACGTTTGCGTGTAGGCGACTTTCAAGTAAAGCCAATGCTGGTTTATAAGTCTTTCAATCCCCGTGCTTTTAAAGAGATAGAAAAGAGCCAATTACCCGTTTACTGGAAAGCAAATTCCAAAGCTGGGGAAACTGCAGAACTATTTAGAGACTGGTTCTTGAATTGTTTTGTACCTGAGGTTGAAAAATATTTAAAAAAGAAGAATTAACACTTTAAAGCACTATTATTATTGGACAATGTCCCAGGATACAATAATACAACATCACTATTGCAGCCAATGGATCAGAGTATAATTTACACTTTCAAGACATATTACATTAGGCGCTCTATACGCTGGATTTTGGATACAACTGAAACTGACAGTGCTTGGAAGATATTTTCTATTAAAAGATAGCCTTAAGTTGATAAACTCATCTTTAAAAAAGATTAAGGTGTCAACATTAAATAGATGCTGGAGGAAATTATGGCCAGAGATTGTTGAAAGCTATGAAATAGAAGTGACAAAACGTGGATTCCAGGTGAAGATTTCGACGACATGGTAAATGATGATTTGCAAGAGTTGTTTGAAGATGAAAGAATTAATGACGAATCATTGCTTGAGATTTGCTGTGAATGAAGCAAACAATTCGAAATCAGATGACAGCTGCTCTGAAGAAACCGATACGATCAGTTTAACGATAAGCTTTTCGCATATGCTAGCAGCTTGGAATCGTGCTTTTTAAATTCAGATCCGGTCATCGAAAGACGACTTAAGTTTGAGAGTTGGAAAAAATTCTTTCTCCTTATAAGGAGTGCTGTTAAGAAGCTTTAAAAGTCACCAAACAATCGAAAATGACTGATTTTTTTTATAAGGAGCCACCAAAAAAGAAAACAAACAGGCTTAAACTATAAATGCCACCAAATTTTTTCAAATTTGATTTAAATAGAAACATATGATCTCCTTACTTTTTAATATTTTTAAGTTTTTATAAAGTTTAATTTGGTTAATTTTGAACAAATGTATGAAACTTTAATAAAAGCAGACCAAATTTAAACAATACAACATTTTTTTGCTGCCAATTTTGAAATTTAGGAACGTAACCCCTTATATTGTACTGAATCCATGTTTCGCTTAACACGATTTCGCTTAGCACTAGGATTTCTAGGAACGTAACCCCCGAGCGAGGGCCAAGTGTATACATATATTATATTTTAATTAACAATCGAAATATTTACCAAAATATTTACTAGAAAAAATTTATACGGCAGAATAACTTTTGCCGGGTCTGCTGGGTGTTAAGAGCGTCTTCCAAAACAGTTTTATAATATAAAATTATTATAGGCTTAAAGTTAGAGGACACGTAGAATTATTTTTGTCCCGTACTTCCATACAAGTCCTACCATTGTCCCACGGTCTTTTTTCTGATCTATCTATTTAGGTTCGATTTTCATCAGGCTTGGTGGAAGTTTGCTTTCACTTTTTCGACCGACTACAGTTTTTCTACCATGAATAGACGTCTTTCTAATCAAGCATATTTATACCTAATGCGGTCGAAAAAGCTTTCTTCTAGGCTTCCTTTACCCTCTGCAAGCGTATAAAAAGTTGATTGCGTCCCTGTTCTCTTTGTAAAAATGTCATGTAGCTCCCTCTCAAGTCGTTAGGGCCTAACAATTTCTTGGATTTCGCTACCTAAATTCATTTGAACTTGACACTGGCCCGCCGCCTATGTCCGCTGTCCATTGTCCCTGGTGAGAGGGGTTCATATGATTGTTGGGCTGTTGTTCTGTCTGCAATTACGGGTCGGGTCTGTCTTGTGCCTCCTGATTCATTATGCACTTTAATTGCCTCGCCAACAGCAGAACGAGCATAGATTTGATTTATTTATGGAATGACAAAACTAAATCCGTACTACGTAACGTGACGCTAATTGAGTTCAGCTTACATAACACAGCCAGAGAGGGTTATGCTAAGGCTCTCCGGAATCGGAATGGAGCGGCCTCAATTCGCTGGAATGATTATAAATTGTTAATTGCACTCAGTTTGCTTTTTGTGAAATTGAAAACTTGAAACTGTTCGCTGCTTATCAAAAGGCCACGGGGAAAGGTTGCGTCTTATTTATTTGTGGGGTGTATGTGCATACGTGCGTACATACATATTTAGTTGATTAAATTAATTAATTACACCCTAGAATTTGTGAACTGGAAGACAGTTTTGAACATTTAGAAACTTGATGTTGAAATGCTGTTCTTAATGATCAATCATTGGGTATTCGTGGGCAGGCAGAGTAGCATGCTTTTAGGAGGAATATGCTTAATAGAACTATACTGTATATACGAGGGCAGTTACTCGAGTAGCTACTTTAAATGCAACACCCATAATAAACTAAAGTCAAATTTTGAGCATAAGTTTTTAAGTTTGTGACAATTTCGGTAAATTCCTTTACAAATTCTTATTGAAAAGAAAATCGAACGCAATTCCACTTCTGTTTCGTTTCTGTGTTCTCAATTCTGAATAAAATAGCTCACTTTTTACTTTTCGCAAACCACTGGACCAAACGAAATTCGTAGCTGAATACATAACAGAGAAACCACAATCCCCACTGACTTTTAGAATTCTTTTTTCGATTTTACTGGCAAAGCAATATTTTGGACAGATTCTTTATAAATTCTTTGTAAATGAACTAAACAGGAAATCAACCCGAAACCGGAACCTTATTTCGAAAAATTTTTAAATTTTTGTCATCGCTTTATTTACAGCTGTTTTTGCGCTAGAGAGTGTCATCTCTATATTCAGAGCTGCTAACAAAGCCAACGGTGTAGAGCGTGAAAGAGTAACAGCACATATTTTTTCTGCCAGACTTAAACAGCAACAAAAGTATGCATATATTAGGCGTACTCTAACTTAAGTTCTGTTTTTACATGTTCGCTTTCTGCGAAGTCTTAGGCTTCGGCCGCTAATACTGGTACTCAGTCTAATGCATGATATTTTTTTTTCAAATATAATGTCATGGATTCCATACCGCCAGGATTCACCACATATTTGACTTCTTTTTCCCAGCATCCTAACTTGTACTTGGTACTTGGAGGTGGTTCAAAAGAGATGGCAATATGCCAAAGAAGTAGTTCATAGATATTTTGACCTTCTGCATCGACGAAAACCAGTACTTAAATTTTGACGAGAAGATTTATGCACAACTTAAAGGACTACCTGTGGGATCGCTAGCATCACCTATTACCGACGATATTATTTAAGCCAGGTTACAAACTAGAGACTTTTCACCAAATATGTGGATGACTCATTAGCTATAGTAAGACAGGACGATATAGATATACGGCGATATACGATTTGTTGAAGTACAATAAACCAAAGAACCGTGCACCGTATATAACATCAATTAAGATTTACAAATCGGTTGTCTATATAGCAACTTTTTTCTATCGTTTGTTCCATTCCGATTGCTACAACAAAGATATAGTGTCCATAGTCTATAAATCGACACACACAAATAAAATATTTCCTATACACAGAGCAAAATAATTTGACTTACATATAACGGCTACTATTTGTAAGGCCAGAAGTATTCTTGGGTTTATTAAGCGCTGGTCGAAGGAATTTGATGATCCATATACGACGAAGATTCTTGTCCGTCCTGTACTCGATCGTACGGATCCTGTGTGTTTTAATTGTTTGCTCTTCGCGGTTTAAACTGGAATCCTGAGGTCCATTTACCATCATTCTTTAGTAGATTATTTTTGATTAACATTTCCTCCCTCATTAACCGTAGAGTTAAGCTTGAAGTAATTTTTATACATAGATTGATTATTGGTGAAATCGACTCATCTGAGTTGGTTGGTTCCTATAAGACCGACTTGAAATTTTATACCCCTATCACTGAACCTTTGTACCACTAACTACACTTTGCATGAACCGTTTCTTGTTCTCTGTGCCGATTACAATAAACTTTACCGAGTAATCAACTTGGAACAAAACAAAAAATCTTGAAAATATAATGTTTTAACTGCAAGCCAAGTACAAGTACTGCAGGTTAACTTTTGAAATCTTGCACATAATTAGCACACCCACAGACAAAAGACAACTACAAAACGGATGCAGAAAATTTTGCTCACATATACCGACAACTACTTCAGCATATTAATAAAAAAATAGACTCGGTTTAAAGCTCCGCAGCTGACTGATTAGACGCTATTGCTCTTCTAAATTTTATCATACATTCAGCAGAAGCCATGGATGATGATTAATCTTTAATTTTTGATGTTTAATGTATGCTGGTGAACGAAAACTATGTTTGTGTTTGCATTGTAAAATGTAGAGAGCAAGAGAACATAAATGACTTATTTGTACATCCCTTTTTTAATAATAGCAGCCAAAATTATGCACAGGAGACGAAAACAACTGGTTCTAGGTGCACTGATGAACTGTCTAAGCCCAGCATTCGGGTGGCATTTAACAACCATACTATACGAGACGCATGTGTTTCTCTGTGCTCGCTAGATGTAAGGTAGGGAATTTAATTGACCGGCAATCAGTATGGAACGTAGAACGATTATTTTTCGGTGTAAAGTTTATAAATTAATTTAGCTTCTCTTTAAACAATTTTTTTTAGTTTGAGTTAATATTATTTTAATCATCTAATGAATAAAAACTTGTGAATTTTTTGTGGCAAACACACGCGAATAAAATAGATTATATATGTAGACATAAATGTGTATAGCTTGCTTATCCACTTTATTTGGACTTAAGTTTCAAATGTTCTACTAATTTCTCCGGTCCATATCGGTACGTACCGATATAGTGAAATAATAATCAATTCGATACGTGACCGAATTGCAAAATAAGATCGAACCAAAGCAGAACCTTTATACCGAATCGAAAGTTTCGTTACGTACCAGAAACGGAACCGGAACCGAATTTCGATTCGGCATGTATATGTCATTGATTGATTCGCCTGGTACGAGCTAAGCCCTTTACGACGTTGATTCTGATAGTTGACTTACTGCTAAGTCACTGTTAAGTTACTTCTAAGTCACTCTAAAGCAGAGGTGTCCAAACTTGGCGCTCGTGAGCGTAGCAGCGGAACGCAAAGTAAAAGGCATGATGTCAAACCTGAGCAACAAGCAAACAAACAAATGCCTAGTGAGAGAAGAAAAAGTGAAGTATTCGCGTCGTAAGAGGGCAAGCCGCCGAGCGTGCTATTTATAGAACAGGGTTCCCCAAGAAGAGAGCGCTAAGACGTGACTGTTTCTCTCTCTAACACACATTGAAGTATGACTTCAGCAAGCATTCGGCAAGTAAGTTCGTGCTCCCGGGGCCATTGCTGGGGAACACTGTTATTGAACACACGTATTCTCTCTCTCTCTCTCCATGCGTGTGTCGGCTGTGACGCCGGCAGAATTATGAGTTCCTATCCCATGGGATAGGGTTTGGTATTTTGGGCACCACTGCTCTAAAGTCACTCGCCAAACATTTCAAGCCTTAACTTCTAACAACATTTGGGAATTATGTCCAATTACTATGCGGAAACTCTTGACAAATCTAAGACCGTGGGATTAATATGAAATTTCTCTGTGCAACCACAACCACATAGAACCGGATATAATGGGGAACGTTTATTTCTCTGTGGGATTTAATTGCGGTCAACTATTTTTTTACTTGCCTTAACTGACGAGCTTACACTTACTCAGGTGCGAAAGTTAAAGAAATTTACATTTTTTTGAATACTGTGCACGAGAGTAAGCGGTGGAGTAACAGTGAGTTTTCACTGTGTTAAAGAAATCCCTTAGCCAGCTTTCGGGCTGTTCAAAATACACGCACTTTGCTGTTTTGATAACGAAACGAAATTTGATAGACAGAGACTTGCTTACCCAAGAGACAGGCTAAGAGATCGCTTGCTGTGCAATCGGTTGGAACATCAGCAGCTTATCTCGCCGCTGTCTCTCAACTGGCATTTAGTTTGTTAGAGTCTGTTGAGTTGTAAGTTTATATTGTCGCACCATGAGTTGTCCCTATGCAGGAAATGGGTAAGAGATTCACCGGATGTAAAACTAATAAAAATTTTAATTGATTAAATTTTGTTGTTGTTAGAAATGAACACGATGAATCTGCTGTACCGCTGTCCAATGAAGTGGGTAAAATCTATGGAGAATACTTAATGTTGGATAAACTACTGGATGCACAGTGTATGCTGTCACAGGAGGATAAGAGGCCAGTACACGATGAGCATTTGTTTATAATTACGCATCAGGGTAAGGGAAATATAATCAAGTGGGAAAGGCAAAGCTAATCTCTTCCTCTCTCTCTTTGTTAGCCTATGAACTGTGGTTCAAACAAATCATTTTTGAATTTGATTCAATACGCATTATGCTGGATGCGGAGGTAATCCATGAGACAAAAACATTGGAAATTGTGAAGAGACTCAATCGCGTTGTGCTGATTCTGAAGGTGAGTGAGGGAAATTTGAACTTGGTACATAACTCACTGAACCAAATAGGCTTATAGGTTTTTTTTGTTCAGTTGTTCCTTTGCTTATTTAAGCAAGAGAGAGAAAGATCAAGCTTGAAAGGTAATTCTTGTAACTAAAAAAACTACCCTCGTGATTGGATTTGGTTGATCAGTGTACTTCTTATCTTTTCAGCTTCACGTATTGTATCTTTCCCTTTGGATATTGCATCAGCTTTTAAAGAAAAGTTTCAGAATACTTAGAATACAATTGGAGATTTTTCTGGTTACCAGTGGTCAGCCCTTTCGTTAGCTATCGTACTCTAGAAGCTTCGAGACGGTACCGTTAACACCGCATTGACGGTATCTCTCGCATTGACAGTATCTCTAGTAATGCTTTGACTGTATTCTTAGCACCGCTTTGACTGTTCTCTAGAACCGAATAAAAGGTATTTCAACACCGCTTCAATAGGGTCTCTTTCATCGCATCGACTGTATCTCTAGAGCCGCTTTCAGTGCACCTCTATCTAACTCTGCTTCGACAATATATCAAAACCCTCCTAAAACGCTTTCTTCAGTACCGCTTCAACAATATCTCTAGCACTGCTTCGACTGTACTTCTACGACGGTATCTCTAGAAACGTTTTGACCATACTCTAAAGCCGTCGTGAAGGAAGTAGTACTAGTAGTAGTCACTAACATCGCTTTGAAGGTAGCTCTAGCATTTCATCTACGGCATCTGTAGCACCGCTAGAAAGGTATCTCTAGCCGCTCTTCCACGGTATCTTTAGCAATGCTTCCATGGTGCCCTCTAGCATCACTTTGACTATACTTCTAGCACTGCTTCGACGGTATCTCCAGCAATGCTTTGACCGTACTCTTGAGCCGTTCCAAAGTGACTCCAACACCGCTTCGACGGTACCTCTAGCACCGCTTTGACTGTATGTCTAGCACAGCTTTAACGGTGTCTCTTGCATTAAGAGTAACTTTGACGGTATCTTTAGCATCGCTTTGACCGACGTGGTACCTCCAACACCGCTTTCATAGTATCATTAGCAACGCTTTGAAGAGAACTCTAGCATTTCACATACGGCATCTGTAGCATCCTGCCGCTCTTCCGAAGTATCTCTAGCATTGATTCGATGGTACCTCTAGCACCGCTTTGACTGTACTTCAACGGTATCTCCAGCACTGCTTCAATTGCACCTCTAGCATTTCATAGACGGTACTCCTAGCTCTGCTTTGACTCTAACACCGTTTCGATAGAGTCTAGCATTGCATCGACGGTATCTGTAGCACCGCTTTAACCACCTCAAATGTACTCCAACTCTGCTTTGCCCGTATCACTTGCACCGCTTCGACAGCACCTCTAGCATTTCGTTGACTTAAAACTGGTCCCTCAGAACCATAGATCATATAAGACAGAGCTGAACAAAAAGAAAAGTGAGTCCCTGAACAACTGCGCACTTTTCTATCCAGTTATTCTACTGATTAAGTGCTCTATTCAGCTGAACAACTGAACTAAAAAGAAACACAAAAGTGAGTCACTGAACAAAGAAGAGCAAACTAGTCTCATTTATTGTTCAGTTGCTCAGTTCTTATTTCTTGTTCAGGTGGTCAAGTGAGCAAATGAGTAAGATCAAGCGAAACAAGTAAGAGAGCAGCTCTTTCTCTCTTTTTCTCTAGCTCTTTTCTACTCAGTTATTCTAGACGATCAGCTGAACAACTGAACCAAAATAAAACATAAAGTGAGTCACTGAACAAGGAAGAGCAGTTAAGTCCCACTTATTGTTCAGTTGTTCAGTTCTTGTTATTTGTTTAGGTGATCAAAAGAGCCAAAGAGGAACACTGATCAAGTGAGAGAGCAGCTGAACAACTAAACAAAAAAGAACTGAGTCCCTAAACAACTGAACATAAAGCAATTTAGTTCTTATTTCTTATTTATTGTTCGGGTAATTCAGAAACGATTAACTGAACAACTAAGTTAAAATGAAACACTAAGTGAGTCACTGAACAAAGAAGAGCAATTTAGTCTCATTTATTGTTCAGTTGCTTAGTTCTTATTATTTGTTCAGGTGATCAAATGAGCCAGCGAGTTAGACTGATTAAGTGAGAAAGCTGAACAACTGAACAAAAAAGTACCACAAAATGAGCCACTGAACAACTGAACACAAAAGAGCAATAGAGTAATTTTTATGTATGTTTATTCAGTTGCTCTTTTTGGTCAAAATAAGCTACAGAGCGAACAAACGAACCACTGAACAAGTGAAAGAGCAAATGTTGAGAGTTGAGAGAATTATTGCTCACTTACTCATTTCACCCAATCCCCTTCCCAATTCCCCAGCTTCTTGTCGACCAGGTGCCCATACTGGAGACCATGACTCCCCTTGATTTTATGGATTTCCGCAAGTATCTGGCCCCTGCCTCTGGCTTTCAATCTTTACAATTTCGCCTGATTGAAAATAAACTCGGTGTCCTCACCGAGCATCGTGTCAAGTATAATCAAAAGTACTCGGATGTCTTTGGCAATGATGCACAGGCTCTGAATGCCATACAGAACTCGGAACATGAACCTTCTCTACTGGAACTGGTCCAACGTTGGCTGGAGCGTACCCCTGGCCTGGAGGAGGATGGTTTTAATTTTTGGCATAAATTTCAGCAAAGTGTCGATCAGTTTTTTAGCCGCCCAGGTGCAGAGTGCTTTGGAGGAGCCCGTGGAACGGGCCAAAAACTATCGTCTCATGGATATAGAGAAACGGCGTGAGGTCTATCGTTCCATTTTTGATCCTGTGGTGCATGACATGCTGGTCAAGCGTGGCGATCGCCGGTTTAGTCATCGTGCTTTGCAGGGTGCCATCATGATCACCTTTTATAGGGATGAGCCGCGCTTTAGTCAACCGCATCAGCTGTTGACTCTGCTCATGGACATTGATTCGCTGATCACCAAATGGCGCTGTGAGTTTTGTTGTTGTTTCTGAAACGAGTTCATCCGTGGTAACTTTTACTTTCGCCACAGACAACCATGTCATCATGGTGCAACGCATGATTGGATCCCAGCAATTGGGCACTGGCGGCTCATCCGGCTATCAATATCTACGCTCCACACTGAGGTGAGTTGGTGGTCTTCATTTTTTACTAGATAATTTCATTTAAGTTTCAAATTCACAGCGATCGTTATAAAGTATTTCTGGATCTGTTCAATCTGTCAACGTTTTTGATACCACGCGAGGCTATTCCCCCGCTCGATGAATCCATACGCAAAAAGCTAATCCATCGGAGTGTGGGACATCAGATTTAATGAATTTGACCTAATGATATTTTGTTATGAAAAATAATATTTGTAAATGTTTCTTATCAGGTTGTGTTTTGTTTGTGTAACAATAATAACCCTGAAAGGTTGATTTCGATGAAATGGAAAGACGACGAGTGTGTAAGTGAGCTGTAATAGATTAAAATGCATTAGCCGATTTCGGATTTCACTTTCGAACAGATTTGACGAATTCAAATGAGCACGGATTCTTGATAGTAAGTTTATTGCCTAAAAATTTAGGAAGAATTACATAAAAAGACGCCAAGGCAATGGGGGTCCTAATTTTTAGGACATACCTACCCAACGTGAAAAGCCAAAGTGTGGCGTGGTACCGCAGTCGATACAGACTCGGACTGCCAGTCGCACGGCGGCTCTATAAATACGGAGGCCGAGGAAAAGCTGCTGCTTTCCCCAGTCCTGTCGGGTTCTAGCACCTCTCGTAAGGTAAGGCCCAAAAGGACGAAGGAAGGCATGCGAGCGAAGGCCCAATATAAGGCGGCCCTCAAGATTAAAGCGAGGCTCGATGGCAGCGGTAAGCTCATCCCAGAGGAGAGCAACAAGCTGGCGTGGGCCGAGCAAAAGATCAAGGAGGGTCGCAAACACTTTGCGGAGAGACAGGCGATGCAAGCCACCTCCGCATTATACGCCAACAAAGTGGAGGAGAGCTTGGCTGTCAAGCGGCAGCGCTCAACTGAGCCAGCGAAGGCGGAGGCCCCAGCGAGCAAACGGCCACGCCCAAGACCGCAGAGCAAGGCTCCACCAAGCTCTACTCCAAGGGAAAAACGCCGGGAAAGGAGTCAGCCAGTGACGTGGCGAAACGGCATCTGACCGTAGCCCTCGTCGACAAAAGCGACCCTTTCGGCAAAATGACCCTGGAACAGTGGAAGCTAGTGGAGGGGAAGCTGTTCGAGGAGATTTTAAAAGGATGGACGACCCAGCAGCGCAACCTGTCACGTTCGACGGAGCAGGCTGGCTGTTTGGAGTCAAAAT